>OZ038381.1:32787248-33127201 GCA_964036045.1 Eutreptiella sp. 'Long Island Sound 2002' | reverse complement strand
GGTTCATCACAGCGGGTTTTATCAGCAAATATCTGGCGATGTGATTTTGCATTCAAATATTGTCAAGCTCGATTAATGGCACAAAATCAGGAACCCAATTTTGGTGTGGCAACCAAACCACTGCACTTTAATGCGTTCCCTTCTCACACTTGCATGCTGCCCAAAAGGAAAATCGCACCTTGGTTCAACTAATTGTGACTTGCTGAGAGGGTACCTCAAAAAACTTCAAACCACCTTGAGGTGTGCACACCACAACACTGACCTTAACAGTGAGCAATCCTGCCCAATCATATCTGAAAAGCCGGCAGAATTGAAAAAAAAAAAAAAAAGGAGAGTGATGGGGGCACATGGAGATTTTGTGCCAATTTCCCCATGGATGTCCACAAATATGCACAACAATCTCAGACCTTTGATGCAGCCACCATACTTTACGTTTGCAATACTGCCTGCCTGAGCCCAGCTGTTTCCTTTGGTCATGTGTTCAATCCATATTCGACATCTGTGGAAGAAGACTTTAAAAACATATTCATATGACCTGATCATACACAACCAACAAAGCAGAGTCTCTGCTCCAATTCTTCGCGATCCTACCCTTATTGCTCTGGCGCACCCTGGAATAACAATCATGTCCTATAGTGCAATTGTACACCCTGCATTGATAACCAATGGTGGCATCAAGGATCTGGCAATCGACCCAAATACAATGCATGCCAATCCATGCCTCACAGGGTTCAGCACCCAGCACCAGGCATAAATTGTGGCCAGTCTGTGGATGACCTGAGCAGACCAGATACTGACCCACAGCAACCTGCAAAGGGAGAGATGATTTTGACAGTGTCTGCCCACCAATTTGGTAAACAGATATGAAACAGACATGAATGTGCTTTGTTAACTCTCACGTTTCATTAAATTGAAGCCTCAAGCACATTTGTGTGCAGGACTACAGATGCACAGTGCAGCAGCACTGTAATATATGCGGGACCCTCATGCAGCTTTGCCCACTGTGGGATTCTTGGCGACAACCAAGAGGCTTAACCACGGAAATAGTTGGCAGTGGTGAATGGCATCTTGGTGACAGTCAAGGGCTGCTTCTTTCCACGGATTTCCACGAGCAGCTCAGTACCTGAAGAAAACAAGCAGTATGCATCTCCAACATTGGGTCAAAGGTCATGAAATTTCCCCTCTGAAACATGTCAGCAGATTCAACTCCAAACCCGCCAAATATGTATCAGAAGAGCGGGGGCTGGATACCTCATTCAGGTGAGCTGAGCGAAGGTGGCGGTGGCAACTTTCGAAGACTAACCTTGTTTAAAACAGCCACCTGCCAATACTGCACTAGGAGAGCTAAGAGGGGGATTGGGCTGACCCCCGCCCCCTCAACTTATGCTTGTCAACCCACAGCATCAAAAAATGATGGTTTTGCAGAAGACACACTCAAAACTGTCCTAGCACCAACATGCATGAGCACAACAAAGAACTGGGCGCTCTTCAGGTGGGTGTGCAGCACCAAGAATCCACCTACAGTGCTGAAATGTGTGCTGTTGTTGCTTGGTTTGGTGAATAATGGAGCTAGATTCTGGGTCCGAGCTGGAATCTGAACTGTCAGATCAGAGCTGGAATGTGAAGAACTGCTGGCATCGGTGCCACTGCTGTCCACACTGTGACGTCATTTCCGCTGGAAGTAGGCTGTGGCTCCACAGGATTGATTTCTTCATAGGAATAAACTCCTGCTTTCCATTTCTTTCCCTTGTGAGAGCGAGGTGTACACAATCGCCAGACATGCCGCTTTTCACGAGATATTTTTACAGCATCTTCAAAATTATATTTGTCCCATGGTGCTGCTTATCTTGCCGCAAAAACAACCGCATCACCCAGGAGCCAACGCCAACACTAAATGGAAAGCTATTTCTGACCAGCCTTCCCGTGGGCCTCCCACAGCAGACTGGGCTTACTGGGAAGCTGCAAAACATTTTGCCTGCACTGCCCCGTTCACCACATGCAAAGTGTGTGACACAGCCTTTCAACGATTGGTAGCAACAATGAGAGCCCTCTGCTGTGACATGGGAGCAGTTTTTTGTAGGGAAGAAATTGCCTTCTGCACCGCCTTAAAAGCTGCTGATTTCACTTTGCCCGTTGCACAGTCAGTAAACCAAAAATATATCACAGCTGGGGTGACTTTTTCACCACAAAAAAAACGCTCCATAATGTGGCCTCCAACATGAAAGAAACACAATGGGCAAACACACACAGAGTTGAAGGTAGTTGAGCGACAACACAGTTACCGTTACGCATACAGTGCGACAGGCAACAGCCTTTTTGCGAGCAAAAAGGCGATTCAGCGGCCACAAAGCAGATCTTCCACAGAATAGAAACAGTTGAGCATCCATAACACACACCCAGCACTGGCTGGTGGTGTTCGCTGGCATTATTCTTCAGCTGTCAACGTTCACATTCTTTGTGTCCAGAGCCCCCACAGTATATGCAAATGGCCAAATTTCAGTTTATCATCTTGATCATGGTGCATTTTCTGACCTGGATCATGCATACGAGGAGGGGGGGGTCCAGGGGAAGGGGTTGAGATCCCATGGAGGTGAGCTAAGGGAAGGTGCAGGTGGAACCTCTGATCGACTCACCTTGTTTTTCCCAGCCACTTAATAAGAGCTACTGGAGTGCAACCACTCAAACGCACGCAGCGTCAGAAAGGAGCGGGAATGAAACACGATGGACGTGTCCAGGGGGAGGGGGGAGGGGTCCAGGGGAGCCTCCCCCCCCCCACCTCCTCCTAAGGTTGTCAGCCCTTCTGATATGCTTCTGTCCCTTTCCACACAAACACAGGGAGTCCTACACCTGCCTTGGCGAACCCCTTACCAACGTATGCCATTCCGATAGGCTGCTTCAAGCAAGGGCTGACGACACCGGAGGTCACGTTGCCCACCTTCTCTCCTTCCTTGGTAAATATGGGTGATCCCTCACGGGCAGAAGGGCCCGTAGAGGTGAAGCCTACACGCTTCCGAGTCGCGCTCTTGTCCTTGATCTGCCCAAGTATTTTATCGGAACCGACGAAGCCACCCTCCTGCTTGCGGCGAGCTCCAATGGTCCAGACAAGCACAGCTTCGGATGGTGTGGTAGTGTCATCCAGGTCATTGCCGTACAAACACAGGCCAGCTTCAAGGCGAAGAGAGTCGCGGGCCCCCAATCCAACGGCAAGCACCTGACGAGTAAAACAGCATGACTCATGGGCTGTGCAAACTTGTGTGGTGCCCAAACGACATCTACAGTACAAGCAACAAACCTCGGGCTGTTCCAAAAGCATGCTGGCCAAGGCCACAGTGTCTTCCCTCTTCACGCCCATTTCGAATCCATCTTCACCAGTGTAACCGCTGCGGGTCACAAAGCACTCGAAGCCGCCAACCTTCATCTTATGACCGCTCATGAACTTAATCTTGCTGAAGTCGACATCAGGGCAGAGGCGGGTCATTACATCTACGGCCTTAGGACCTTGCAGAGCCAGGAGCCCACCGCCCTCGACAACTTCCAGAGAAACGTCTCCACCCTTAGCCTTGAACTCAGCCATGTATTTTTGAATGTGGACGAGGTCCTTGTCTTCATGGCCAGCGTTGATCACCAAATACAAATGATCGCCGGCATTGGTGACGATGCAGTCGTCAATGAGCCCACCTGGCAGGCAAGAAGCAAAAGTACATACCTCCCGTGACGTCGGGTGTTTGTATTTCGTCTGACATGCAGAACAGCACGTCGCCACTGCAGGGAAAGCAAGTCACATCACTTACCTTGCTCGTTGGGAATCAGAGACAGCGTTCCCATGTTCTCCGGCAACTCCTGGATATCGGCGACCAGAACCTTCTCCATGAAAGTGGCACGGTCCTTCCCGTGGATGCGCACGGGTACCATGTGAGACACATCAAACAAACCAGCACTCGCACGGGTGTGCAGATGAGTGTGCATAATGCCACCCTCCTTCCCGCCATAGGTCACTGGCATAGCCCAACCACCGAACTCGACCATCTTTCCTCCCATGGATACGTTCATGTCGAACAGAGGCGTCTTGCGGAGACCGTCCACAGAGGCATATGTCGCAGCAGACTTGAAGGTAGAAGCTGCCAGCCTCCTGGAACCCGCAACGCGAGAAAAGGCAGACATCGGGAATCTGAAATAATTGCACAGGGGACGAAAGCACAGAAGCATCACTTGAACACTGTGATATCATTGACTGGGACTTGGACGAGGTTATCCGTGCACTGACAGTGGGGAGACATTGACCGCCTGAGAACGAGGAATGACCTCTTCGCAGGTCAATGAGCTCTCGAAGCCTTGCATTTGCGTTGCCCGGAATATCTGTGGAGAGTGTAAGATAAAATGAAGCATAAATGAAGAATCAATCAGCCCTTGTTTGAATTTTGTATTTACTCTCTCGTCGTCGTGCCTGGTTCGCGTGGGGCACCTTGTCTGTGCCCGAAGCCGGAGGCCACGGACGAAGGCGAGTCCAGTGAGGACCTGTGCTTCGTCCTCGCCTTCCTTTCATCCCCTGTCCTGTGTCGGGGGACTAGCAGCTCCCGTTGTCTGCAGAAAGGCGTGGCCTCGTATTGTCTTCTTTTGCTCTTGTCTCTGCTGCCTGCCTGAGGTTACGATCACCACCGCACCTGCCGAAGAAGATGAACGGAAAAGGGAAAACTTTTGAGAGCCTTGTTGCCGTGCTTGCCATCCCATGTACACATGGGAAGGTAGCCGCCCACGAAGGGCAACACACTCCCAGGTGCTAAGGAGCAAGCATCTCCTGTTGGCGCCCTCCTCACCTCAATCTCCCATCGGAGACCAGACACAACTCCCCCAAGAACAGGGAATTTTTGAGGGGCAATTAGGTGATTTGACTGATCATCTTCGTCAACTTGCGCAGAATGAGGCAGTCATATTTCTTAATTTTGCATACTTTTTCTGCCTATGTCCGGCACGTTGGCATCGAGTCACCTCATCCCGTTCAACCCTCCTTCAAACCTTGCTTTTTGTCGCGAGGGATGACCTTCTCCTTTTGCAATGAGATCACCCCCGAATTTCTCCGTCAAGTGTGCAAGGATACTGGTGGATACCTGATCCCCGGATTAAATGAAAACTTGATGCTTCAATGCAAAGTATGTCACTTCACCATCGTGGGGCTCTATTCCACACACCTTTGAGCGCCTTTGAGTCCAACATGCGTGCAGATGCATTTTTGCTTCACTTGGTCACATTCAACAAGGAGTGATGATTGCTCGTCTTCTTGCGTTGTACAGGGGTTGAACAAGATTCAAAACCTTTCGGCATATTGCAACATCAAGTGCCTTTGGATACAAGAGAATGCAATCGCACAGATCGAGGTATGCTTGCACCGATGGAGGAAATCGGGTTTCAAAAGGGTTGGTTGTGTTGGATTTTCCCCTTGACCTTCCTCAGGGCCTTGATGAGTTGGTAGAATTGCGCACCTTGTATTTGCATCAAAATTGTTTGACGAGCATTGCAAACCTGGACAATTTGACGCATTTGGCGGTTTTGAACATCTCAAACAATTGGATCACTCGTCTTGAGGTACGTACGTTGTCTCGGATCTCATCTTGTCCATTCGGTGAGCTCTAACGTGCTTGTTGTTGATGGCCATGTGAAGATTGTTTCTGCCTCTTGGGCCCGTCACGCCACCTAGTTTCGCTAGAGTGATTGTTGTTGATTTTCGAGGGCACAATGTCTGTACAGTATTTGTGTGGACCGGAGGGAGATATCCTGTGCCTATGCCAGAGGATACAACGCAGATATCCGTGGCATAGGCACAAATATTATATCTGCGGCATGTAGGCACAAGAATATCAGCACATATCCGTGGTATATGCCCCAAGATATCAGCGCACAACCCTGCACATTCCCAATGAACCCCCTTGCATAGGAGACACATGCAGAACACACTTGTGAACACCACTTGGAGGGGTCATGGCAGCCCTCCTTGAGATGTCCTTGAAAGTGATCTTCCGGCCAGGGACCTTTGCCACCCATTCTGCAGCACCACGAAAAGTTTGGTCGCTGCTCTTCTTCGTGCCCAATTTTTTGGGACCAATAAGAGGAGGTGCGGAAGAAATAATTTCGTTCCCCATCCTTCCCTGCTTCTTCAAGCATTTCACAATGCCACTTGAAAGCCTCAATTGCACAAACCCGGCGGTCAATGCAATTAATAATTTGCTGCTTGAACAAAGCCTCATCTATCTTGTCGAGGTAGGCGGCTAGATTTTTCATGTTGGCAATCACGGGCGGCAACACTTTGTCCCCATTCGCCGTGCGGAGGTTGAAACAATCCAACAACACTTTTTCAAAGGACAACGGGTAGGGGGGGGGGGGGGTACTTTTCAGGTCCGTGTTGGGCCCGTGTTAACACAACACATGAGGGGGTGGGGGGGTACTTTTCACCGCCTGTGTTGGGGCCGTGTTAACACGTCCAATAGGTACGTGGTACGTGTTGTGTGTTGTGTTGTGTTGTGTTGTTTTCCTTTTGTGTTACGTTGTGTTGTGTTGTGTTTTGTCATTCCTTGTTTTGTTTTGGGTTTTTTTCTTGTGTCATTTTGTGCAGTGTTCTTGTTTTTTATTTTGTTATGTTGTGTTGTGTTGTGTTGTGTTGTGTTGTGTTGTGTTGTGTTGTGTTGTGTTGTGTTGTGTTGTGTTGTGTTGTGTTGTGTTGTGTTGTGTTGTGTTGTGTCGTGTTGTGTTGTGTTGTGTTGTGTTGTGTCGTGTTGTGTTGTGTTGTGTTGTGTTGTGTTGTGTTGTGTTGTGTTGTGTTGTGTTGTGTTGTGTTGTGTTGTGTTGTGTTATGTTGTGTTGTGTTATGTTGTGTTGTGTTGTGTTGTGTTGTGTTGTGTTGTGTTGTGTTGTGTTGTGTTGTGTTGTGTTATGTTGTGTTGTGTTGTGTTGTTTTGTGTTGTGTTGTGTTATGTTGTGTTGTGTTGTGTTGTGTTGAGAATTGGTCTGCTTCAGTTCCCAGTTTGCGTTATGCCGCTGGGTTCATGCCTCCGCTTTGAGAATCTACTTCAATCCATCACCAACAATGGTGTGAAGAGATGTTGTCACACGCATGTGTGGCATGGTGCATACAGTTCCCAGTTTGCGTTATGCCATTGCCATTTGGGCACATGACGCCTGTAGATCCCACAGCACAAACAGGTGAGCGTGTCATGTTGGAGTTTGAGGCCTCGGTGAAGGTGCGGTTTGAAAGTATTTTTGCTTGGCCCCTTGAACACACTCGTCAGGGACCCTATTTGGTGGTAACAAAAAAATTGTATGACCAAGTGTTGGAGTATTCTGTGGACAATCTGTAGGTTTGTAGGTTCCTGTGTCATGTTGCATGAGCACTCTCGGGTTGCTACGGATGACTGAACCCGCTGTCTTTGGGTACAATATGTCATACGTGCATAAGTGGTCAAGCAATTGTTGCACTACCTTTGCGTGTCTCCATTGCAAACACAACACAACACAACACAACACAACACAACACAACACAACACAACACAACACAACACAACACAACACAACACAACACAACACAACACAACACAACACAACACAACACAACACAACACAACACAACAAAAAATCTGCGGGTTCGTGTGTTGCCATAGGGGGGACAGAGGGGGGGGGGGTACTTTTCAGGTCCGTGTTGGGCCTGTGTTAACACAACACAGGAGGGGGTGGGGGGGTACTTTCTACCTCTGTGTTGGCCGGCCGTGTTAACACGCCCGTTGCCCAAAGGTGTCTGCCCGGAATCCCATTCGATACCCGAAGACCACGATGTTGTACCTTTGCACTTCATGAGGATTGCTAAAATTCACATCCACAAAGACCTTCTCTTGGTCGGCATCACAAAGAATTTCCACTTCCTCGGTTTGCACCTTGTCTATGGCATCTAGGACACGTCCCCTCCCAATAGATGCATTGATGAATTCGCGTACTCTGGGAAGACACTTTTGTTCGATGGTGTGAATGCGTTGGTCCCCGCCACTTGACTATAGACTCGCCCAAGCCCATTCACATATGTGTGAAAAGTTTTGGGCTTTTGAAGTCGCATCCTCAATCCCTCTTCACAAAGCTCCTTCCGGTTTTGAAAGCAACTAGCTTGCTTTCTTTTTTCTTCGAACAAAGCCTTGGGGTCAAGAACATATTTGCCAAGACCAACAAGCCACTCATCTAATGAATCATACACGGCACCCTTCTTTTGCCACACCTTTTCAAACTCGAGAGCAAGATTGATGGCATTTCTCAGTGTCTATTTTGTTCGCCTATGGCCGGCCACTGAGGAATTGTTCTGTGCTCGCTTGCCCGCAAGGTTTGAACCCATCTCAACTTTCACCGTTCCTTTCTGTTGCGCATTGATTTCATTATCATCAAAAAAGTCTCCAAACATGACCGCATCGCCACTTGACAGTTTCTTTGGTTCTTTTTGAGCCTTGAGGACTTCAATGAACCGTTCAACTTTGGGTGCGGCGGGTGCAAGGGATTCCAAGACATTTTGTCGTTGTTTGTTCATGTTGGCAAAGAAATTTGCAAAGAAATTCTGCAAAGAAGAGGCAAGTTTTCGCATTTTTGTTCTCTTCCCCGAGTAAACATTGCAACACATTCATCAATGCATGTTTTGGAGGGGGACACGTGTTCTTGATGCCATACACCACCTTGAGAATATCTTCCAACACCCTTGTGGCGACCACGCACACTAGTGGGCTTTCGGGAAGTTGCCACTGGATATCCGTTGTATCCTGTGCCTATGCCACAAGATATCACACCTGACATATCTGCTGCGAAACCTTGTGGCATACACCATGGAAATCTCCGGATATCCTTGTGCCTCTGCCACGGATACAAAAAAAGTCGTTTTCATTCGTGCCTTGGAGGCATGTTTGGTTGACTCACTTGTTGAACAAAATGTGTGTTCAGTTGGCAGTCTCTCGTTTGTTAGGGGATTCTCTCTCTTGTTGAGGGCCATGGAGTAGCGCCGCACCGTAGCCCTTGGCGTCCAAAGCGGTCGAACAAGTCCATGAGTAAGGGCATGGGGTCAAGAAGAGTTGAGTGAGAAACACCAAAGATCCCCTCGCCAAATTGCCTTGTCAAGGGTGGCTCGTGGCATCTCACAACAAGTCGCCGTCGTCCATTGATTGGAGAGAAAGAATTATGGCACACGTGCATGTCGCGCTTTGTCTTTAGAACTTGTCTCACTTGAAGCAATTGGAGACCCTCCTTGCAGGCCATTGCAGATTCAGCTCCATTGATTCAATCTCGCATGTATTAGAGATCCCATCATTGCAAACCATCGACGTGTCGCACAACAGGATAGATTTCAAGGTGCTAGTTGTGCTTCGTGTCGCGAGGGACCAAGAATGGAGCGCAATGGGAATTCTACAATCCATTAGCATTCATTGCATACTCCGTCCCCCCCGGCTGTAGACCCGGGTCTTGTAATCTTTTCCCCCTTAGCCATGTCGGATGGGTCTTATATAGTGGTCTTTTTGAAGTGGGTCTTATACTTCTTTGATACGGAGCACGCTGTGACCTGTTTTCTCAGCCACCAAAGAATGCCGGTTTCGGTGACGCAACTTTTGTCCGTTTTTATTTTTCAACCTCAACCGAAAAAAACTGTTTTGGGGGGCAATGACATCATCAGGCTCGAAGAACGCGAGTGAGATCGCTCTTTGTCGCGAACCATCAGTCTTGGGTTGCGGCACTTTTAATGTGATGCCTCTGGATATTCACTCATCCTTTGTGTTTCATATGCCCCCACAGCATGTGGTGTATTAATGTGTGATACTCTCGTCTTGCAAGCATTTGAGGCCATCTTGGCAAGTCACATGACACCATCCCATCACTCAAAGCATGGGATGAATGTTTTTTGTCGCTTCTTTGGGTTGGAGGTGAGGTTGAGGACAATTTTGCTTCATTTCCTTGTGATCCGCAAAATTTTCACTGGTGGCTCTTACAAAGAGGTCTTTTCGAAGCGGGTCTTATAGCTGTCTTTGCCGAGGAGGGGCCCAAAAAGGGGGTGGGTCTTGTAAATGGTCTTCTGCTCGTGGGTCTACAGTCGGGGGGGGACGGAGTATCAGTCGTTCGTGGTTAAGTTTCTCGGCAATGGTAAAATGAAATTGGGTTTGATTCGAAAGCCACACGCTACGCCTGGCACGCGAACTGCTTGTTGTGAGGATCATGATATCATTGACACCGCTAGCATCCGATGGTTGCCATCATTGCACAAGTGTAGCATGGGGTTTGAGAGCAAACGACACAAACACTGAGAAGATAGTAATTTATTTCCCCTCGGTATATGAGCATATCTATTTGGCACCTTGGTGGATCTAGCGGAGCTGATTGTGCTCGAAGATGTGAATAGGCGCAATGCCCCGGAAATTCTCACTTTTGCGGATCCTTTTGCGGAGACCACTCTTTGGATCGCATAGGGAAGGGAGCCAACTCACAATTCTGGACGATACCCCTAACCTTTGTGCTCAAGTTCCTCCGCTGGGGACTTACACACAATGTGCTGGTGTGCTTTGGGAGATTGATCCTAAAGCAAGGGAAAAGCGGAGTCCCCATCGGGAACTGTATTTCGTAGCAAGCCTCTGAAATTTGGTGCCTGTGGTGTGAACACAAGGCGTTTGATCCCCTGTTTAACAGGGACACCTCCACCCAGTGGAAAAGTGACCTGCTGGTGCGCTCACGTGTGCTACAGGTGCAGGTGCCAGCAGATGCGGCGGTATGTTTGCCGGGATTGACCGAGTTTGTTCCGCTAGATGCTCATTTGGAGCCGCTTGCTGGCGTCTGGGCATCCCCCAAGAGACACTTGGCTGAGATGCCTACACTGATGGCAGAGGGTTTCGATGGTTGGTGGGAACCCATGCAGTACACTGTAGCCTGGTTCACCTGGGATGGGCAGGACATACCCATCATCATTCCGGCCTTGTGGGACTCAGCCCCCCTGGGGAGGGTGGGAAAAATCGTGCACGCGGCACCAAGGAAGGATAGGCACAGGCTACGCACTTTCTTTGAGCAATTTGACCCTGTCGCCGCGATCCTACCTGAACTGAAGTTCAGGTACAGCCCTGGGGCAGAGACCGCTGACAGCAATCTCGCCGATCTGCGCACCGAACAACAAGCGCGTACACATACGCCAGCATGCGTGCACACACACACAGAAGGGCAGACCCGGACGGCCCCACACTGTGCGTCAGAGACACAAATGACCCCTGCATTCCCGGCGATTGTCATGGCTAGACTGAAGGACAATATATTACTACACCCCTCTCCCCTTAAATCTAGCTAACAAGCAACAACAACAAGCAACAAGCACTTCTCCTTTCCGTTTTGGCCATTGCTCCGCCTCATCGCTCCGGGCTCTACTGTACTCTAGGCATACTAGAGCCTAAGTGGTGGCCTTGCCAAATCCAAGTTTTGAGCCAAAAACTCACCGGTGGCGCCCCAGAGTGGGGGCGCCAAGTCGGGAGGTGCCCTCTCAAAACTGCGCATTTTGTGCCCCAAAACAGCCTTTTTTGGCCCAAAGCTACACCGAACCCCACTCAAAACGGCCAAAGAGAGGGAAACAATTGCTACACTCCCCGTGCACCTCCATTGCCCCGTGACAAAGAGCCCTTTCTTGCCCTCTAGCACCACGATATGTCCGAGAAACGGCCCAAAAATTGCAGAAAATGGCGTGAATGTGCGCTGTTCGTGTCAAACTAGCCCAAAACCAAGAACGGGCCGTATCTTGGGCTACGTGGCTCAAAAACGAATTCCGAGGGCACCTAGTCCACCCGCAACCCCAAACTTTTTCTGGTTTCCAACCCTCAGAATCGCCCAACGAGACGCCTAGACCCCCGTACTAGTGGTCACTTGGTGGAGCCGGAGGGCAGCCCAGCCCGCGCACGGTTGGGGCCAACGGTGGGTCCACCGGGGTCCCCGGGGCGAAAAAACAAAGTTGTTTTCAAAGTTGTTCCTAGACGATTTGGGATGCTCAAACAAGTGTTTTTATGCCGTTTTGAGCCCGTGGTGGCGCGTTTTGGCCCATGGAAAATCCCAAAATGCCTTGAAAATGGGTCGTTTTGGGACCAAAAATGGGTCAACGATGGGTCAAAAACGCGCTTTTCCAAATGTGATCGTTGACCATTTGGGATGCTCAAACAAGTGTTTTTAGCCCAATGTGAGCCCATTGGGACGGGTTTTGGCCCATGGAAAATCCTAATATGCCTTGAAAAGGGGCCGTTTTGGGACCAAAAATCGGTCAAAAATGGGTCAAAAACACATTTTTCCAAAAGTGACCCTGGACCATTGGGGTTGCACAAACAAGTGTTTTGCGCCCATTTTGAGCCCGTTTTGACCAAGTATAGCCCCTTCCGCCACGTGTATGCACCAAGTTGTACCCTTCGCGCGTACCTTAGAGCCATATGGTGGAGCCACCTAGAGTTGCGGAGAGGGGTGTAGATTAGAGGATATATATATTACTACACCCCTCTCCCCTTAAATTTAGCTAACAAGCAACAACAACAACAAGCAAGCAAGCACGTCACCGGTCCGTTTTGGCCACTGCACCTTCCCAACGCCTCGGGCTTGACTCTACTTTAGCCATCCTAGAGCCTAGGTGGTGGCCTTGGCAAATCCAATTTTTGAGGCAGAAACTCACCGGTGGCGGCCCGGGGCGGGGGCGCCAAGTCGGGAGGTGCCCTCCCAAATCTGCGCAGGTTTGGGCCAAAAACAGCCATTTTTCGCCCAAAACAGCCCTAGCAAGGGTTCAAAACAGCCAAACGAAGGCAAACGGCTGCTACACTCCACATGCGGCTTGACTTTCTCGTGACCAAGGGACCTTTGGTGCCCTCTAACTCCACGATATGTCCGAGAAACGGCCCAAAAAGGCGCCAAAAAGCCCCAAAAACTGTGCAATGTGCACCAGCACCCCGAAACCAAGAACGGGCCGTATCTTGGGCTACGTGGCTCAAAAACGAATTGCGAGGGCACCTAATCCACCCGCAACCCCCCACTTTTTGTGGTTTCCACCCCTCAGAATCGCCCAACGAGACACGTAGACCCCCGTACCAGTGGTCACTTGGTGCAGCCGGAGGGCCGGCCAACCCACGCACAGTGGGGGCCAACGGTGGGTCCACCGGGGTCCCCGGGGCGAAAAAAATGATTTTTTCCAAAGTTGTTCCTAGACCACTTGGGATGCTCAAACAAGTGTTTTTAGGCCGTTTTGGGCCCGTGGTGGCGCGTTTTGGGCCATGGAAAATCCCAAAATGCCTTGAAAATGGGCCGTTTTGGGACCAACAATGGGTCAAAAATGGGTCAAAAACGCGTTTTTCCTAAAATGATCTTGGACCATTTATGATGCTCAAACAAGTGGTTTTAGCCCATTTTGAGCCCGTGGCGACGGGTTTTGGCTCATGAAAAATCCCAAAATGCCTTGAAAATGGGCCATTTTGGGACCAAAAGTGGGTCAAAAATGGGTCAAAAACGCGTTTTTCCAAAAGTGATCCCGGACCATTTGGGATGCTCAAACAAGTGTTTTTAGCCCGTTTTGAGCCCGTTTTGACCGAGTTTAGCCCCTTCCACCACATGTATGCACCACTTTGTGCCCTTCGCACGTACCTTAGAGCCGTGTGGTGGAGCCACCTAGAGTTGGGACAGGGGTGTAGATTAGAGGATATATATATATATATATATATATGATTTTGTGCAATATGCAGCAGGACTTGCAAACAGGTATGGCTCTGGCTGTGGAGTCACTGCTGCAGACCATTTATGGTATTGCATTTAAATTGGAGCTGCATACCACACAAATAAATTGGTGTGAGTCCATGCTCACTCGCTATGAGGGGCGCGGGGCCCTGTTTAGGAAAGGAGTCTGTCAGCAGTTGCCTGTATCAGCCCAGCATATACAGGGCGACTATGAATGGCGGAAATGGACTCCTGTGTATTCCCCCAATGCGGCTGATGTTATCAAAACGTTTTTGCCCTCATTGGCCCTCAAAAGTCTGTGGCATGCCAGTGATCTGCAGTGCGTGGTCATAAATATGCGGTCCATGTTCTGGGGAGTGGGGGCTAACCACTATCCTGTAGCTTGGTGGAAACCCCCAATAAAACGATTTCTGCACCGCTACTCCCTGAATGATGTCATTCATGAAGCCTTATTTGAGGCATGGGTACGACAAGGAGCTGAGGCCTTCCCCCATGCCGCGACATCGGACTGAGGCGTGCAAGGTACCACGGGGCGCATCCAGGTAGGGAGGACAGGACAGGCACATGCATGGCGCCCTGTGTTGATGGGTCTGTGGTCCAGGGGTTCCTGAGCTCAGTGTTCGACAGGCCAAGGGGAGGGCGTGCGCATGTGTTTGCGTCGGGAGCAACAAGGTCGGGCGCCGCGAGCCTGCTTCGCAGGCTCCACAGCGGCGCCCTTCCCTTGTGGCGTCAGGCCCAGTACAGTGACTGCTTGTGTGCACTCGCTGAGCTGTTCCCCAGGACGGAACATGTCTGCAGCGTTGGCTGTGCAACGAAAGGTGGGGTGCACAGGAGGTTGGTGACTGATCGGGTAAAATTTTTTTGTTTTCCGCGTGCATTGTACCCAGGGACAGTTTCTGTACCAGGAATGCATGCCAGTGGAACCCGGACACTGCATGAGTACACAGATATGATGATGTGTGTGATGGTGATGGTAGGAAGGGGTGTAATGAGCCCTTGGCCGAACATTGCCCACACTCTGTGTGCCATACCCTGTGTAGCCTCACAATCATGATTGTGTGTTGAGTTTGTGCAGTGCAAACGTCTGTGATCGCCTAGCTCCCCAAGATTGAAAAAATGACTCTTAACCTTTTTGAAGGTTGTGGATTTATTGCGTATGCCCCATGTACTAGTGTATCAGCATATCAACGGGTTGGGCAAATGGGATGTAGCTTGCTAGGAAATACGCTTCCATTCCCACAGTTCAAGGGAAATGTATACGAATTCCGCATTTACGATGGCACCATGACACCTGTCGATGTGGCAGCAGAATGTACCCATTTGATGACCAAATGGAGTGTCTAGCCAGCCTAGTTTAGCCTCTGTATGTGGTGGTGCACCTTCGTGTCTCTTGTGTGGGATCACGAAAAGAAAGAAAACCCCGCCACTACAGGAGGACCAATCTAACACTGCGATGTACCCTGACATGGCGTTTCATATTTGCCTGCTTGTTTGTTTGTTTAGTTTGTGTGGTAGATTGGTCCATCAGGTTGTTGGCGGCTTCCCTGCCCAGTCATGGATGCATTTGGAATGAATGGGAAGCCAACATGGGAATGTTCAGGCCATCAGTGGCCCTCCATCCACCGAGCACAGCTGCAACATGAAACATTGCATTGGTTTGGCAAGCCCAAACCTAGCGAAAAAGACAAAAGCAACATGTATTTTAGTGAAAAAGAAAAAGATCCTCACCTCACCATATAACCATATTTTTACTAGTTTGAGTCAATTGTCTAAGCTGGGGAAGAAAATTGGCTTTTCTATTCCGAGGATTTCCGTGGATCGAGGATCAACCTTCCCCCCCCCCCCCCACACACACACAATGATTGGAGCACATCGCGGATTGGACCAAAGCCATCTCCCAAGAAAGATGCTTCCTAAGGATGATGAGGCGCTTTGGGGAATTCAATGAGGCAAGGCCAACGTGTGATTGTGTGATGCAAACTCAATTTACTGCTAAGAGTACACCCCGCAGCGTGTAGCAAAGGGAAACCCAAGGGACACCTCGCTCTTGGTACTATCACCCCATTCTTTGCAGAAAGGTTGTACATTTCGGGTTTGGATTTGTGTTTGCCTGCTAGCTAGTTGGCTAGTGGGTGCTTGCTACATTCACAACAACCGAACATGCACCTAACAAGGCAAAGAGTGGTCCACTCCATCCGGAAAACAACATTGCAATGCAAGCAGTGTAGCATGAGGATCTTTGACAGCGTGCTTTGCACAGAACACGCTGCATACACCTTTAGCACTATCACAATTGGCGGTGACAGGAAAAATGTGTGGGGTGTACGCCTTAACGGCCGTCTTGCATAGCTTTCTTGCAGTCAACACACCCAATTACCATGCCCACATTGATTTGCCCGTAGGCCCATGGTGATGACAATCCCCACTTGGCAAGGAAGTCCCCTACCATTTCTCCATCCACATTCATGCACATTTTGGTCACCACTCCATTGTGAGAAGGGTGTTGCAACCGTGGCTTCGCTGGGTTGAACGTGACCATTTGCAAAGATGACAACAGCGGCAGTGGAGGCTAAGATTGGAATTTCCTTGTATTAATGTCTTGCATCAACCATGGACATGAAATGGAGACCCCAAAAGACCACACACAAGATAGGCACTATGTGGGCACCTCTCCGTAGCATGCACAAAGCGGGCACTTTGCAAGCATGGCACATGTTTTGCGCTCGTCGTGGCTCTTGGGCTGTTGTTGTTGCAATGGCTACCGCGTATGTAGCTTCTCCCAGCATTGTGGCTAGTTCTCTTGCCGCTCCTCCCGTCGCTACCGCCGGTATTGAGGTTAGTGCCGTAGCTGGTGCTATTGTTGGTGTTGTTGGAGTTGTTGTTGGTTGTGATCGTGTTGGTGTTGGTGCTGGTGCCGGTGCCCGTAAAGGTGCTTACAGTGGCAATGTTGGTGGCGCTAGCACTAGCGCTTGTGCTGTTAGTGCAGACACTACTGCCATTGGTGGCACCAGTGCTGCTAGTGCTTGCGCTAGTGTGGAGCTAGTGCTTGGTGCTGGTTCCGGTGTTCATGCCAGTGCCAGTGCGGTTGCTGTTGTTTTAGCCGTGGTTCTATTGATGGTGCCGGTGCAGCACCGTAATGCTTGTTGTGCGGGTCTTCCCGGTCGTTCCGGTGCTAGCAGCGTTGGTGCTACTTACCTTGTGCCCCCCTCAACCCCTCCCACTGGGCTTTTGAGGGAGAGTTGGTTTGTTTTTATCCCAAGTGTTTCCGTTGTTGCCTACGTTGCTTGGCCTCCCGTTGTGATGCAACGCCCCCAATTCAGTAGTCATGTGGACTACACACGGCAACGCCTTCGCCCCACCCCTGCGTTGGTTTGTATGCTGCCATGCTGGAGGTGCCCTAGAAGACTATGGTTTCCAATTGGGAGAAGTGGAAGGAGACCCTGTCCCCTCTCAATTTGGCCTTTGAGTATGGCTACAGTCCACTTGCTCCAAGAGGACAGCCACAAGCATCGGGTGGTCTTCTTGCTAGCAACAAAGGCCAAGATCTATACAGCCCCCATTGGGCCCTTGTTGATGGCAGCCACGCCAAGACGGCTAATCTCCAGGCATGGGTACGAAGGGGGCAAGGGCCAGAAAGGAAACGGTGCTTGTACAATGTGTGCTAAGGACAGGGAGGAGAGGGAATGCCGGGTGCCTACACAGTGCTTGTTTAGTGCATGCGGAAACATGATGCTACAGGACGACACAAAGTTGGGAGAAATCACCTGGGACAGTGACGGAGTCACCGTTCAACAATCAGGAGGGTAGGTAGGGCAACAAAGCGCTTGTATAGTGCCCGTACAATATGTGCCAAGTGGCAGTGACAAGGTCGTGCAAGGCCCAAAAAGCTCAACCAACCAACACAAACTTGCGGTTACGAAGTTGACGGTGAAAGGGTACCCGAGACAAACTTGATCACACCTCAAAAACGTGGCTCCATTCAAAAACTGCAACAAAAAAAAAACCGCAAACAAAAAATCAAGAATCAGCCTATAGGTCTACATTGGGCTGCTGACGGAAAAATGGTCATATCAAAGATGCTTCTTTTGGAGGTGCTGAGGACAAGAACAATATCACCGATGACATTTGAACCAGGTGAACCAACCATCCTATTCCACTTAATGCCTAGAGTATCTTATGGACTGGTCTGTTCAATGAGTGAGTTGGTCGGTGCTTTGTTACCTCACATATGAGGCTGTCTTAAGCCTCAAGCAAGCAGTTACCTTGAAGAGGCACTGCCATGATGGCAGAAGGAGTTGCCCTGTCACCCCGATACCACTGAAGACGTTGGAAGACCTTTTACTGCCGGCAGTAAAACCAGCATTCTTGTTGTTCTACTGAAATGAAGACAGGGTACCTGTGGCGGGAGTGCATTGCATTGCACTTTGGATCAGCTGGTTAATTGGGAGTTTTGATGGCTGCTTCTAGTGTGAGGACAACTTTAATTGTGTGAGTCCACAGGGTGCTGCAAAAGATTTTGAAACATGATTTGCCGCAGCAGGATAGAATTGACTGTCTATGGATTCTTTTTGTCAGGAAACTGTATCCGAGGGCTGTAGCAATTGTTCTATTATTGGTCAAGGAGAACATGGAAAACAACTCCTGGGAATTTTGACGTGCATGTCATTGGCCTGAAGGTCCGCATAGTACCTGGTGGGGGGGCACAAAGGTTTGCAACACATCAGTTTTTTTTTTGTAGATCAATCAGAATTTTTCAGAGATGGGTTCGCAGGCAGTGCACCACAGCTGGTCCCCCTGCAGGGTGGCCTTAAACAAGCACGTGCAGGCCATGATGCAGGCCGCTGCGAATAGTTTGCACACAGTGGAGTCATTCTTCAAAGGCCCTTGGGTCCAGTTCTCCAAAATCACAAGATGGGCCTATGAGACGAGGGGGATGACTAGTGCTCAGCTCACAGCCAGCATACCGATCTTTGTTCTGCAGGAAGGCGAGACCCCAGACGATTGCATTATGTTCTGGTCGAAGATGCCAAGCCTGTCTGTTTTATATTTCCATGGTTTGTCGCTGTGCTTTTCATTGTATCTGGTGTGGGCATTGTTTTTGCCTGCTGCATCAAAGGAGAGGGGCAGGAAGTGCACTGCACCAGAGTTCCTGCATCCCCCGAAGTGTGAAACTGTGGATGGCTTAATGCAGAACGAATATTCCACACTTAGCAAATCTAGACCGTTCATGCAGAGGGAGAACGTGGTACCTCTACGTTGCAGGAAACGACGGGCTGAATAAGATCCGACATTATCGCAAGAAAATGATCAACGCGATTGATACTCTGAAATATCTGGACGAACGGCCTATCTTCGACAATGAGAAGCGGTTAGCATTGGTATGTGGTGAGCAGGGGACACTTGTGCAGGGCACAGCTGCATGCACTCAAGGTTTTGTGGCGGGAAGGACCGTGCCATCCACGGCAGCAAACGGGAAGGGCAACGTGTAGGAAAGCTGTCGGTGATTCAGGCAGGCAAAGCTGAATTTTACATCCATGCCCCAGTCCAGATCAACGATTTTCTTTTGGGGACGACTCTCTCAGCCCCATCCACTACCACAGCGTGAGGACTGTCTCCAACGTACCACCTGCCCCTCTCAAATCTCATTCTTGGCCATCAACATTGTTTTTTTACAAGCGACATGCATATGGAATATGTATTGATCATTTTGTTTTACAACACATCGGTAAAGTCGCCGATTGATACGCTTCATGCTCTCAGGCATGGGGCCGCGGTGGCCACGAAGAGGAATCACAGGAGCGGACCCGCATGCAAGAAGAGAAGCAGCAGGAGTTAAAGCGGGACCTTGCGAGGTGGAAGGAGTTGCAGGAGCGGGTGTGTGCATGTGCCGGTCACCAGTCCATGGTAGGGATGTGCTACCAGAAGCCAAAGCAATCCTTCATTTTGCACTGCCCCAAAGAGAACCATATTAGAATCTATGCATGAAAGTGTCCATGGAATGCAACCTTGGAGCAGTGCCATGCCTTTGCACCATGGCAGAGGACCCGTAACCCGAGGGTAAAAGCACCAGCAGCTGACGAACATTTATCACCGACCATCCGAATACTGTCGCTGTGGTGGCACACACTCGCAAGGAGATGCGGCTGATTGCCTGATTAAGGTTGAAACACAGAAACAAGTACACAAGCACCCCCCCCCCACACACACACACACAGAGAGAGAGAGAGAGAGAGAGAGAGAGAGAGGGCGGGGGGGGGGGGGGTACTGGATTCCAACTGTCCACCAGCAAGGTGGACTGGCTCGCTTGTGTTGCACTGCAGCAGATTCGTGTATGTCTTGTGGTGCAGGGCCGGCCACTGAAGGAGCAGCGTGAGAAGGAGTGGATGGTTCAATTGGAGACAAAGAAAACGGAGGATGAAGAGATCCGGCAGTTGCGGATTTCGGTGTGGATTGTCAGATGAATCGGAAGATGAATCAGAATGCATCACGTTTGCACAGCATTTGGCACCTCTGGTCCTTGGGGATATTTGGATTTGCACATCGCCAATTCTGTTTGCTTACTCTCAGTGTTGTCCCCCAGTGCACCATATCATCCCATCCCTTGCGAGAAGGACGACGGCTTCCATGGTGCAAGTGGTCAAGCATTGGTTTGGGGAGGAATGGGGCGCCAGAAGCATGTACCGTATTGACTGGAACAACCGCAGTCCTCATGAAGCTCACGGGGCCTTTAAAGCCCCCCCTCCCTCAGACGGGGGTGGGGGGGCGCCAGGGCCGTTGGGGGGGCGGGGGTAACCCAAATGATCTGGCGATCCACCACATGCCCTGTTAGAAGGGAGGCGCTTTGGCCACACACACGCGCTCCTCAGAAGGGATGTGCTGCACATCCAGACACAATGGTTGCAGCAGATCATCATTGCTGCACCGATGGGCCTGTGATTATTTTGTGGGGGTGGGGGTGGGGGGCTGCTGCATATCCCTTCGGATGGGGGTACACCAACTCCCGAAAACGACGCTGTCTTTGGCCAATGTACACAACCCCGCTGGCCCACGGACTTGTTGACATCCAGATGTGCACCCCTCCCTCACAAATGCCCTGCCCATCAACAGGACGGTCCACCCGGGGGGGTCCTTAAGGGACTAATTTTTTTTTGTTAAGCGCCGCCCTTAGGGACCGCCCCAAGGGACCATCAACCGCCAACCACCAACCGCCAACCGCCACCAACCGCCAGCCGCCAACCGCTGCCAACCACCAGCGGCACCAACCGCCAACCACTGCCAACCGCCATCAACCACCAATCCCCAACCACCAACCGCCGCCAGCCACCACCAGCCACCACCAACCGCCACCAACCGCCCGTCGCCAACCGCCAACCACCAACCACCAACCGCCCACTGCCAACACATGGTGTGCCCGCAGGATTTTTTTGGGAAAACTGTGTGCAGGAACAATTTTTTTTCCTGTTGAGGACCGCCCCGGGTCCACCACACTGTCACGATGGCGGTGTGACCAATGTGGGCGGGTCGAGATATGTGGTGCACCAATCCAGCCCAAATGGCCACAGCCTCATCAGGATGGGTATGGTATGCCTGTGCACCCACACGGCCATGCAAGAAGGGCTTTGCCGAACATGCTTCGCACATATGCGCGTGTCCCTCACTTGTTCAGTTTAATTTCCTACTTTACGAGTGTGGTGTGTGGACATATGAGCTGGTGTTTGTCAAGCCTCGTCATGTATTCCTAAAATCATTTTTTTGTCCAAGAAAAGTATCGCCAAACGAGTTTTTGGTTGGCACACCACCCGATCCCCCCACCTGAAACCCACCTTGTTTTGCTCGGCAGAAGAGGGCCGTCTAAAATGCCCCCCCTTTTGGGGTGGGTTCGAAAAACGCAAATATTTTTTTTGCTAATCAAGACGGAATATTGGGCTCAAGCTGGCGGGGAGGGAACGTGAGGTACACCGGTAAAAGGGAACCAATACGGGGTAAACTCGCTCAGGGTAGCTGAAAATGGCCTCAGCAAATGGTTTGAGCTGTCCAAACAATATCGGGTCACTTTTGGAAAAATATGGTCTGCCTTGGTACCTGCATGGTGCAGTTTGCCTCGCACCATGGTATTATTGGTGCACATCCCAAATAGAGCCGTTTTCAACTCCGGTTGGAGGTGGGGGCAAGTGCGTAGGTGTGGCCATAGCAGCTTGAGGTGGTGGCACCACACAGCGCCAGGCTACAAGCGCCTCTGCCCCCCTTTTGCCCCCCTTTGGCTCCCAAAATAGCCTGTTTTCAAGATTTTTTGGTAGCTTATGTGGGCTAATATGGGTCGAAAATGCCTCAAAATAGCGTTAAACCACTTGTTGGAGTAACCCAGTGGTCGAGCAACAGGTTTTGGGAAAATCATTCCGGACTGGTTTTTGACCCACACATGACCCTTGCTAACCCCACCCTAGCATGGATGTGCAGTGCACCACTCCTTGGTGGCCATGGGGCAATGCAGGGTATTCATAGTTCCGCCGGATCCATGCCTCTTTTTTTACGAGGAGGGGTAGGGTTGGCACTGGCAAGGCACACGGGAGGTGGGTGGCACCAACATGGTGCCGGGGGGAGGGGAGGGTTGGCGCCCGCTGGGCACACGGGCACTCGGGCATGGCAGTGTGTAGTCTGTAGACCACGATGGAAAATGTTGCTTTTGTAGAGTGATGAGGTAGGGGAGGGGGTTTACTTCAGCTGTGACCTGCAGAAAAGTGAGGGAAAGCGGGTGGGGAAATTTGTGTCTTTCAAACTTCCCATGGCAAAATGGAGAGAGCCCACCCCCCAAAAAAGGAACATGTTCTTGTTGAGCTCAATATCTCGGTCTTTCGTGTTTTCATGGAGTTTGTGCACACATACAATGGGGTGCAATACCATCCGATTAGGGTCAGTTGCGACCCGGAGAGATATTGGCTTGCTGTTCAAGCAGATGTCCCGCCTCAATTTATTGGAAGCTACCCAACACCGCTTTGACACCCACTTTCCAGATTTTGGATTGATGGGAAGGAATGTTGTGCACCCTACCATTGTTGTACAAAGTTGCATACTGCACTCTAGCTATCCTTGCCACCTCATGTGACGTAGAACGGTGCTTTTCGTCCCTTTTCGTCCCTTTTCGTGGGTAAGGGAAAGGCAAACATGGAAGGTGATGGTCGCCGTGGGGCATTTCTTCTACACTACAATCGCACTGTGGCGTAGGGAACGCCAAACATTTGGTGCTCTTGCACGTTTTATTTCATTACAGCCGACAATGAGTCCTTTGTCGCGGATGAGACTCCGACTGATGGTTGAGTGGATTGTAGGGTCCCCGGGTACGGGTACACACGTACCTGGACATGTTAGCATGGCATGCTCAGGATAGGGGGCCGCTCACCTTGGAATACTCCTCGCTAGAGTTACCATTTGGGGGTAGTACAATGGGGTATATTGTTCGGTATGTACGGCACATGTGGGGGCATGCTTGGGGGCAAGCCAAGGAGGGGCGGGACCACATCGGCCAGCCATATTGCCTATTACTTGCCACCATGAATTGACCAGGATTCGCTTGTACAGTTGGGTTACAGTTTGGGCCGTGTATTGCATGTTCAAACGGTTTAGTGTTTGGCCGGCCAACAAGCCTGACATATCGGGGCCAATCTGACCCGGCAGCTTGGCCCGGGGCTGCTCCAAGATTTCCCCATGCATCTACACCCTTACTACTTTGTTTCTTTTTCCTTTCTGTGCAAGCATCACATGATTTGTCAGTTCTCATTGCTTCATTACTTTCCAAGTTGATGTGACAAAGATGAAGAAGTGAAGAAAACGGTGTTTTCCAACACATTTGACCAACAAGGGTTAGGTGCATGTTAGTGGATTTGCTATGCACCCACATCATGCCAACACCCTAACCACACCCTACTTACACTTTTTCAAGCTCTCATCATCATGTCAAGCCGGATCAGCGTTGCCTTGTCTTGACTTCGGAGACAATACAGCCTCCGAAGATGCCGGTCCCACATGAGACACCAGCCCAAGTGTGTGTGCATCTAGATTCGTCGGCGAGAGATCCTCTCCTCACCGGGGTCAAATTTTGGATCTACCTAGTGATGGGCATGCGATATGGTATGGTGGGGTTGGTACCGGGTTTGTAAAATAGGTGCCGTCGGACGCCTTGCAAAACACTCGGAAGTTTTGGTTCGGAAAGCGGCCCCAAAAACGCAACCAATATCGGTAGCGATGTCCCAAGGACTTTCCGGCCTAGATCCCTAGGGTGCTTGGAAGAAATTTTGGTCGCAATCTTGGAAGCATGAAGTAAAGGAATGTTGTCTACAATTTTGTTGCCTTTCTTACATGCAAGCTGCCAAGGTGTAAAAAAAAAGTATAGCATGAGTATAACATGAACTACCCAAGGTTGTGTAAGGACATGGAGTATTGCTTGAAAGCATGGTGGTCCCTAAGGGACCAAATTTTTTTTTATTAAGGACCACCCTTAAGAACCTCCCTAGGGGCCTTTTTCACCGGCCCGACGTGGGCCATTTTTTTACCCCTTTTTGGGGACCCCCGAGAATGCAGGGGTGATGTAGCATTTTCGCCCTCTTTGGGGCCCCCGAGAAGGCAGGGTTGAGGCAGCCAATTTTGATTCCTTTTTCTCCCTGCGCTTGGCGTTGGGGACCCCCGAGAATGCAGGTGTGACGTAGCATTTCCGCCCTCTTTTGGGCCCCCAAGAAGGCATGGGTGAGGCAGCCAATTCGGATTTCTTTTTTTCCCCGTGCTTGGCCGTTGTAGTGCCCCAATGCAGAAAAACGGGCTAGAGGGATAGTGCATTTTTAGAATAGTGGAAATTCGTTGGTTGTTGGTTGTTGGTAAAACGTAGGATTCATTTTCCACACCATGCTTGAACGTGCACTAATATTATTTACAGTTGTGTTGCCCTTCTTGAATGCAAAAATAGTGGAACTGATGATGTTCTCAAGGTTCCGCAAGAATATATATATATATATATATTACTACACCCCTCTTCCCTTCAATCTAGCTAACAACAAGCAACAAGCAACAAGCAAGCAACAAGCAACAAGCAATAAGCAACATTTCTCCTTTCCGTTTTGGCCATTGCTCCGTTGCACCACTTCAGGCTCTACTCTACTCTAGCCATCTCATACCCTAGGTGGTGGCCATTCCAAATCCAAGTTTTGAGCTAAAAACCACTGTTACCCCAGTAACAGGAGTTGTGCTCTTATTTTGTTTTGTGACTGCAGTGTGCTATTCTCCCATCACATAATTTTTTAAATTATAACGGGGCCTTCAGTGAAGGTTCTGTTCTTTTGCTGCACAGGCCGAGTAGCTGTCCTCCCTTGAACTCATTGAGAGCCGCTCATTCTTGACCTGACGTTTGACCAGTTGGCCAAGCAGCAATTACCATGGCGGAGAACACCCTGTCCTTCGACGACTACCTGGGGGGAGACGTCCACTGCGAGTTCAAGCAGGGCTCGGATGCACGAACATGGGCTCGCAAGCGACTGGCCCTGACAAAGGAGCTCAAGGGTCTGGACCATGGCGGCGAGGCCTGGGTACGCGATTTTGCAGCTTCTGTATCGTTCACGGGTGCCCAGGACGATTTTGTCGACAGGATCGTAGGCTACATGCTTCTTGAGGACGTCACGCTGGACATGGGGACCAGGGCCCTCCGGAAGACCGCACCGCCATCTTCAGCCCCGCAGCAGCCGCCCCAGGTCGACCCTTCCATCTTGAAATTGCTGGAGGATCAGGGGAAGCTTATCGAGTCACTGGCGAGCAAGGTACAGAGCATCACCGAGGCACCGGCTAAGGAGCAGCTGCGGATCCCGGAACTGTCACTAAAAGCCCTCCACGAGATCAATGCTGCCACGAACCACCCGCAATGGATCAATCGGGCCCTGTTCCTCTTGGCGAGTTTTCTCAGGTTTGAGACACCCCAGCCGGCGGCTCTGGTCATGATCCCAAAGATGACGGACGAGGCCATGAAGGCCATCCATCTCGGTCTCTCCGACGTCGACAAACAGGACGACACGACTTGGCAGAACCGCAAGCCAGCTGGGGACGACGTCAATATGGAGGCTTCCGACCCGGATCACCTACAGCGTCGGCCTCAATGCGTGGTGGAGGGCCTTTGGTCCCTGGTTTACTCATCAGCCAACACGTACAAGCAGAGATACGAGGGGAAGTCCGGAACGTCTTCAACTTCGGGGCCGCAGTCGGGGGACGATATTCGCCTCGAGCCTGGGCTGAGCGAGGCGGGAATGCGGCTGAAGAAGGTCATGCGGCGGCGCTTTAAGTACATCGATGGGGCCGAATTCTTCGAGATCCAGAAGGGGGAGTGGGTTAACACGACGGAAGACCCTGTGGGCCCCTGTAAGACGTGCCGCGCCAAGGGGGAGGTAGTCCGCCATTGGATCTGGCGCTGCCCGTTTCTGGAGTGACGGGATTCCCTGGGGTCTGTTGCGCCCATTTCTGCGGAGGCAGCGCTGGTCGTTCCGTCACAGTCGTTATCCCCGTGGGCCGGGAAGTTCGTCGACTGGGGATCCATCGCCGCGGTCTGGCGGGACTTGGGATTTGCCGACCCCGCCGACAGTGTGCAGGCCTGCCTGGTCAGCACGTGGAAGCCGGGGACCAGGTCCACCTACGGGTCCCACCTCCGGAGGTTTGCCTTGTTCCACAACAAGACGCCTGCCGAGGACACACAGCGACTGGCCGAGGAAGTCCTTCTGCTCTTATTCCGCTCGGGGTACAGGCCCGCGACGCTCAGGGGCTGCGTCTCTGCCTTGCATGCTGTCTGGCTCCTGGACTGGTTACCGCCTCTCCGCTGGGAACGCCTCTGGCGCTTGGCCAAATCGCCGGTGGCTGCCCCGGGGGACACACCCTATGCAGGCCCACACGTCCTCCAAGTCATGGCCGAGGCCTGCCAGTCACCAGAGGATTGGGGTGTCTTTGCCGCCGCCATCATGTCCTTCAGCAGCCTCGCACGGGTTAGCGAAATCGCATCAGTCCGGAGGTCGGGCCTTCGATCCAATTCCGTGGACTTCTGGGGTCTTAAACGCGACTCACGATGGGTCTCCCGTGATCTGGGGAAGTTCGCTGGTGAATGGGCCCACTGGTTGCGGAAAAAGTTCCCTGGAAGGGAGGTCCTGGTCCCGTCCTCAGCGATTCTGGAGGAGGGCATGGCCCGCCTGCTCCACAGCAGCCCCTACGCCACCTATCGTTGGCATTCCTGGCGCCGAGCGGGGGCCTCCTTCCTCCGCTTCCTTGGCCTGCCCTGGCGGTACCTCTGCTGGTGGGGCAGGTGGGCGGGGGTGCGGATGGCGCGCTTCTACGCGGCCGCGCCGGACGACTTCGTTTTCCACCACCACCTCCGGCTCCCTTGGCCCACCAGCTCGGGCGTCTGGTGGCTGGACACCTCAGTCCGCGAGTTGTGGCTTGAATCGCTGCTGGCCCTTTGCTCTGACGACGAGAAGCCGGCCCGCCTGCCGGCCACCGGATCCAAGCGAACGCGGGGGGAGGAGTTCCGGGAGGAGGCGGACGACTCCGGGGACGCAATGCAGCCCCCTCCAAAGACCGACAGGCCATGGACTTCAGCGAAGCCCTCCCGTCTGCGGGCCCGCAACCCCCCAAAACCCAAGCCCCCGCGCCGCTCTTCCCTGGGGCATTCCCCCCCATCGGGATCACCGCCCTCCCGTTTGCGAGCCCTTGGCTCCCCCAAACCCCCTGCTCCGAGCAGCTCTTCATCGGGACCCCCCCGCCCCTCGGAGCAGCCACCTGCCCCCCCCCCCCCCCAGCCCCGCCCCTGCCCCGTTGCCCCCCAGGACTGTCGTCGCCAGCGTTTCTGCCGCGTCCAAGTTCAGCAGTCGGCCAAGACAACCCCCCCCCCCCCCCAGCCGCTGTCGTGCGTGGGAACGGGGGGGGGTCCAAGCCATTGCGCCTCCGACGTTTCGGAAGACACGGTCAACTCGCTGTTGAACTCCCCCCGAGGCCAGCTCTGGCTGGATCACGTTGGCGCAAGCTTGCGCGTGGCCCCGAGGGATAGGGGTCCGGTGAGGGCGCGGATTCGGCTATTATTTTTGAGGGGTAATTCTGTCGCAGCGGACCTTGGGGTGCTTGATTTCATTCCGGCCGTCCTCTTGGCTCTGGACGCTTTGGTTCCTTAAGTTTGGGCGGCGGTTTTCCGTGAATCTACCTCCCCAAAACCGATTTTGGTGGGTCTCTCTCTGGAGGTTTTAGACAGGGGGATCGGCGATATAGGTCATATAAATATACCGAGTTTCATCTGGCATGCCGTGGCCCCGGATGACACACTCGAGATTGCCAGCCGACAGCTGCGCAATATCAGGGGCATTTCCTTTGAGGGCCTGGTGATGGCTCGGGCTCTGGTTCGAGATGGGGTGCTGGCTCCCTGTCAGGCCGCACTTCCCCCCAATGGCTGGCTGTTCCCCGTCCCCAAGAATTCTGAGAAAGCTTCTATGATCGTTCATCTGGTTGAATTCAACAGACAGATCTCCAGCAAACCCCCGTCCTTTTCCCTGCCCGTGGTTGAGGACCTTGCGTCCCTGATCCAGTTGCATTTCATGCATGAATCGCGGGGATTTTTCGACCTGCCCCCTGGTGCGGACGCGTACCTGAACGATCCTTTTTTGCGCGCCTTGCGCAGCCTTAAACTGTCAGCATCCCCTGGTGATGAACTGCTGGCTTGCCATGTCAATTTGAAAAATGCGTTTTGGTCCCTGCGTTTGCCTGAAGAGTTCCGTCAGACTTTCCGCGTGTCTATAGATGGACAGTCCTACGCCTTCAACTGCCTTCCCTTCGGTTGGCAATTTTCTCCTGTACCGTGCCAGACGGTACTGGGGTACCTCCTGCAGAAGTTGAATTTTGTCACTGTCATGGTTCTCCATTACCTTGACGATTTTCTGGTGATAGGTTTTGGTGCGTCCAATGTTCGGTCTGCGGCGCGACGCCTGAGTGATTTGCTGCGCGAGGAGGGGGCCATCATCAGCCCCAAGAGCATTTTAGACCCGGTCCCGTCCATCGTCTCGATGGGGAAAAGGCTGGTGCTTTCGGGGCCCAGCAGGGGGGTTTTCGTCCTTGAAGATCAGTGGGTGGTTCTGGTGGGCCTGTGGCTTAGAATTGCTTTGTTGCCCCTGTCCCGGAAGTTTGCGAGAAGGGTTATTGGACGCCTTTCTTGGGCCCTTCGCCCCCAGGTGGGCGTTTGCCCCTTTCTGGCTGGCTGGTGGTCACACGTCGCCTGGGGACTAACTTTCCTGCCCGCGACCCCCCTCAAACTGGTCTTCAGCTCTCTCCACTGCCTGGTTATGGCGCGGCGCGGGTGGTCCCCCCGCCCCATTCTGCCGCCGTCGCCATCGGGCAGGGGTCTGCTCTTTGTGGATGCCGCCTTCCACCGAGACCGATTTAAAGTAGGGGTTTGGGGTCTAGGTCTGGGGGGGCGGGTTTTTCAGTGCCCCCCGGATGTCGCCACGCAGCAAGAGGCTGAGCTGGACTCTCTGGTACAGGGCCTGAGATTAATTGTCAACGTGGGCTGGCCATTGTTCCGCCTCGTCGGCGACAATGAGTCTGCGGTAGGACAAATGTCTAGTATGCGCGCCAAATCAGGGCTCTATAGACATAATCGCAATTTGCGCCGGGCTTTTTATCTTTTACGAAGGGCGCCGTCGACTGTTTTTCTTGAATGGGTGCCAGGGGATTTGAATCCTGCTGATTGCTTCTCGCGTATTGACAGCGACTTTGCGGGAAATTTTCCAGCTGCAGGGGCCGCGGCTTGGGATCGGTTCATGGCGCTTCAGGCTTTCCCTTCCCTGCCCTGCCCTGTGTGGTTACTTAACTTCCCGAAGGGTCGAGGGGCAGCTGCCTCTCAGATCGCGTCTTGTCCAGTCGGAGCCGCTTCGTGATTTCCTGGGACGACTGACTTCGTGGCGTACCACAGTCATCCGTGCGCGAGACGGGAACGCCTGCCGCGTCACAGTGCCGAGAGACGGTCTGTGATGGCGAGAGCCGCCAGACTATTATGGACGAGTTGGGTAATCCCGCCGTCCTCGGCAGCGGTGCCTGGAACACACCACAATGCCAGTATTCACTGTCACTGTTACCTCGGAGCTTCTTTTCCTGACCCCTCTCAGATCGCGTCTTGTCCACTCGGGGCCGCTTCGTGATTTCCTGGGACGGCTGACATCGTGGCGTACCACAGTCATCCCTTGCGCTGCAGGCTCCAGGATGAACAAAAAAGCACGCACCTGGAGTCATATGGCCTGAATTTGTTTTGTTTTGCATGTACAACCACTGTTACCCCAGTAACAGGAGTTGTGCTCTTATTTTGTTTTGTGACTGCAGTGTGCTATTCTCCCATCACAGAACTTTTTAAATTATAACGGGGCCCACCCTCCCACCCAATGGGGGCGCCCCGCCCACCCACCAAGAACTGCTTCTCGAGTTTCTATGGAGGCACACGCCTCTTATGTCACTGCGGTGCTGCGCACCTGGAGTCATGTGGCCTGAATTTGTTTTGTTTTGCATGTACAACTCACCGGTGGCGCCCCGGGGCGGGGGCGCCAAGTGGGGAGGTGCCCTCCCAAAATTGAGCTTCTTGTGCCCGAAAATAGGCTTCTTTTTTTTTTTGCCCAAAACGGCCCCGGAACCCATTCAAAGCGACAAACGACAGGAAACGGTTGCTACAACTCACATGCCCATGATTGCCCTGGGACAAAGAGCCCTTTCTTGCCCTCGAACTCCACGATATGTCCGAAAAACGGCCAAAAAATGCCCAAAATGGCCCAGATTGTGCGCCTTTCGTGTCGAAGGAGGCCAAAACCAATAACGGGCCGCACCTTGGGCTACGTGGCTCAAAATCGAATTCCAAGGGCACCTACTCCACCCGCAACCCCCCACTTTTTGCGGTTTTCAAGCCTCAGAATCGCCCAACGAGACGCCTAGATCCCCCTACCAGTAGTCACTTGGTGGAGCCAGAGGGCAGCCCAGGCCGCGCACGGCGGAGCCCAACGGTGGGTCCACCAAGGTCCCCGGAGCGAAGAAAACTGTTTTTTCCAAAGTTGTTCCTAGACCACTTGGGATGCTCAAATGAGTGTTTTTAGCCCATTTTGAGCCCGTGGTGACGTGTTTTTGCTCATGGAAAAGCCCAAAATGCTTTGAAAATGGGCCGCTTTGGGACCGAAAATGGGTCAAAATGGATTTTTTCAAAAATGTTCTTGGTGCATTTAGCATGCTCCAACAAGTTCTTTTAGCCTATTTTGAGCCCCTGGTGACATATTTTGGTCCATGAAAAATTCCAAGATGCCTTGGAAAAGGGCCTTTTTGGGACCAAAAAATGGGCCAAAAAAGCGGTTTTCCAATTGTGATCCTAGACCATTTGGGATGCTCAGCCAAGTGTTTCTAGCCTATTTTGAGCCTCGGGTGGCGCGTTTTGGCGCATGGAGAATCACGAAGTGCCTCTAGAAGGGGCCGTTTAAGGACCACAAATGGGTGAAAAACGGTTTTTCTGAAAGTGATCTTGGACCATTTGGGATGCACAAACATGTGAAATGAGGCCATTTTGAGCTTGTTTGGACCCACTCTAGCCGCTTCCGCCACATGTATGCACCAAATTGTACCCATGGCACATACCTCAAAGCTGTATGGGTGAGCCACCAAGAGTTGGGCAAAGGGGTGTAGATTAGAGGATAATATATTACTGCACCCCTCTCCCCTTAAATCTAGCTAACAAGAAACAAGCAAGCAAGCAAGCAAGCAAGCAACAAGCAACAAGCAAGCAACAAGCACTTCTCCTTTCCGTTTTGGCCATTGCTCCGCCGCATCGCTCCGGGCTCTACTCTACTCTAGCCAGCCTAGAGCCTAGGTGGTGGCCTTTCGAAATCCAAGTTTTGAGCCAAAAACTCAACGGTGGCTGCCCGGGGCGTGGACACCAAGTTGGGAGGTCCCCTCCCAAATCAGCGCAGTTTTGGGCCAAAAACAGCTATTTTTCGGCTAAAATAGCCCCCAAACCCAGGCAAACCGCCCATACGAAGGGAAACGGTGGCTACACTACACGTGCAGCTTGACTTCGCCGTGTCAAAGAGCCCTGTAGTGCCCTTCAACTCCACAATATGTCCGAGAAACGGCCCAAAAAGGCGCCAAAAAGCCCCAAAATCTGCGCAATGTGCACCAACACCCCGAAACCAAGCACGGGCCGTATCATGGGCTACGTGGCTCAAAAACGAATTCTGAGGGCACCTAGTCCACCCGCACCCCCCCACTTTTTGTGGTTTCCACCCCTCAGAATCGCCCAACGAGACGCCTAGACCCCCGTACCAATGGTCACTTGGTGGAGCCGGAGGGCAGCACAGCCCGCACACAGTTGGGGCCAACGGTGGGTCCACCATGGTCCCCGGGGCGAAAAAAAGATTTTTTCCAAAGTTGTTCCTAGACCACTTGCAATGCTCAAACAAGTTTTTTTAGCCCCTTTTTGGGCCCGTGGTGGCACGTTTTGAGCCATGTAAAATCCCAAAAAGCCTTGAAAATGGGCTGTCTCAAGACCAAGAATGGGTCAAAAACGGGTCAAAAACGCACTTTTCCAAAAGTGATCCTGGCCCATTTGGGATGCTCAAACAAGTGTTTTTAGCCCATTTTGAGCCCGAGATCACGCGTTTTGGCCCATGGAAAAGGCCAAAATGCCTTGAAAATGGGCCGTTGTGGGACAGAAAATGGGTCAAAAATGGGTCAAAAACGCGTTTTTCCAAAAGTGATCCCGGACCATTTGGGATGCTCAAACAAGTGTTTTTAGCCCATTTTGAGCCCGTTTTGACCGAGTTTAGCCCCTTCCACCGCATGTAAGCACCGTATTATGCCCTTCGCGCGTACATTAGAGCCGTATGGTGGAGCCCCCTAGAGTTGGGAAGAGGGGTGTAGATTGGAGGATATATATATATATATATATATATGCATATATATATATATATATATATATATATATATATAGTCATAGTCATAGTCATAACCACTTATCATGCCGTCTACTGGAGTTACCGGGCATCTCGCGCCGACAGGTGGTTCCTGCCTCGCTGATCCGTGGGTCCCAGGGCTGCGTGAGGTGGCCCACAGCATGACGGAGGACCCAGAGGACCAGGGATACCGGCCAACCAGGCTTTGGGGGTAGTGGCAACTGCAAAGCATTAGCATTAGCAACGGCGACGGACGCTGGCCCGTTTGTTCGCCGGGGGTAAAGGGGCAAGGCATAGCAACGCAGCAGCACAGCAACGAGCAGAAAGCAAGGGCGTCTCCTATGGGTGCAAAGCAGCAACCAAGGTACAAAGCAGCACGCATGCGGCGAAGCAAGAGCGGGCCCCTTGTAGTTCGCGTACCCCCGCCACCGTGGAGACGTCCATCACCCGTGACCCCACGTAATCCACTGCCAGCTGCGCATACGCAAATGTCCACCACCCCTGACTCCATGTAACCCATTGCCAGCATGCAATAGCCGGTAGATGCATAGCCAGGATTTTTGGGAGGCTCCAGCCTAGCCTGGCCCTCAGCCTTCATCGCCTCCATGTCCCCATAATGTACGCCGCCGACCCATCGCAGACTCCCCCTAGTATAGTACAGAAACACGGTAGCAACCCTACTTTCTTTGTGGCCCCGAGCTGCACTCACACCCCAGATATATACCGTGCCGGCACCCCTCGTCAGGGGCCAGTACCCAATTAGCCTCGAGGTACCCGCACACTCCCACTTATAATATATCAAGAGGGTCTACAGGGGGGACGCTGGCCGCCCCGCGAAAGGAGTGGCGCAACCCGTGAAAATCGCTGGCTGGGATTCGGGCTTGTGGGTGCCGTAGCTTGATTATCGACCCCCTGTAGGGGTACCCACCAGAGGTTCGCCCCGGGCCGTGGTAACCAGGACCACCTCATCTGGCCCACATACGTTGCCCTGACGCCTACCCTTGATCCTTACCTGCACTGATTGGCCAGCTCCCGTGGTTGCGCCGCTTCCGCCACAGCAGCGGCCAGGCCGCAGGTTCGGCCCCCACCGAGGACCTGGCAAGCCTACTTATAGCATTGGCCCGCGCGTCACCCCCTGGACCACTCTGCATGTCGCCTCGAGCCGATCAGGCATGCACCCCCCAGGAGCAATTTGCTGCAGTGAAACTAGGTAGGTTACACGTATATAGAGGTGACTGCATACTCGGTGCTACGCCGACGTGTAGTACCGCCGTCGCAACGCCGTAGCCACCTGTGAGCCGCCAACGCACACATCACCGCCACCGCAAGGCCGTGGTCAGACGGTGAGACTATGTACATGCCCTCAGGCACGGTCCTTCTAGTTTGTTTACGGGGCCAGGGGATGCCCCTGCATTCCCCCTGAGTTGTTAGAGGGGTTCAGGGGGACAGCCCAGTATCGCCATGCGACTCCGCAGCGCCCCCACTGTACGGCTCCCCAGAACGCCGCGCGTCCTTGATACTCCCCCATAAAGACCCCAGTACCGCCACGCATGCCTCCGTGACACCAGTACACCGTCACCTGCAACTCCGCATACCCCTCAAGACAGCACCTCCAAAAATCGCCACCCATCCTCAGTACGCCCACCATACGGTCCACCTAACCATCACGCCGCCTCAATCCTCTATGCGCACGTCGCCGCTTCCGGGGCCTTCAGGCTGCTCCCTCAACCGTGCCCAGGACTAGGGGGCGTCGTACCTCACGCACCGCAGCGCCGGCAGCGCTGTCGCCCGCCCCTAAGCAGACCCGTGAACCCTCGGAGTATCCCGAGCAACCACCCCCGTAACTGCCGTAACCGGGCCGCCGGTGAAGACCCCGGTGTCATGGGAATACCCTACAAGGGTTTGGGCCTTATTACCCTGGTCGGGACGACCCATGACACCTCAGTGTTGTACGTGGCGACCCGGGGCAGGCGGGTGAAGCATCCCTCCCCGACCCTCATGCACGGGGGCAGTACGGCTCACCATCAGGCCGGCACGACCTGTCACATCGCGTTGGCCGTCATACGCCGTCTGCCATCACCGCAAACTCAGGCCATGAGTACACTGCTTCTCAGGTGCCACCCCCGCCGCTGCGTCCAGCATGGGGACGGTGGCAAGCGCACCCACATTTCCCACACCCTGTCAAGCTGCATTACCCCCGGCCCCCACTGCGCCCTCACCATGTCCTCCGTGATGCCACAACCAAAGAACCCGCGAGTCGCCTTCCAGAGCTGCCCACCACAGCAGTAGGGGTAGGGCTGCCGTCGGCGCATCGGGGCATCTCACCCCTCCCACCCGGACGCTCCTGAGGTCACCCTGGATTGCCTTCCAGGCACTTGATGACATCTGTCCAGAGTGCCGTAGCGCCCATCTCGCCTTAGGCCACCGCCTACCGGCATGCTCCCAACACGACCCGCAAAGTGGGGCGGATGCACATTGATGAACCCAAACCGGTGTCGTCTCCCTGCAACCGTGGCATTGCAGTGGGAGCACAGACCGCGACGGGACACATCCATCATCACAGCACTGCGACCACAGGTCCTGCCACACATCACAGCACGCTTCCTGGAGACTTAGCAAAGCACCCGCCCGCGCACGTGCTGTGGCACAACTGAGTAGGCTGCGCTTCGCTTCATCCCACGTGGACACCGGGCGGAGTAACGGCTGTGTGTTGGACATCACCGGTAGGCTCTCAAGCAGCCGGGGCCACCGCGCCACCTTGGGGTTGCGTGTGCCATGTGTCAGGAGCTCCCAACCATAGTCGTGCACGATCTCCCCGATGACATCAACCCCGTCCAGCCCCGGGCCCCTGGCGGACGCGAGAACCAAGCGTTGTCCTCCCGACCGAGCCTCGACGACCGCCGCTAGGCTCAGGGTATCGAGGGTGTGACGGGCATCGGCAGCCACGTTGTCATCCCCTTCAGGCAGAGAGAACATGGCCTCCGTGACGTGGCCCTGCGCGTCGTCTCCCTGTAGCCGTGCAAGCTGCTTGGAGCCCACCAACACGGCCATGGACCGCCGCTCCGTCACTGCCGGAATGACCCGTCGCAGCTGCCGGTCATACTGTCACAACGCCCCCACGTCGAGCACGACGGCTGCCGCCAGGACCGGGAGGTTGCATAGAGGCTGTTGAAAGACCGGCAGCACCTCGCGAGGCCAGCCCATGACGTTCCCCACAACGGGCGGTCTGCGTACACCTGGAGCCAGGATTCACTCTGGCCGTCAGGGCCCCTCACCATGGTACCACGCACCGTGGCCCATGACTGCGCCAATACCACGCGGGACCAATCCTGGAACGCACGGTAGTCCCGAGTCATCCCGGAGCCGATCCACTGGCTGAAGGCCTGCGCCACCGCCGCCATCTAGTGAGGGAACGAAGAAGTGGCCTCCTCGTGCGCGATGTACGACCTGGGCACCAATAGCGCATGCAGCGGTGCCCTCCGACAGGTCGCCTGCAGGTCGTTGGGGAGGCCGTCGAACGGGTTCCATGGCGGATGCCGTCGGACCCTCCCTGCCGGCTGACAGAAGGGTGTGTCAGCTCGCAGGAACGCGTACACTGCCCTCCTTAGATCTTGCATCGGCAGCTGCATGATCTGGGTGAGCCGATGGTTCCTGCAGGCATACACCTCTTCCCCAACCTGGACCATGTCCTCCACAAAGAGCTTGGCCTTCGCAGGGCCCCGTGACAACGCCGCCCGCACTGCCGCGAACAGCCGCTTCAGGTCCCCGGGGACGACAACCACCATCAGGGATTCCGTCCACCTGCAGCCGTGCTCCCTCCACGCCATGAACTCCACCACCCTGTCCGTCAGGGCAAGTTCCGCCGTGAACTCCTCCACACGGCATAGGAGTCGTGCCACCTCCTCGTCCCGCGCACACAGCAAGCGCATGTGGCCAATGTCCTGCTCCGGCCCCCCACAGAAGATACAGGGGTGGGCCGGTATCGCCACACGCGTGAGCTTCCGCCTCCACCGTCGCATGACCTGCATGGTGGACAAGCGACCGTCACGTGCCCGCAGCATATTCCTGTGCGTGGGGCCGTGGTGCACAGCTCCCAGGCGCACCGCCTCACAGGCGCCAGCCAGCGGCGTATGGGCCCTGGTGCGCGCCGCCAGCGAGCGCCACTCCATCTCCCTGACGAGCTGAAGGGCTTGCATGGAGGGTACATGCGGCTCGAGCTCCCCGTCGTCTCCAGGCACCAAGAGGACGGCGTGCTCCTTGGGCAGGATGAGATGAACAGGCGGGGCCATTGCACGGGCTGCGGCAGAGTCCGGGGCTTCAAGCGGGGACGGCCGCCAAATGCGAGCTGTGCCGCACCACCCAATGGTGCCGCCCCCCTACTCTGCGTGGTAGCCGCCGCAGCCCCTCCACTATCCAGCTCAGTGCGTGCTGGTTGACCAGATGCGAGGTCGGCCCCTTGATGCCACGATATAGGGCCTCCTGCGCTCTGCGCAGGTGCGCTCCAATGATGGAGGCATCTACCACGTGCACCGTGCATGCGAACGGGGGCGTGTGCAATAGGTACGCCGCCGCGCCGATGATCTCCGCCTCCGGGACCGTGCCGTGGATGGCACCCGTCCACGTGGGGCTCCCATGGATGGCCACCGCCACATTGGTGGATCCGTCCCCTTGGGGCGGTGCGTCAGACGATGTGACTTTGCCGCCACCGGCACCCAACAGTACCGGCAGGGTTCCAGCCACGCCACGTTGGAGTGGGGGCTCTGTATGACTTTTGCCAGGGACGCCGCGTTGGAGGCCGTGAGTTCCGGGGATAGGAAGACTTTCGGCTGAAACACCGCATGCGGCCTCCAGGCCAGGTCCCATCCGCAGACAGAGTTGATGGCGTCAAGGGCCGTGGTATACTCCGCTCCCCACACCGTCGTGGAGCAGGAGGGCTGGTACACCACCACAGAGCCCTGTTCCACTGCCCCGCCATCACGCAATGACGTGACGGCGACATGCGGATCGTGCGGCACGTTGGACATCCGAACCACCTCCGAGACCGAGCACTCATCGGCGTCCGGGACGGGGCCAGCTGGTAGCAGAAGGACGATTGCCCACGCGCTGCACCCACGCACCGCCGCGCACGCCCTGGAAAACGCGGGCCGCCCGTGCACAACCCACAGGGGCGATGGGTTTATGCCGCCTCCGGCATGTGGTGTGAGCAGGGTGACTGACTCCGGATCGTCTTGCTGCCGGTAACCTTCACAGACATCCCCCCAGGAAGAACAGGAAGGCGGCCAGTGGGACAAACGGCATGGATTGCCCCGGGTTCTCCGGGTCCCGCTCATCCTCCCCGTACCCGCCCACCACATACACGTCCCCCGTAGTGGACTGCCTAGTGCGTTTGCTGGCCTTCTTTCGGCGTACCAGCTGTATTAGACTGTGAGTCAGTGGACCAGGCAGCTGCGGCCGGAAGACGTCGCGGAGCCCCGTGAACCACACGTGGTCCAGCTGAGTGGGCCCCACTCTCGCGTGAGGAAGGTGCAGATGGTCCTCATGACACTCCCGGAGCTGGACGGCCCACTACCCAGGCGCAGGACAGAGGAGCCGCGCATGCAGGAGGTCATTTGCGGGATCAGCTAGGGACTGTATCGCCGCGTCCGTGCGGGGCCCTGAGAGAACGCAGATGTCCCTACCCTTGAAGGTGTAGGATTGGGATACCCACTTCTGTCCCGCCCATTGCACCTGCGGCAGATGGGCGTGTGCGCACGAGCACACTGACGACCGCATGAGGAGTCCTACACGCAACGTCCCCATCGCCCGGAGTACTCTGTCCACCCACGTACTGCCAGCGTGCGTGGCGAACGACGTGGAGGGCACCAGGAACTGTCCGCACACACCGTATTGTAAGTGCATGTCTCGAAGCATGGCCCGCAGCTCCGTCCGGACTGTTGCTGACCGGTGGTGCGTGAGTTGAGCCAGGGTCGCTACGACGGAGTCGCGGCAGATAACCTGGACGTCCGCTAGTCGTAACCCATGACCAGACCGCACCGCCACGTTGGACAGGTCCTTGGGCAGGTTCTCGAATTGCAGGGCCGCAGCCTTGATGGCAGCATTCAGCTTGACCACCGCCTCCGCCGTGTCAGACAGGTACGGCGCCGCGTACCGCACGATGCCCCCAACCACAGCCGCCATCACCTCATGGGGCACCGACGCCGGCCCCAGCGTGTTCTTGCACCAGCCAGCAGAGCTTCACACCGGAGTACATGTTTCTCCTTCATGGATGCTATCCCCCTGGGATCAAGGCGTAGGCCCACGCAGGGCACCGTGCCCTTGGCGCGCAAGCACACCCATGGGGCTGCCGCGTTTCCCGGGTTTAGGCACACCATGATCGAAGGGATGCGAGCAGTGTTGGCATAGGCGCACTTGTTGACGTTGAGGGACATGCCCATGTCCCTCAGGTACAGTGCAATCGCCGCCGCGTACTCCAGGAATTGTGGTAAGGAGTGCGCTATCAACAGGAGGTCATCACAGTACGCTTGCACCAGGGGCGGCACAGCATGGCGAGCATCCCCCCGCGCCTTGCAGGCAAGGCTCCTCAGGAGAGGTTCCAAGAGGAGGAGGTAGAGCACGGTACTCTCCGCACTGCCCAGCCGCAGGCCCCTGTGGAACCGAATGCTCGGCGTTGGGCCGTGCGAAGTGACGATGCGCACCACAGACCCGCAGCTGAGGGTGTGGAAGAGCCTGATGAGCTCCTCCGGGACCCCCATGTGGCGCAGGAGGAGCACCAACGCCCCATGCGGCGCTGTGTCAAATGCCTTGGACACGTCGAAAGCCAGGACGTGATTCTCCTCCTGCTCACGCTGCAGCCTGCGCTTGGCCAAGAACACCGGGGCAGCCGCCGTGGAGCCTGGCATGGCCCCGAATCGCCAGCCCGCAGCCAACCCCTTGCGCGCCAGGACGGCCGTGAACCTCCGCATGAGGGGGGTCATGAGCATCCGCATGTCTTGCTGCACCAACGCTATGGGCCTGTACTCGTCCAGGTTGCCCGTGGCCGTGCCCTTGGGCATTAGCCAGATAATGGCCTCGTGCCAGGATTCCGGGACGTCCGCACCTCGCAGGATGGCTCTGTACGCGTGCACCAGGAGCCCTTGCACCGGCTCAGGCAGCTCCGCTATGAGGGCAGCCGTGACTTGGTTGGACCCCAGAGCCTTGTCGTCTGCCACGGCCTGCTTCACGGCGTCTTTGACATCCTGCAGGCTGTAGTCCTACACCGACCTCCATTCCTCCGGTAGCCCCCGAGGGATGTGGGCCCTGTCCAGCCGTTCGAAGGCCGGCAGGTTCAGCGGCCTCTTGGCGTATAGCGCCTCCCAGTACCTCTCGACCTCGCCGACGACGTCCGAAGCCTCCATGAGCACCCTCTGCAACTCCCGGACGCGCACGGACCATAGGCCGAACGGGGCATAGTTCACCACGTTGATGGCCCCCCGTATCGCCGTCCATCGGAGCTGCAGGTCCGGCACCCTGCCCCGCCAATAGTCCTTTACGGACCTGCGCCTGTTGCTCCTGAGGACATCCCGCAGCTCCTTCACGCGAGTCTCTAGCTGGTTGAGCTGCCGGTCCAATGCAGCGTGCAGGTCCTCCACCGTGGCGAGGGACAAGTCGGGGTCCACCTGTCGGAGGTGGCGCAGCAAGGCAGCCGCTTCCTGGGAGTGGAGCCCGGCCGTTGCCGCTTCCCGTTGCAACAGCTCATGGGCGAGCCAGGCCAGGGCTGGCTGATCCGAGAGGACCTGGGCCAGAGATGCCTCCGCCTCCGCCTGCCCGTACGGGTATTGCGGGTCTATGCCTGACGGCATGCGCAGCCCCGTTATCCGGGACACGTCATCGCGGAAGGCGTAGAGGAGGTCGAAGACCGCTTGCACCTCTGACGTGCCCATTGTGGCGGTGTCCTGGTCCGACGAGAGCCACGCTTGCAGCGTCCGATCCTCGCAGGCCTTCTGCAGTACTGCCGCCGCCGCCTCACGAACCCCCGGGGAGTCCGGGCGTATGGCATGCAGTCTGCCTTGGGCGTGCGAGTAGGCCATCCTGGTGACCCTCTCTTTGCCGGCCACCGCGAGCGGGATGTCTAGGACCACAGGGCCATGGTCAGACCCCAGCGACGCAGGGGACCGTCCCGGCGCCAGGTCCGGGCACTCACGCACCGCCCACGGGACCAGCGGCGAGTTGAGCAGGAAGGAGTCCAGTCGATGCCCTGCCCTCGTGGGCCCCCTGTCCTCCTTCGCCGCCGCGCCCGCCCTGTGGAACCCGCACTGCTCCCACAGGGCCCAGAACCTCCTCGTGGTGGGGTGTCCCGGGGACTCCAGCCACGCGTTGAAGTCCCCTCCGAGGAGCACGGCCCTCGTGCCTCCTGCGCTCTTGGCCGCCGCATACATGGCCACGTCAGCCCAGAAGGACGCCTTAGACGCCCAGGAGTTGCGGCCGCTGCCTGGGCCGCGGACGTTGATGACCGTGAGGGTGCCACCCGCGGTCACCACATCAAGGGCCATGGCCTTGCCTGGCACGATGTCCACGACGTCTCGAACTTCCTCTGCGGCGAACACGTCCGCCCGAAGGGCAATCAAGAGCCCGCCGCGCACCGCCGCCGCCGACGCTGCCCGGGCATCCACCCCCGGGAACGCATGATACCCATGGTGACGCCACTGATTCTCCGAGTGCACCACGCCTTGGGGGTCCTGCAGGCCCGTCTCCTGGAAGAGGCCGAGGATGGCACCCTCGGCCTTCATTATGCCCGCCGCCACCGCCTCACCGTCGAGCATACCTGGGGCCACGGGTACGCCGTCCCCCCGCATCGAGCCCTGGACGTTCCTAGACACCGCCGCTCGGGTGTCGGAGGCGGGGCCCCTTCACGGCTGCGCCGTTGGATCAGGGCCCCCCGTTGGATTCGCATCATTGGTCAGAGGGGGACCACCCGCGCCCGGCGCGGGCGGCTGGCGAGACGGCCCCTGTCCACGTGGGTCACCGCCTGATGTGGCCCCCGTCGGCCTGGATGCGACAGATGTAGCGGTCGATCCCGCGGCTCTGCCGCTCGACGCACTTGTCACCGTGCTCCCCGTAGAAGACGTCGCCGCAGACCCATCCGCCCCACGTTGTGCCGCCGACTGCGACGCCCCTTGCCCCCCCGCAGGACGGGCACTCGTGGGCATCGCGAGCGTTCTGGACCTTGCCTGCGCCGATGCGAATGGCCCCGCTTGGCCCCCTGGCATAACGCCGGCCAGCATGGCCCTCGCCTGGTCCCGTTGAGCCGGATCAGCCCCATGGTCCCGCTGAAGGTGGTCCAGCAGGTCCCCGGGGTGGAGGTGGGCGGGCCGGCAGTGCTTGCCGGCTCTCCACGAGCAGTGACCAGCTCCATCCAACCGAGACCAGGGGCAGACGTTGATTACCTTCGATCCACGTTGCTCCGCGGCCAGTTCGCCGCCGAAGTGCCGCAGTACGTACCAAATGTTGGTATAGCTGCCATACTGAGGTGAGGGGCTCCTCTTGGGTGGCGGCTTGGGCCCTGTCTTCGGAACGGGCTTCGCCGCGGCGGCCGGGGGTGCCGCAGGCCGAACCAGTGGCACGCCTGGCGGCTGCGGCAGGTGCAGCATCCCCTCACGGGAAACTGCTCCTCCACCCAGCGGCGCCAAGCGTCGGCGAACTTCTCCCGGTCGCCCTCGACCTTCCACCTGGACGTGGAGAACGCCCGGAGTCACGGCCCCATGTTCTCCGCCATGACCAGGCGGAGGGCATCTCCTCCGCTTTGCCGGCGGAAGCGCTTCGCGGCCGAGCCTACCACGGTCCCTTGGAGGTACAGCGCCGTGCCTCCGTCGCCACTCAGAGCACCAAGGTGCAAGTCCTCCAGGTCGGCGGGGCGGACCGTGAGCACCGTGCCCTCCCCGCGATCGTATAGGCGCAGTGCCGAGGAGTGTGGTTCCAGCGCCACTAGGACCCAGCACCACGCCCGCGACCCCCTGTGCAGCAGTGCCAGCGAGGCTGCTGGCCTGTTGCTGGAGGACTGCGCCGCCGGTGCCTTGGGGAGGGCCGCCTGACCCTGCAACGCCCAGCACATGACAGCTGCATGCTCCGCTTGCCACATGCTGCTTGGGGCCGCAGGCCAGACGTCCTGCCCCTGGACCTTCGGCGGTCGCGTTACCTCCACGAAGACCGCCGGCGCCTGCGGGATGTCCCCGGCCGTGCACCTGTGCGCCCTGCGTACCGGGCCCAGCGCCCTGAGGCACTCCCCGAACACCCTGTAGCAGGCCGGGCCCCTCGACTGCTACCTCCTGAGCCGGCACGCGGTGACGACGACCCATTCCAGTCCCTCTGTTTCCACCCGAACACAGGCCCAATACTCCGCCCCTTTCAACACCACCAGCCTCCCCATGTCCGCCATGCCCACCGTATGGGTGGGAGGCACGCTCTCCACCTGCAGCCACCGCTTGGCGCTCTCCTCCCACGGCTGGGGGGCATGCATCTGCTGCTCCTGCATCGCGTCCTGCACATGCTGCAGGGACACTGTCATCAGCATGGACATCCCCCCATCCGCCGCGGCATACTCAACAGGGCATGCTGCATGCGCGCCCCGGGCAACCCCACGTGGTGCGGGATGTCCGCCACGTCCAAGGGCGTGCGGGGCGCCGGCAGGGCATCCAGCACCGCAGCGGGCAGCTCTCCCAGGGATGGCAGACACGCGATGGGCCGCATGTCCCTGTTGAGGATCACCGCTGCCACCCACCGCCTGTCCAGCGTGGACAGGAGGTTGCCCGGCCTCGGCACCCTGAGAAGGGTACCGAGGGCGGACATGAGGGCGCACACGCCACAGGCCTTGCTGTTGCCGGCCGGCTGCTGCACCTGTGCCGCCTGGGCCGTCGCCAGCAGGTGCTCTGCACCCGGCCACTCCGCCCTCTGGCTCCTGGGCGCCATGCGCATCGTCCGGACCGCCATGTCCCATGTGTGCGGCCATTGGGGCAGGGCCCCCGGCACCATAGGCCGGTCCAACGGGTCCACGGTCAACCGCATGTTAGGGGCCAGGAGGTGGTGGGCTGTCCAGTGCCGCATGCTCCGTGTTTCCGGCCGGTCAAGGTACACCGCCTCCGAGCCGCCCAGCTCGACGTACCTCGCAATGAGGAGGGCAGCCGTGGTTTGGTCGTGCCGCTGGCCCTCCCACCCCTCCCTCGGGAGAATCACGGCGTGGGGGGCCAGGCACTGCGCCACGTCGGCGGCCAGCGCGACCACGTCGTCGCTGAGCTCCATCGTTGGGTCCGCGGCCACCACGAAGTGGTGCCTGGGCCCGGGCTTGCTCCCGGCGGCGTACAAGCCTTCTAGGGCGCCACGCATCTCAGCTGGCGGGGGAGAGGCATCTCCGCAGTCCCGTAGCCAGGGGAGTGCGCCCGGGAGATGCCGCCCTGCTCCTCCTAACCAGACGGCGGCCCTAAGGATCGGCAGGTCGCGCCAAGGCTGAGGCTTGTCGGCTCCCCTTTGGAGGGCAGCCACCAGCACATGCGTGGTCAAGGGCTCCGCCGTGAGCTGCAACGCCATCCCTCCGTCCGTCTCGATCACCGTGCCCCGCGGGGCAGTGAAGACGTGGCCCCCGGTCCCATGGACTGCTACCCATCCCCACAAGACTGCCACGGTTTCCCAACTGGGGTGGCTTGTTTTCCTGGGCAGGATTACCACCGGCGGGCATGGGTTGTTGGTGGCCCATACGCGCCATTCCACTCCTACCAGACGCTCGTGGCCAGGGGGCCGGAACGCCTGGGGCCATGCGTCTGGGAGTTGGCGATGGACGGCGGTCCACACATCAGCTCCGTCAGCCCGCGTGAACTGGAGCCCCTCCAAGATGTCCCTTTCCACAGGACTCGGGAGGCGGGCAGTGCGAACCTCCAGTCCCTGCCCCAGGCGCAGCCCTGGCCCCTCTCGATTCCCCAGCAGCACGACCCCCGGGTCCGCGGCTGCAAGCCGGGCCGCCACCGTGGGAAGGTGTAGGGAGACAGTCCACGGCTGGATGGGGACGGGCTCGCGCGGGAGGTCAGGGCAGGCCGCCACATCACTGCCATCCCTTGCCCAGCGGAGCGCTCTATCCCACCATTGCGCCCATGTACCAGGCGCCGTTGGCAACGACCAGGACAAGCACGTCACGACTGCCTTAGCCTGCCACTCGCGCGGGTCCATGCCGGCAGGATGTGTGTGCCACGTGCACACCCATCCCAGTTTGGCCTCCTGGATGGCGACCATGTCCCTCCACGGGACCACCGGGAATGGGGTGAGCAGGGCCGCCATGCCACACGGCAACGCCACCGCCCACTCGGTCCGGCCCTCGCACGCTACCGCGTATCCCACCGCCGGGAGCCCCCCCCCTTGTGCCTTTTCCACCACTTCACGCATCAGCGTTCCGTGGCTCCAGCTGAGGCTCCGGCTCCGGCTCAGGCTGAGGGCCCCCACACGGGCCATGGCCTGGAGGATCAGGAGGAGATCCTAGGGTACTCCCTGCGGCACCGGCGGTTGGGGGTGGGCGTATCGGCAGGCGTCTGCCCGCATGCACCATCCCCTGGCGCAGTGCCTGCAGGTTTCCACCTACCCCGTTTTCGGTCCAGCCTTGTCCGCCACTCCCACGTCCGATGGCCCCACCTCATGCGCCTCCTTCACCACCACGATCTCCAGCTCTTCGTCCTGCTCCATGGCGACCTGTGCCCCGTCACTCACCCTGCGTTGGTCCTCCTCTTCTAGCGCCTCCGTCGCCGGCGGCGGGCCTGCCGCAGCCATGATCCTCGTCACGGCTGCCGCCACATGGGCCTGCACGTCCACCTCCTCAGTCGCCTCCGGCTGGTCCTGTTCCTGCTCCTCCTCCGCGGGCTGCTCCTCCCCTGCTCCGTCACCTTCACGGCCCGCCGCCTCATCTCCCCCCACCGGGACCGCGTGCGGCTTGGGCCCTTGGGGGCCTGCGCCCGAGTCGAGGCGTGTGCCCACCACCACTGGCAGCCTGGGGTCGCTGCTGCGACTCTCAAGGCAGTAGCTGCTGGAGGTGGGGACGAGGACCACGCGATCACCGGCGAGCAGCAGGCGGTCCGTGCCGAACACGACCTCCGCGCCCTCGGGGTGCATCGCCACGAGGAGCGCATGGGACCCCAGCGCCTGGGGCGTGAGGGGCCTCACGGCCTGCTCGCGACGCCAAGCGTGAGCCCCTCCCCTCCACATGGCCACGTACAGGCCGCCGCCCAGACGCACATCCTCCAGCCCCGCGTCGTTGAGCAGGCGCCCTACCGACAGGCGCACCGAAAGGGGGAGACCTTCGTGCGGCTCTGCCGCCCGGACATCACCGGGGTGGTGATCCAGGACCGCCGCATCCCCCAATTGGATGCAGCGGACCTGGCCGTCGGCCGGGGACTCGGCCACCAGGGCCTTCTCCTGGGCGACCTGCCCCGGGCGCTGGAACTCGTAGCGCTCAAGAGCGCCTGCCAGCATCCCCGCCTCCCGCCTCCCCATATCCGTGAGGCGGTGCCTGTGGGCACCTGCGGCCGCATGGAACCTGCAGTGCCGCTGCTCGCAGCTCCCGGGGGGAGGGGGTGGCACCGCAGTGGGCATGGGCAGCAGCGGCGCATTCGCCAGGTCCACGTCCAGGCCGGCGTAGACGTCAGGCCCGGCGTCGTCCTCGTACATGAGGGCCAGCGCCGACTCGCCGGGCCCGTACGCCTCTTCGTCCCCCTTGTCCTCCGCCTCTTGCTCTTCCTCCTCTTCGTCCTCAGCCACAATCACCGCTGGTGGCGTATCCGGTCGCGGGGGAAAGGGCGCCAGAGGCCGCTCGTCAGCGCCCCCGCCCCTCGCCGCCTCCACCGCGTCCAGCCGTGCCCGCAGGTTGTCGGGCAGTCGGGCACAGCTAGTGCCCGCATGGAGGTCCATGCTGTACACCAGCCCCGCCGGACACGGCTCACCGGGTGCCACCTGGCGCCATTCCCGCCACTCCCACATCCAGTCCTCCACTCCTTCAACCTTGGCACGCTCCCCGCTTGGCTCCACGGCCCCACTGTCCGTCGCCCTTGCTTGCGTCTCCTGTACTCCCCGCTCCGTACCCTATCCCCCCGAGTCAGCCCCCTCCGACGGCTCCTCGTTGGCCCCCTCCGTCCTCGGGGTGACAGCTGCGAGCGCTTGCGCGATCAACTCGCCAACGTCAGCCTCACTCCCCGGTGCCGCCTGCGCGGCCCCCTCGCCTCCCGCGGCTTCCCGTCGGTACGCGTCCAAAGCCTGCGCGAGTAGCTCGCCGATGTCTCACGGGCGGGCCGCGGCCGCTTCTTGCGTCGCATGCGCCGTTTGCACCTCCGCCGTAGGTCCCCCCATGGGGGGCGCGTCCTGCACCCCGTGCGCAGGGGGCGGACCACCCGGTACCGGCATGCCCCCCCCCCCCCCGGCACCACAGGCGGAGCCCCTTGTGGCATGGCCGGCTCCGGTGCCGGGGTCGCTTGCGGTGGAGGTCCCGTTGCACTAGGTCCCGCCGGGGGCACCGCCAGGGGTGGCTCAGTCGTCTGCGCCCCCGGCGTCCCAACGGGAGTCGTCCCCCCTTCCGCGCTTTGGGGTACGCGGTGCGCCTCTCCGTACGACTCCCCCGGCTGCTGGACTCCTAGCCCCGGTGCAGGAACTGACGGGGGCGCTGATGTCGGTTGCGCACCGAGAGCAGCCACCGTCGGATCCCCCACTTGCGCTGTGGGGGGAACCGGCACCGCATGTTGCGGCGGCTGAGCGAACACATGCTGCGGTTGTTGCAAGGGATGTGGATGTGCCACATGCTGGCGTGGATGGTGATGGTGATGGTGATGGTGGTGGTGCATGGGGAGCTATGGCAAAGCGGTCGGGTGTACTTGTTGGTGTGGGAAGTGATGCTGCATCAGGGGGAACCCCAAGGAGTGGTGGAAGAGGTGATGTTGATGGAGTTGATGGTGGTGGTGGGCCCCAAAAGACGGGAATGGCAGGGGCATGAGGCCTGGGGGTGGAGACATCGGAATTTGGCGTGCGCCCGGCGCCGCATACCCCGGCCAACCCGCCACCGGCCCCATCGGGGGCCGCCCGCGCTGCGCGTCCTCGAGCTGTCCGAGATCATCTTGTAGACGTCGGAGTAGTCGGTTGAGCAAGTGTACCCCGAATGGCACCATGCGTGCTGCGAACTGCGCCTAAATGTCAGGCGCGTTGTACGGGGGGGGATTGCGAGCCAATACCTGCCGCAAGCAGATGTCGACGAAATGGTCCCATCCGTTGTCCCTGGCCGGACGATCGGCGTCCACGCGCGCCTGGAATGCCGCATAAGTGTGCGGCCCGTGTCTGACGAGATCAGACACCGTGTCTACCAGGCGCCGGGCATGTCGCCGGAAGGCCGACAACTCCACGGGATTGGTGGGGACAGGAAGCGACATTTAGCTATCGAAGACTGTGCGAGCTATGGACACGGGTGAACGGGATGACGCGGGGTGGCCCGTCCCGCGGCCTGCTGGCTGCATGTTGCACGACATGTTGCACGACACTGTTGCCTTCTCCTGCCCCCTTTCGTGCCCCCCCCCCGTCCCCCCTCTAGCTCCGTTGTCTTTGGTGTTGCCCCCTTGGTGCCTGCCTCGGGACTACCCGGGCCATGGTGGGTGTGTGGTGCCTGACGCTAGCTCGGGTCCCATCCCCCGGAGTTTCCCCTTGGGGGGGCCGATGCTTGCACTCCCCGTCAGGGTGTAACTCTGTTGTACGGGCCGTCCATTTGTACCCGCTCCGTACAAATGGACCTGCGTCGTAGCCAGGTACTCCGGCCGTTCCCCACACCAGGGTCGGGTACACTGTGGGTCGCAGGGGAGTCCTTGCGGGACTGGCGCGTCTCTTGCCTGCCCCGATGGACGGTGTGCCCTACCCGCAGCCCCTCACTGGACACGAACCGCGGTACGTGCCGTGGGGAGTGCTCCTGGTCAGGCCCATTGGTCACCCCCCCAGGCCGGTGCCACCTCGGGCCGCTAACCAACGGTCCCGGGCGTATCCCACCTTATTGCGTGTGCTCAGGTGGGGCCGATACGGTCACCGGGGGGGCCCCCAAACCCCTGAGGCTGGGCCCCTTGCCTGCGTCCCCTGTGGGCCCCTTTCGTCCCGACCCCCCCCCTCCTGCAGTGTGGGCCCCTGCCCCTCCGCTCTCTACCCTCTTTTTTCCTCCTTCCCGCGCTCCTTTCTGCTCCCCCGGGCTCCTGCCGTGTCCTGCTTGTCCCCCGCTCTCTCCCTCCGCTCCTCCCCGCACTGGCACTATGCAAAACAGTTTCAAGGCCGGGTTCAGGTTGGGGTTGCTCGTGCCTGCCTTGTACCCGCACCGCTCGCCGCCCGCCACTCTCTCCGGCCCTGTGTTCGCCCCTGTGTCCCCCCCCCACTTCTCCTGCCTCTCTTTTCCATCCCCTTGCACCCTCGTCCGGTGGGGGGGGGGGCGCTCGTGTTGTCCTTTCCTCCGGGGCATGCACGTTGCGGGCACGATGCGAGCACGTGGCGCGGCACTTGTCCGCGGAGGGGGGGGGGGGGGGGGGGCTGCTCCCTTTCTGTTCGCTCTGCCCTCCTTGGCCGCCCCGCTCGCCGCGGCTCCCCTCGTGTTCGCTCTGTGGGGGGGGGGGTTTGCTTTTTGGCTCCCTCCGGTGCCCTTCGTGCCTCGTGCCCCCGCCGCTGGTAGCAAGCATGATGCACGCACAATGCAAGCACAACCCATCACCACACAGTAACCACATTTTTTGCTGGCTGCTGGAATCTGGTGTGTTGTCCTTTCCTCTGGGGCACGCACATTGCGGGCACGATGCGAGCACGTGGCGCGGCACTGGTCCGCGGGGGGGGGGGGGGGCTGCTCCCTTTCTGTTCGCTCCGCCCTTCTTGGCCGCCCCGCTTGCCGCGGTTCCCCTCGTGCTCGCTCTGTGGGGGGGGGGGGGGGGGTTGCTTCTTGGCTCCCTCTGGTGTCCTTCGTGCCCCGTGTCCCCGCCGCTAGAAGCAAGCATGATGCACGCACAATGCAAGCACAATCCATATATATATATATATATATATATATATATATATATATATATATATACAGTGTTGCAAGAGGTTGGATGGTTGTCCTTGTATATCACCAAGAATGTCTTCAAGTGGTGTGACACTGCAACGGTGGTACAACGGTATGCATGCCTTGGAGGGTTGCAACACATGGCATTGGCTTGTGCAATGTGAGCCCACTCGGTCATGTCCAATCTTGCCATGGTATTATAGTGCCATCCTCTTGTGAGTAAGACTGGCCCCCTCTAGTGTGGAGCGTCGGGGGGCGCGAGGGCTTCGGTGGAACGGGCATCCAATGTAGCATTTTGATGCTCCGGCGGCCCACGAAACTGCACCAACTTGCTAGGTTTGAACCCGTGGAGCAAGAGCAGCGCCTAGCATAAAGCCCTTCAATGTCCAACTCAACCTCAGTGACAGCATACTCGGCAAATCGTCTTCATCAGCCCCACTGGGCAATTAGAAGGTCTTCACGGGGTTTGGTGTGAAAACGAGTGTGCCTTTGAAAATCTTGGCCATGATTGGGGTGGGGTGATGGATGATGATGACGGAGGATCCCAAAATTGGAGTTGCTAAACACGTGGCAATTTCAAAAACCGCTTGTACCAACATGTCTGCAACAGTCAAGAATGCACCTATTTTCATCTTGGTTTGGTGTGAAAGTAAGTTTTGCGTTGAGAATCTCCAATCTTGACCATGTTTGATGTGTGGGGATTGGATGCCGGCTGATGATGCTGAAGGATAAACCCAACATTGCAGATGCTGAGTTACCGTTTGAAAACCCTTCATATGGAGTTGTTTGCGGTGGTACAAATTATAGGCCCTTCGATGTTGTGTGAATGTGAGTGTTGCCTTGAGATCTAGAATCGTGACCTTGATTGGGGAGGGGAAGATGGAGGATGATGATGGACGATGTTCAAATTGGATATGGTGGATATGAGGCAAGTCCAACATCCGCTTACATCAATATGTCTACAACAATCTAGAATGCCCTAATCGGACATTGGTTCGGTGTGAAAGTAAGTTTTGCGTTGGAAATCTCCAATCGTGTCCTTGATTGCGGATTGGAGGATGGTTGAAGAAGATGAAAGATGAACACAAAATCAGAGATGCGGACTCCCCAGTCCGAAAACACACAGCTCACTATAAGTGAACTATGTGCAGCGGAAGAAATCACAGGTCCTCTGATGTTGGTTTGAAGTGAAAGTGAGTCTTGCTTATACGCCGGGTAGTAAGTCTAGCAAATACCAATATGGATGCAATAGTGTAGAGTGGACCTATTTTCACGTTTGTTTGGTGTGAAAGTAAGTTTTGCGCTAACAATCTACAACTGTGAGCCTAGTTGTGGATGGGGCCTAAACGGAACCGGTGTGGCACATGTGCGGTGTGTGGTGGCTTATGGGCACAGTGGTGCAATTATGGCTGGGTCTCCCTTGCATGAGGCTCTACGATGCCAATGCGGCACAATATGAAGAGGCCGTTGACGACTTCGTCGTGGGAGAAGGAGTAGTGCTGCTGTGGCCCATGGTGAATAAAGGGCTAGAATGGCTCCGTGTTCTTGTGGGACATCTTCGTTGCAAAGCTCTTGTAGCTATGCTAGCTAGGGCACGACTAGTGGCCATATGGAGAAGGGGAGGGGCCCGTTGTTGGAGGTTGTTGTGACCCGTCTGAGCAGGCAAGTGCTGGTGGAGGGGAAACTGTATTATTCGCATCCAGCGTATGCGTGCCTGCTCAAGGTCTTGGAGCTGCAGAGGGGTTCGGGGCTGGTGTGATGCTTTTCATATCTCCCATATCAACATCAGTCGGGCTAAGGTTCCTCAGGCCTAAGGGTCAGGTCCATGGGTGGTGTGTGCCATTTGCTTGGTTATTTGGATGCTGCCTATGATTGGGTGCAGCAGGAGGTCCTTCTCACGTGACTGGCGCACCAACGGCTCGTGTAGTTTCCAGCCTCAACTCAAACATTGAAATCCAAAACTGATTTTTGTCGAATAGTGTGACTGTGTAAAGGAGGTTTTAGTCTTTGTGTGTGTTTCACCCATTTTGGTCATTAGGTGCAGCAGGGCGGGGTGGGGTGGGGGGTTCCTCGGCGAGTTACTAGTGCACAAACTGCTTATTGCAGTTTTCAACCTCAACGGCTCAAAATTGAGATTTTTTTTGGAGACTGATTTTTTTTGATATTGTGGCCGAACACAGTGATGAAACATCTCATGTAAAGTATGTTTTAGACCTTCTTTGCGTGTTTTGCATGCGCCCCCATCAGGGAGGCCAGGCGCCGTCTCAACAGCAGCACGGGAGGGCGAGTATGGAAGAGACTTAGTCCCAATCAGCTCGTCCCTTTGAGCCACCGTGCTCCATAGGCGGGGCGCAACCACGTGAGGGCAGGCGCCTTAACTCTGATCGGCTGGCCAGCCCGACTCCTCGACCTTTGTACATGGACATGAAAAGGAGATGTGCCCTCTTCATGTTTTTCACCCCATTTGGGCATGGAGTCCCAGGCTGGGGTCCTTTCCAAGGAACTAGTGTGTACCCCACCTATGCAGTTTTCAGCCTCGACAACTCCAAAATGGAAATTTCCACAGAAACCACATTTTCGGACATTATGACCACCCAAAGTGCTCAAATATCACATGTCAAACACAGGGTCGTACAGTATGATTTGCTGTGGCCACTGGACTGAACTATTGGACTGTGCAATGTAACTGTTTCCTAGTGCTGACCACCAAGAGGGACTGTAATCGGTGTTGTTTCGAGTTGCCTTGCTGAAGGCAACAGAATTTCTACAACCAATCTGTGACCACTCACATGCCCGGCCACGTGCACAGTGCTAGGGGGTTGTTCTAGCAGAGGGACGGGCTTAAATCCGAATCCAACATGCAAACTGCCAATCTGACGCGGGCAGTTCAGGGAGGGAAGAGTGCTGAATTCTCCATTTAATATTGCACCCACAGCGCCAACAGGATTTCATGACAACCGAAGGCCTGGTGCGTGACGAGGTGGTGGTTGAGGAGTACCGAGCCACCACCGCCCTGATGCAAGTGGCAGATGCCCTCAAAAATCTAGTCGGGTATGCCAGGCGTCAGGAGATACTGCAGTTGGTGGGATAGTTAGAGGGCTCCTGGCCAAGACAACCCATCACAAGGAATTGCGGTTGTACGTCAGTGGTATGAGTTAGGATACAAAGGTGGATGATTTCAGAATTGACCACCCAACCAGCACTTAGTGAGCATTTGATTTGGACATACTCACTGCGGATGATATTGTGCAATACAGTACGCCGGCCTCCTTCTCTTAACAACGAGCCGCCCAGGCTGCTGTCGAATCAATTCCTGTTTCGCTCGGATGTGCTTGGTTGCTGCAGCTACCATCGCCACCCGGGCGCACTTTAGCCACCCCACCGCACCACAGGGCAACGGCAGATGTTCCTATGCACCACACTCTGGGGGCAGAACACCAAAAAGACGGGGACACAATGCCACAGATTGCCAAGACATGTGGCTTGTTCAAAGTTGGTGCATCGCGGTACATTGTGGTACGTCAAAGTAATGAACAACAAATGTATGGTGAGCATGCCTTCAACAAGTATTTGAATGTTTTGCTTTAAATTGCTACATTTGTCATCTGTAGGAAATGGCAAAAGCCATCTTTTTGCATCGCAGTACGGCACAGTACGTCATGGTGTGTCACAGCATGAGGCCATCCAGAAAGGATCCCCAAAAGAGTGGCCCCTCGTGCACATAGATGACATGTGTTTGTGTGCCATGACCCACAGCAGTGTTCGTTCTGTGATTTCTGGATGTTGTAGGCATCATGAAGAAGACCGAAAACGTTTGGGCTTTTCTGAAACCAAAGCACGGGAGAATTTGGCTGAGATTGAAGATCGGGGTATGTGGCATTGCTGCTGTCTGTAGGTATCGAAGAGGAGGTAGTGGTTGTCATTGTGTGTGCACTTTTCAGTGTGTTATGGATTTGTGTTGTCAGGGGACAAGTGCATTTGCGTTGCATAATTCAGGAAGAACCCAGATCATGGCAGATTGGGACAAGGCCACGAAGCCCCGCAGTATGTTCTCTCGCCAGCTGTGCATGGAATGCCATCTTTTGGGAGGGACGAGCCTCCACGCCGCCCTGCAGAAGAAGTTCCGAAATCCACATCCTCCACAGCACTCCTGTGCTGTGATATTGAACCCTCGACCCCTGGACCATTGCCATTTGTATGGACTATGTCTATGGTCTGTGGCAGCCGGAATATGCGAGAAACAGATGGTGTTGCAGATTCAGCATTAATTGTTGATTATGTTCTTCACCGGTGGGACCAACACCTGCTGCTGACAGGAGTGGTCGCTGAAAGCATGGCAACGGGATGGGGCTATCGTTTTTCACAAGTTGGCTGGTCAGCGCCCTTGCATGCTCTGTTTTTCATTTGTGCCAGCATTTTGCTGGGAAAGGTAGTTTGCAGTGACTGGGTTGCACCCGGCAACCAGGGCGTTCACAATCACCACACAGATGTTGGTAGATCAAGCCAGCTTAGATACTGTTGCCTAGGATACTTTTGGGAAGCTTGGTTTCACCAAACTACGACTTTCGTGGGTCTTGGGACCACTTCCATTGGATCTGGTAGCCTCAGATTAAGGGGTTCCAAGTTCTTGGTTCGTCATAGTGCCCATTCCACCCAGCCCAAACTGGGCTGCCTGTGGTTGGGGCAAGGAGAAGAGGGTCAGCAACAGTGCCCATGATATGTCCATCTTTCTTGTGCACCAAGCTGGACCAAAGGTGGGGGGTCCTGAGGTTCCCAAGCTAACCGCTTTTGTGTGCTTTGCAGGCCATTTCAGTGACATTTGTGCAAGGATGGGCAAAACTCGGACCGCATGTTGCAGCCACAATGCGTCATTCCTGACCCCTTTTGGACCACTTTTTCCTCGTTTGGAGCTCCCAGCCCATCCTGACCCTGAAAATAGCTGGATTCTGTGCCAGTGAAGGCCAATAAGGGGGCCAATCAAGGGTACCTGGAGATACAGACTGGGAGACTGTCATTGGTAGGGTGGTCCGCAATCCCCAAAGAAATTGCCGCCACTGCAAAATGGCACAGCATGGCATCTTATGGACCCATAAACAAACTTGGGTCTGAACACCGCCAACAGTCTGTAGGACAGATTTGGTCATCATTTTGATCATCCAGTGACAATATGAGCACACAGAAACGCATGCCCAGATAAGATCTTGAGCTCATGTTGCTGGCTTCCAGACCCCACAGAAGAGTTGACAGAAGAAGAAGAATACGAAATGATGCTGAAGGAGCTCCGCAGTGAAGCCCAGACCACCGACAACATGATGCAAGTGTTGCAGGGGGTGTTCAAGGAGGTATGCGTTTGAGACTACGTGGCAGTTGTACTCCGGACGCCACCCCTCTGCAATGCACACCGTCTGTTGGCCTGTTCTGGCACAGCATTCAACACTCAGGGTTGTCTGCACTTAGACAAGGCTTTGTGCAAAACATGCGGCTTGACACCCAGCAGTCAGCAGGCGGGGGCCATTGCTAGTGATCAGAGGGGATAAGGCATAACCCCTGTGATAGATCGTTGGATTGAGGACCTCCAATGCAGGGACAGTGCATGACAAAAAGCACTCAACAGCACACTCAACAGCACTCAAGCAATGACAACAGCGGCACCAACCATGCACAACTGATGCATTGTTGGCTCCAGACACGTGGTTATAGCCGTGCGCAAAGGTTGGGCCTTGCCGTGCGCAACCGTGCGCCATCTTCACAGCCAGCCGTGCGCAACCGTGCGCTACCCCTGCATCTAGCCGTGCGCAACCGTGCGTTCATTTTTTTGGGTTGACCGGAAAGCCCCTTAAGTGCTGGCCGGAGTCTGCCAAGATTGCAAAGACAGTGCAGAATGTTGCTGTCCGGCTGCCCCCACATCTGGTGCCACAAGTGAAGGTGATTTTCCGGACAGTTTACAGTATGGCATAGCGGGGCATGCGTTGGTCACAATTGGGTGCTAAATTGGACTTACAAATTACCAATGGAGTCAATTATGAGCTGAGATATATGTGCGTCTGGGGTAGCTCAGTGGTACATGCGCTTGGTGCGTAAAGTGAGTGGCGCAGGTTCGATTCCTGGCGGACATTTGGCGCTTTTTATGACATGTGGCTGGCGCTTTTTTTCGCTTTTTTTGACATGAGTTTGGCGGTCATGTAGCTTGTTTGGGCTGGTGGGGTGAGACGTGGCGCTTCTTTTTGCCTTTTTTCCTAAAAGGAGCTCTGACATACAATGGTAGTCAACTGTGCGCAACCGTGCGTCGCCTTCACATCCAGCCGTGCGCAACCGTGCGTAGCCGAAGAAAGTAGCCGTGCGCAACCGTACACGCACGGCTATAACCACGTCTCTGGTTGGCTCAATACCCCTGTCATACCAACTACTCCTTTGAGTCCTTGCGCTTAACGGTTACAACACCAAGGGCAAAGAGCTGCGATTTTTTTTTATCAAAAGACAAGGTCAACTCACATGAGATGTGCCTCTAGATTTGTTGCTGACTATTGGGTTAAGACGTCCCACAATGCCCATGATCTAGCCGCTGTGGAGGAGCCATGGCCAAAGAAGTCATAGGAGTTCAAAATGCAGCGCCTCTGGCACGGCAACCGATTTGTTTGTGCCCTGTAGCATGTCAAGAGGCGAGCAGTCACCCAGACCATGTGGGTTGTAGAAGCCACAGCAAGGAAATCACCACCTCCAGTGCAGTGCACGTACACTACTATTCCCCAAGACCTTGGTGTTGTTTTGACCACTGCCAATTTCACATTTGAATCCAAAGTGACAAAGCACTCCACAGTAGAGCAATGCAAACTGAAATCCCATCGTGGTGCCCCATCACAAATGCAACTCAGTAGAACAGTTCGCAGAAAGCCCAAGCACAGGGCTACATGAAATGCAACACCCTGCAATGCAAAATGTCAGCATAGACTGAACTACTGGCATCACCGAAGAGACAATACACAATTTTACATCAAACATGCAAACATTGCATGACATCTGGTATTGTGTCTATTCACTGCGACTCCACCAACACCACACCGTGATTTCTGTCTGTGCTGTGGCACATGCACTCGCACATGCTTGCACACACTGAACACACGCCCCGTGTAAGCCCTGAAGTTTACTTTGAAGGGCTGGTAACACACTGGAGGGAGTGAATGCAGTATGTAGAAACAGAGCAACAACTGGAATCTGGGCCACAGACCTCTCGAGATGGGCCAAGCCCCCACCACGACACGCACCAGCAATAACAAAATCGCAACATACCATGGGGCATTTTTGGCACAAACAACAAAAGAGGAAAGGGCTGAAGGTAATTGGTTGACAGCGACCACACAGCCATGAAGAAAGCAGGCAATTTCATTGGTGTCTGCGCTGCACCGGCTCCTACCGAAAAACAGGCTGGATCACACCACAACATACAGCAACACTGGAACAACACAAACAACCCACACACACACACACCACATCACACAGGGACAGCCTACACTATTTTCATTTTCTTTTCAGAGACAACCGAAAAGGAAATTCAGCACAGCAAGGGTTGAAAAACACTGCCAAAGCTCAAGCATTCACCTGAGCCACATCAACACAACCATCGACCACCAAAACACACAAAACATGGCACCCAAACCCAACCCCTCTCACCCCCGTATGCAAGGGGTTATCTCCGAGGTGGTACTCAACCTTTGTGCTTCGCATGAACTGGTTACAAATGTTGTTGTTGTTGTTCTTGTTATTGTGCTTGTTGCTTGTGGACATTCGTTGACAAATACACCTCTTTCTTTTTTGGCGACCCCAAACGACTACCTGGGACTCTCAGACCAGGCTTGGGTGGTCATTTGGTGACAATGGAACTACATACAAACCCATGAGGTGCGAAAAAGAATCGAGTAGGCCATTTAGTGGTGCTATTGGCCCACTAAAAGCACGGTTTTGGGGGTTTTGGGGGCCAATGGTTGGAAGATCTGGGTTGCCCCCCACCCACAATTATGCGTGGATCTAGACCCTGTTCGCAATCCACATTTTTCTTCACGATGGACCCCCCAACTAATGGTGGCGGTTCCAAAGTCTGTTACAAGGTAACCCTAGCCCCCCCCCCCCCCCCCTTATGGAGCCCCGACGTTGCGGGTGTCCCATTTTTAGGCCAATCTAGTTTGGTTGAAAGTTTGTGATTTTGGGAGTTGTGCGATGACGGCTGGGTTGCCTTAGGGGGGCTTATCCTGCGGCGCACCCTGTGTCGCATCCTGCGGCGCGCAGTTTGGGTAATTATCCTCGAATACAAGCAATATAGTGGTACATACACACATGCACTTTTTCTATGTAATACACACCCCTATACACCCCCTTTCCCCTATTTTTGTTGCTATTCTTACCTTTTTGGGCCTCTTCCCCCCACAAATGGTGCCTTTGCGGACTGTCCCCAATATGGAATTGGCCGTGTATGAGCTTTGAGGTGTCCCCGCTTTAGGCACTAGTGGGGTGATATAGCCACTTCTGATTTTGTTCCCTTTTTGGGGGGACCCCCGAGAAGGCAAGGGTTGGGTAGCCATTCCGCCCAATTTTGGACCCCGAGATAGTAGGGGTGATGTAGCCCCTTCTAATTTCGTCCCCATTGTTGGGGAACCCCCGAGAAGGCAGGGATTACGTAGCCATTCTGCCCAATTCCGGGCCCCCCCAGAAGGCAGGGGTGACGTAGCGTGTTCTGATTTTGTTCCCATTGGTCGGGGACCCCTGAGAAGGTGAGGCTTATGTAGCCATTCCGCCCAATTCCGGGCACCCAAGAAGCAGGGGTGATGTAGCCACTTTTGATTTTGTCCCCACTGTTGTGGGACCCTTGATAAGGCAGGAGTTATGTAGCCATTCCGCCCAATTCTGGGCACCCAAGAAGGTAGGGGTGCTGTAGCCACCTCTGATTTTCTTCCTATTGTTGGGAGACCCCCGACAATGTAGGGGTTGTGTAGCCATTCCCTCCGATTCCGGGCACCCAAGAAGGCAGGGGTGATATAGCCACTTTTGATTTTGTTCCCAGTGTTGGGGGACCCGTGAGAATGCAGGGGTTGTGTAGCCATTCCGCCTGATTCCGGGCCCCCAAGAAGGCAAGGGTGATGTAGCCACCTCTGATTTTGTTCCTGTTGTTGGGGGAGCCCCGACAAGGTAGGGGTTATATGGCCATTCCGCCCAATTCTGGCCCCCCAAGAAGGCAGGGGTGATATAACCACCTTTGATTTTGTCTGCATTGCTCGGGGACCCCGCAGAAGGCAGGGGTTATGGGGCGATTCCGCCCAATTTTGGGCCACTAAGAAGGCAGGGTTGATGTAGCCACTTCTGCTTTCGTCCCCTCATTTGGGGACCCCTGAGAATGCAGGGGTTATGTAGCCATTCCGCCCCATTCCGGGCCTTACAAAGGGCAGGGGTGATGTAGCCAATTTTGATTTCGTTGTCCTGTGCCTCTTGCACTTGATGATGCTCATTGGTCTCTTGCTCGGGGAGTTTGTTTGCCGTGAGACTAGAACGTTCAACCGTCAGCCTGCCGGGCCCTCTCAAACCTCCTCGCAGACAAGGGACGGGATGGAGCTTTTACAGGGTTACTCCCCCAAACGGCGAAGACATGGCCAATCTTTTTGAGGCGTGGCGGAAAATTGCTACGCTCCTCGACATTATGCGGGGCACAGCAAAGTATAAAGCCGTTGCAAAATATGTGGACTCTCCTAGAGACCCTCTATTGTACACGCTAGGGCCCAACCCCCGCCAATGTGCTACAGAAGTGGTGGAGTTCTATCGCTAGGTCCTTTTGAATTTGGGTTGTATTTGACCAATTTTTGACACATTTTTTGTATGGTGCCCTGCTATGGCGCCCGTTTGCGGTGCTCACTTCTCCTAAAATTCAGACTACAGCATGGTGAGGAGGCTGCTCCCCACCCATTTCACAATGGCCCCGAGAGAGAGGTCATCAGATTCGTAGGTCGCCTCCCGCAGCTCATGGGAGAGTGTGGGGCGGGACTGGTACCGGGAGTGGTCGTCGGCGGCAGGGTTTGGCAGGGATCCTAGTTCAGTCAAGTGTTGGGACATAACAGCAATCAAATTATGTTGCACAAGGGAAACAATGTGTGAGTTATGGGAAACACGGGCGACATGAATGTCATGTTCGTGTGAAATTTCTGGAAGATTGGTCCTACATTCACGTTCGCCTAAATCATGTGAACCGAGTGTGAATGTACGTGTGAACGAGAGTGCGAATTTAATTCTTTGTGGAGTAGGTTGTGGAGGTGAATGCATTACCAAATGCATATCGACATGCATTCTTCCTATCGTAGTCAAGTTTATTGCCGCAAGGGTTGGGCCACCCGTGAAGGGTTGGGGCTACAGGAGGTACTTCCAAGCATTTTAGCACCCAGGCACATCCCGGTGGTGTGTTGGGTATTCAGCAAGGGCAAGGGCAGGGTAATCCTAGGGAGGGGATGTGCAAGGTGTACCCTGTGGATAACCTTGTTACTAGCCCCCCGAGCTGCCATATGATCGCCCTTTACTAGTTTGACGTTCGTGAAAAGGAGGACCCCTCCACCGTCCCCCTCCAATGGCAGATCCCCCAACCAAACCGGCGGGAGGATCTTGCCATCTTTTCCTACCACACCAGCCCCACCCGGAACACCACCAAATCTCAAGTGTGGTATCGAGGTCTAGGGCTCCCCTACCCCTTCATGGTAACACCCCCCCCCTCCGTACGCGCCCCTTGCGGGAATCCCCTGTGTATGCCACACCCCATCCTCCACTGCATGAGGATAGGGTCGCCCCTCCCTTGCCAAACACTTTTGTCAATGGGCAATGCTACAGTGTGGTCCAAGGGCTGTTGTCCGACATAGAGTGTCAGCCCACATGAGCCAAGATGGAAAAGATTCTTTAGGAGGGGAAAGACAAGTTCGTCAAGCAGTTTAACCACATGTCTAAAATGCAGGGTGCCGACGTGCAAAGGAAGTCTCCAAAACTGCCCCACCCCTAGCAGTCGAAGGCTAGCACCTACGCTGCCATGTGCGGGCCAGTTTTGAACCGAATTTTGGACAAGTTGCAGAGGAAAATTGGTGGGTTTGCAGATCTATACCATATGACCCCGGCCTCGGCCATTGTTTCCCCAGGCACTGTAGATGAGTTTGACCACAATGACACCTCCCGTGACCCTTGTGTTTTGCCCCTGAGTGCTGGCCAGTTTGTGAATGCCATTTGTCAACTGTTTTGCTATTCTCCCTTGCTCCGCTTACGCGGCTCTGCTTACGGTGATGTTGGCGAGACGCATTTTGATGAGTTGCTCCCGTCCCAAGGTGAATCCACGCGGGTCTATGCTGGGGGAGGGACTGCTGCGAGCTGCACGCCGCCGCCTCGGAGCCTACCACGTACCTTGGGCGTGGAAGACGAACACCGTCCTCTGGCCAAATGTGCATCGTCGCCCTCCACACCTATGCCCGCGCATGCAGGCGGTTCTTCTGTGGCGGGCTACGTTGCTGCAGCCTTATTGTGGGCATCGGGGGCGGCACATCCCGCCCAGCTTGTCGTGGCCCCGAGGGGCCCCACTGCCCTGCCGCCCTCGCGCCGGGCGCATATCCTGGTGCAACCGGTGCCGCGGCGCTCCAGGGGCCTTAGTGCCCCCCTGCAACCCACCCCGCAGCACCTTTTGCGGCTGTGGGAGGGCGCACCGCGCCCCACGGGCGTCTTGTCTTTGCCGCACTCCTTAGCAGAACGGAACTTCGCTCCCATGCGCGCGGACGGGGCGCAGCAGCCCAGGCCCCGCAGTGGCGTCTCAAAGTGGCCTGTCCAGGACAAGGAGGCCACGTTCAAGGAGTCCATGGTCCTGGGGGTCACGGCGGAGGAAGCCTGCGACATCGCCGGCGCCGCCCTTGGGCAATGGGAGGCGGTGCAGGCCATCTCCACCATTGTGGTGCTGCAGTCCGCGCCGAAGGCGCACTGCTCAGTGGAGCACCTACTGCGCGCGCTTCACCTGTCTAGGGCTAACGTAGAGGTGCAGGGGGGCATCGTGCACTGCCAGCCCCTGACCCACCGGGGGCCTTGGGTGTTCTCCATTGCGGGGAAAGTCGACCCCGCCCAGCCGGGTCACACACTCCGCATTTGGTGGCGTGGGGCCGCCTAGGAGGAGGGGGAGCCGGACGACCAACATATGCTGGTCGACAGTGGGGAGGGGGACGGGGTGTGTGCCAACGACGCGGAACCCCCCCCCCCCCCCTGCAGGACCCCGTGCCACCAGGGATGGCGGTTTAGCTGAGGGTTGCTATCTCCCTCGATGCCCAGCTCATGCTGCGTCACGGGGAGAAAAAGGGGGCGCGGGGCTGGACCCGCGCCACCGTTCACACATTCTTGCGGGGTTTTGCTTCCCCCTGCGACCCCTCCTCCTACCCGATGGAGGAGGTGGGGGACACACAAGCGAAGCGCTGTGAGGCGTCTTTGGTGCTCCCCCTCGTGCAAGCGCAGGCCTTCATCAAGGCCAGCGGCAAGTGCAAGAGGATCACTTGCAGGCCCTAGATGCAAGGGGGGAATTCCCCAGTGCCAGGGGGGATGCTCCGGGTGCGCCTGCCCGCCTCTGTCAGGGCCCCTATCCCCAATCTCTGGGCAAAGCTGGCCTCTGACCCGCAGATCAGCGGTGAGTTTGGGGGGCTGGTCCCAGGGGATCAGGAGGGCAGGGTGGGGGTTCGCCTTTTTGGTGTGCAGTAAGTGCCACAGTGGGTGGCCTAGGCAATGGGGGGAGCTGTTGGGTGTGGAGATCGCCACGCGGAAGGTGGTGGTTCGGGTGGGGGGCTACCCCATTAGTTACGAGTCACCCGAGGAAGGCTGGGCGGCCTTCCAGCAGGAGTTCCAGGATGTGTCTCGGTTGGGTGCGGGGGATGTTCGCGTAATGCGGTGCGAGCACCTCCCGCATTCAAGGTTCGCCTCCCCACGGTGGGACATCACCCTCAGTGGGGTCCCCGAAGGCCGGCCCGGGTTTCTCATCCCCTCAGCCGACTCGCAGGGCCGCGATCAGGTGTGGGAGGTGAGGGGGGTGTTGCAGCCCCCCCCCCCCCCTGGCGAGGCCCGCGTCTCAGGAGGTCCGCTGAGGTGCAGGCACCCCCCCCCCATGCTAGGGTGTTTGCTGGCGCAGGGGGGCAAAGAAGGAGATGTGGTGGGGGCGCCGCCTATGGAGGGCGTTGACGCCGCCGCCCATGTGCAGCGCCCGGACCTGCTCTAGATCAGTGGCGGGGGCGGCTGCCAAACTATGGGGTGAGTAGGGCGTGCACCGGCGGGCCGTCGCTCACCCAAGGGGGTAGAGGCAAGGCGTTGCTCGTGTGTGGGGACGTGGAGCCTAACCCAGGGCCCCGCTGGGGGGGTTGCTACCAGCGACTCTAGCCATGCTGGCCCTACTGGCCCTCCTGATGGTGGGTCTGGGCCACCTGTGGGTGTGGGCGGCACAACCAGCCTTTTTGTGGCCGCCGGCGACGGCAGTGGCCCCTGGCTTATGCGCCAGGGTCCAGTCGTGTTGGGCCCTGATGGCGGGCGCTCCGCCGTGCACGTTCCCGAGGAGGGGTCCAGCCCAACCTACACACCTCCGTTAAAACCAATGTGGTTATTCTTGATTTTTAATACATGAAAGGGTGCAAAAATTGGCCTGTCAAATATTAAGACGTTAACCCAATTTCGGCACATTTGCCCCGCTTTGCTTGTGCGTGTACCATGCCCATTTCAAGTGTTTGGCCGGTCAAAGGGTGCCCAACGGGTTGCTACAGGGGTTGCACAGTCCTATAGGTGGTTATGTAGCCCCACACATCCCTCTGTGGTCCCCCCACTCACCCTACTCCCAGCCCCCTTTTTCCCTTGTGTAGCTCTTGTTATGCCTTTCTCTCGGGACACACTTCTCGAGCTTAGTATGACGCTCGCGCGTTTGAGTGGGGCCAAGAGTTTGCGGGACTCTTTGGTCTCCCAAGTCTTTGGTGAGTGGGTGGCCTCATCCCCTTTGTCCAAGGCCCGGTGCTACGAGGCCACTGAGGTTGCCCAACTCCCCGTCATCCGCAACAAACAAATAGAGGCTGTGAAGCACTATGCCTCCGTCCTCTTCCCCGCGCCCGAATTGATTGGGTTACTTATGGACTTGAATGTCCCCAAGGGCGGCTTCCGGCATGTGTTGGAGTTCATGACTCGCCGGGGGGCCGCGTACACGGCCGCCACGGGTCTCCCGTTCCCCCGCCCCATCCCTTCGCGTGACCGCTTCATGGACACATGGAAGGAGTTGGTCAAGCCGCTTGCGCTAGATCGACCCATGTCCGTGGCGGATCCCCCCTCAAGCGGCCGCTCTTGGCCGTTGCAATCGTGGGCCCGCTACATCCAATCGCGTCTGCCCCTTGTGGACAACATTGATTGGAAGCGGCCGCTCACTTTCCTCCTCCGTTGGGGGCCTACCCGTGCGCCGGTGGAAGTTGGACCCAACTTTCCATTGGGCTCCTCAAACACGGGGCACGGGACCCAACACCCGCCTACGTATGGGTGATGGGTATGGCCGTATGCGGGGACAAGGACATGGCTGCGCTAGCGACAATATGGTCCAAGAACCTGCTGGTATACGGTCGTTTTGTTTGGTTTTCGTTTTTGCGGTAATTTCTCCAGGTTAATACTTAATATTTCGCAAAAATTACCGCAAACTGAAAAATACATCTAATGTTAACCTCGAAAAGTAATTGAAAAATTAATCCCCGTTTGTTCGTATGTGTTGCAGTCCGTCCACGACTGCAAAAAGTTCTACTAGGGCACCAAGTGGGTGCCCGCTGAGTTGGTCATCGGGGTTGACCAACCCTTCGTGAGGCGCCTCATTGGCGTCTCCATATCGCCCATGGTGGGCTCAATTTACAATATGGGTGTGTGGGCGCGTGGATTTGGCGCCCTCTCCCCGGCGAGCCCCTCAGCCCAGTGCCGGAGGGCATTAGCGGCGGCTCATTGAGCTCGCTCAACTTGTGCGGCGACCCGCAAGGTGTGCGGTTCGCGACCGCACATTTCCACGTGGCCCTCCAACATTGGGTCATGCTGGGATGGTGCCGCCAGTAGCGGCGGGGGAAGGGGGTCCACTTTGCGGTCTAGTGGACCGCAGTCCCGGCTCCCCCGCGGCCCGTCTACGACCCCACCGCGCAGCACCAGTATGAGGGGTCGGGAGGCGGCACGCGGAACACATCCATTGCATTCGCGAAGGCGGCCGTCCCTGCCGCAGCCGCGCCCACCGCGCCCGCCGACTTCATGGCGGACCTCGTGGAGGCCCCAAAAAAGTCCACACACATTTGGACAGCAATAGCAGCTTTCCAGGCGCAAGGAGCGCCCACTGGTTTTGAGGTATGTGTGTTTCCTTGCGGGTTAATATTTTGACTTTTTGGGTTAATTTTTGTGGGTTAACGTTTAACTTTTCGATCGCCACCGCAACAATCAAAAGTTGAGACTTAATATCACCTTCGAAAAATTAAAAAAGTTGCCATAAAAATTGACTGTTGTCGTGTCCGTCTTTGCAGGTGACGAATGTTGTCATTGGCGCCACGGACCGCGACCCGTGTGCGCGTCCTGGCGTGACCGCGATGCGGCCCACGAGGTGCCATTCGGGCACCTCCATCGCCTCGTCGCCGACGACCCGCCCTTGGGGTTGGCAATCTTGAGGGGCCCGAGGGATTGGCAGCAGGGGAGGGTCTGCTCGGAGGTCTGGGTGTGTGCAAGGAGGGACAGGGCTGGGGAGTGGGCCTGGTTAGGGCAGATGGGGTACACGGGGGCGGAGGATGAGGAGATATGGGCAGGGATGGTGGGGTGATTGTGAGGGTGAGGAAACGGTGAAAGAGGAGCCCCCCCCCCCCCCCCACCAAGGCCAAACGACCGGCCCCCAAACCCCATGTCACCAAAATACGTGACAAGAAAAGCTCCAGATGGGCTTTTGAGTCCGATGACTCGTCCGATCCAGCCACCCCCCCCCCCCAAGCCCGCCGCCGCCACATAGGTCACCCCCGCCCCCAAGACAACCCCCCCCCCCCTTTATGGTACCGACGACCCCCTCGTCGGCACCAAAGTCCACGTCCCTTACCCCACGGGCGTGGACGTGGGTACCGTCACCGGTGTCTGCCGGAGAAAAGCAGGGATCGTCTTGATGGAATACCCAGACAACCCCCAGCTCTACGAGGTGGCCCGTGTTTGCAAGGGCAAGAGGAAAGCCACCCCCCCCCCCCCAGCCTTTGGGCCAGCGTGACCCGAAGACCACCCCCCCAACAAACCCCAAGACCAACCCCGCGACTAACCCCATAGCACAAAACAACCCCACTCCTAACCCCACCCCTGACGCAACCCAACAATTGTGGGACCCCAAGATGGTCTCAAGAGGTGTAACCTACAGGTGGTACCACCTGTGGTACATGTGCTATACTGGCATTGGAGCCAATAATGCCCTAACACGGGTCAGAGCTGGGGCCTGTCTACCCTAGAGACCCATGTTAAAACCAATATGTTTAATATTTGGTGCAAAAATTCGGAGTCAACCCAAAATTGACCCTTTTTTCTTGGGGGGGGGGGGAGAAACGCTACCCCCACGGGGTGCCTAACGGGATGGGATGTCATTTTCACCCGGGGGTTGGGGGGGGGGGGTCTCACCTGCCTCGATGGAAAAAAATATTAAAATGGTCATCGGGTCTAATTTTTTATTTGAAATTTTCTTTTAATATTTGAATTATCAAAAATTAAAGCGTCGCCGACGTTAATATTAACCTGTCAAATAATAAAATCAAAATTCGAAATATTAACCCTCCCTGAAAAACCCCTGCCAGCACACAACAACACACCATATACCTTCTCAATGATATCCACCTTTCGCCCAGTCTTGCCGTGCCTCGGCCCTTACCTTCCTGGGGGTCCAAATATGTCTGCCCCCAACTCAAACGTGTTCTGGTGGCCAGTCTGGTCAGGCCCTGGCTCGCACCCATGCAGGCATCCAGGCTTGTTACAGCCCAGCTCTAACCGGTGCAGGGGTCCGGTTTGGTAGGCCCCAGCCTTGACCTGCGCATGGGGGTGTGGGGCCGACTGGGTAGACCGGGCACACGTCACCGCATGGCGGCGAATATTGCTGAGCGGCAACGTGCACCCCCACCTTGGGCCGCTGCGAGTGGCCATTGTCGACACGACGTCTCTACGTCTACACATGGACGAAGTGACGTCGTGGGGCGTGGACGTCATTCTGGTCCAGCAGACCAAGTCGTCCGTGTCAGGGCACCTAGTAGTGCGCGGGGTGTTGCGCCAACGGGGGTAGATGGTATTCTGGACCCTTGGAGTCATGGCAACGGGGGATTAGGGACGTTCCGGAGGGGGGCGTCGCGGTACCCGTGCTCGACGGGCACGCGGCGGAGGCGGACACGCCCAAGAAGAGGCGGTCGGACCCGCTGGCGTGGGACCTGCGGCTGTCGGCTAGGTACGTACATGTGAGCGTCGCCGTGCAAACGGGCAGCACCGTGCTGGACGTGTTGTGTGTTTATGGGGTGCCAGGCGACCCGGAGCTCATTGCGGAGCTGTGGGACTCGATACTGCAGTATGCAGCGCGGCTGGGGAAGGTCCTCTTCATCGTCGGCAGATATTTCAATTTCCCCGTGGAGGAACAGGGGGCGGTGCCGGTGGTGGTCCTGGGGCACTTGTTGACCTAGCGGCTTTTGGACGTGGACGGCGCCTTTGCAGCCTGCACAGGGCGCTCCCCGCAGTGCTCCTACCTTCGGGACGGGGTGCACCCGAGCACCCTTAGAGACGGGGTCCTCGCAGCCCCACGTGTGGCAGCCATGGTCACCGATGTAGCGGCGCTGCCCGGCACGGGCATCCCGGGACACCTCCCGGCGGTGTTCACCATGGCCATGGAGTGGGCCACGCAGCGCTTGGTTGGCGTGGTGCGCCCGCCACCGGTGGAGGTGCCGAAGAGGGAATCGGTCTTGCGGATGGAGCTGGAGGAGCGCCTATTGGCGCCCTTGCAGCCGGACTGGGAACAACTGCTGGCATTGCGGGAGGTGGATGCGCTCTGGTCTTACGGGACGTAGACCGCGGAGCAGCCCCTCCTGGCACTATCGGTACCTGCCCTGCAACCCGAGGAAGTCGACGAGGCGCAACCCTGTTGGTAGCACCGGTGGCCCTGCAGCGAGGGCGGGGCACGTCGGCCTTGATCCGCGAGGTGCGGCGGTGCCCCAAGCAGATGCGAGCAGGCGGAGGGCCGCAGATGTCAGTTGTGGCCCGCATGCACGCAGCGCAGCAAGCGGTACAATCGTTGCGGCAGCAAGCACACACCCCCCAACGGCTGGCTGAAAGGGCGCGGGGGTGGGGGAAGAGTACGTCCCATGCCTGGTGCGCGCTCCGCCGGCGGGTGTAGCAGCTGCACGAGTTGCAAATGCCGGAGTTAGCCCTGTTTCCGCCTACGCCGCAGGCGGTAGCCAACGCAAGGGTGCCGGCCGTCCGCGGCGGTTCTGCGCGAGTGTATTGTGCAACTAAAGAGACTAGCGGCCGCTCAGGTGCAGCGGGAAGACCGGGAGCGCGTGTAGGCGTGCTGGGCCTGGCTTGGCTGAGTGGGGAACCAAGCCGGGCGTTGTGTACCGCTGGCTCAAGGAGGAGGGGTACTCTCCACCAATGGTGTTTGATGCGTGACCGGATGGAACCCCCACGGCCAATGTCCAGGCGATGGACTAGCGGGTTCGCGCGGCAGGGGGGCCAATCAACCGCAAGTACGCAGAAGGGCCGGAGCCATGCCCAAAGGCCTTCATGGCTAAGTACGGGCACCTACTACATCGGGTGCCCATGTTGGCAGCTGGCAGTGCTGCATCCCGGGCTTCCCTCATGGCCATACGCCCATCGGCCATGGGCCCAGACGGGTGGAGCCTACAGGATCTGCGGGCCCTCCCGAACCGGGTGCTTCATTGGTTGGCCCACCTCCTCATGCTAATTGAGGAGATGGGTCAGTGGCCTACGGTGCTGGCCCAGGGATACACCTCCCTCGTCCCCAAGCCGGGGGACGAGGGGCCATTGGGCAGGCGCCCGGTGACAGTCCTATCCATGGTCTACGGACTGTGAGCAGGGTCCCGTTTGTGGGAGGTGATGCGCTGGCAGGAGGCGTGGGTCCATGCGCGGGCCTACGGCTTCCGCTTGGTCTGGGGGGCCGTGGATGCGGCCACGGTCATCCAAGTCCTTATGGAGCTGGCCCAACTTAAGGAATGTCAGCTGCAGGGGTTGAGCCTTCACTACCTCAAGTGCTTTGACCTCATCCCACAAGCGGTGGTGCTGCGGATCGCCCGCGAGCTAGGCATGGACAAAGAGGTGCTACGCGCCGTGGCAGCCATGTACCGGTAGCTCCGGCGGTCGTTGCGCCTGGCGGGGGCACTAGGAGCGTGGTGGCAGGCCACCAAAGGCATCCCGAAGGGTTGCGCGCTCAGCGTCATTTTTATTAAATTCCCTCACCACAGTGTGGAAGATGGACATTGACACCATGAGGCGCCACGTCGTAGTGATGACCGCTGCGCTTCCGCCGCTGATCGAATAGCCCCAGGCAATTGCTGCCCTCGCAGCACCTGCAGGGCCCGTGGCGCGAGGACATCTGCCCCCTGCAGTATGCGTACGACACCCATGCCATCACACTCGAGCCCCAGCCCGGAGCGCAAGGAATCCCCAACTTGGAGGCAGTCGTGGACCGCAGGGCTGTCTGGCTAGTGGACACCGGACGGAACACCAACACCGTGAAGTCCACGGCATGACGGATGAGCGACCGGCAGGTGCAGCCGGTCACCGTGCACGCAGTGACATTCCGGGAGTGCCGATACTGTTGGCACGGGATTTTAAGCAGCTCGGGCTGGGAGTTCTCCTGGACCCCGGAAACAGGCCCCAGAAGGGTGCTGCAGGAGCGATTCGCGCGCGGGGCCACCATTGTGTCCACAGGGCGCGGACCGCAGCTACCTCTAGCCGCGCGTCGTCCGGGCGGCTGACGTTCCCTAGCTCCACTCCATACATCACGTTGACGAGGGCCAGCGTGCCAATGGCCACCTCCTCCATGCGGAACGTTGACAAGCATCCCACTCGCCGGGTCTCACCAAGGTGGCGCCTCAGTATTCCACAGTGCTGTGGCTGGCGCGCCAGGCATGCAGGCTAGCAGGTGCTTGTCTAGGCAATACATGGAGGACACCGACTGCCCGCCGGACACAGTACCAGTGGGCAAGGCCCTGCAGCCGCTCCGGCAGCTGCGCTGGGAGGCCGTGCAGGGCTGAAGGTCACTTGGCGGGCGGGCGCCGGCGCCGGGTCACTTGGTGGTGGGTTAGCCCGATTAGCCCGGTTAGCCCGATTAGCCCCCATGACCCGCGAGGCCCCCTTTCGCGAGTCACGACACGCAGGTTACCTCTCCTGCGTGGTGGGGGGTTGCCGGGGCGCATCCTTGCTCCCGGCACCCCCCTTCTCACCTCCGTGTCCCCTTCCCTCTCACCACCCTTGTTAGCCCCCACCTCAGCCCCATTGTCACCCCCCCCCCCCCGTTGTCGCCACCCTCATCCCCCTCGTCATCCCCGTCATCCCCGTTGTCCCCGTTGTCCCCCTCCCTCAATCCCTCCCGGAGGTGGGCCTCCCCCTCCTGCCGGGTGCGGAAGAGGAGCCCCCCCGGCACCCGGAAGGTCCCCCCCTCTTTCTCCCGCTTCCTCTTCTTCCCCTTCTTCCCCCCCTCCCCATTGGACCCCTGCGACACCACCCACCAATCCCCTGGGTTCAACTCCTCATCCCAATCCCCCAACACCGTCACTTGGCTGACGGTCCCCCGATTGCCCCCCTCCGTCCAAGGGACATACCGGGTGTCCCCCACACCCGGCACATTCCCATAGGGGTCCCGGCCCCTATTCTCTAGGCTTTGGGCTTTGGGCTTACCTTCCCGAATCCGAAGAGGGCCCTAAGGGCCCACGGAGTGGCGCCTTGGCGAAGCTCTGCTCCGGCGCACCACACTCACCCTGCGGCCATGCAGCCGGCGGGCGGGGCACACGCCTCCTCCTCTAGTGTATTTGCACGTGCACCGAGTGCGGCCGTATTCCTGGCGTGCTCGCGTTGTGCATTTGTGGTGACAGGAACCGAAGAGAACACAGGCAACGCGCACTGCACGGCTGTAGGAAGGTTTCATGCAAAGCGGTTCTGTCGTGGTACTGTGTGGACGACCGCAGCATCCCACAGCAGTACATGGTCTCGCACGGCTAGTGTAGCCATGTCCCTCGGCACCAGCCGGAGCACAGCGTGCACGCTGGGGGTGGAGGTGAGAACGATTAGGGGGCTCGGGAGCGATTGGATAAGGTGAGCCGTCGAGGGCTCGTGGACGTTGGGTCGTACCGCAAAGGTCACTTTGGGGGCCCAACGGGAGGTGGGGGGGGGGGGGGGGGCATGCGCATGGGCAGAAGGCCATCTGCCACCATGCGCCAGCCCTGGAGGTGGCACGTAGTCCAGCGCGCCAGAAAGGCGACTCAGAGGGGCAGGACCCTCTCAGCAGTGAGGACGTGAACATGGGGGTTGAGGGATGGGGTCGGACGCGTGGGCCACTCGAGGGTGTCCAGCACTAGGAGCAGGTCAACCAGGGTGCGCGAGATGTCGACCATGGTCTCCAGAATGAGACGAACATGGTCGCGCGCCGAAGGGCGAGGGGTTCGGATCTCCCCAGGGCGGCTGAAGAGCCCCGACGGGGTGTACACTGACACGTGTAGGGGGGATAGGGGTTTAGGTACCTGATGATCGGTCTCCAGCGCCACGGCAATCGCCGTGGCCGAAGAGGGTTGAACCAGCGTGGTTCCGTCAGCCAAATACGAGCCAACCTGCTTAGGGAGTGTAGCGAGCAGCCTCACGAAGGCCCACTGGACCCGCAGTAGAAAAACCGGGCACGCGTGGGCTACATGAGACCAGGGGGAGTCCACATGTGCCTCGCAAAAATCGCAAGTGTAATAGTGCACTGTCACGGGGGGCAGGTGGTATAGCAGGGCCCGCAGGCAGAGAGCTGTGACGATAGGGCCCCTAGGCAGCGCAGAGTCTAGCAGCAAAGAGGTGAACTCTGCGGCCGCCCAGCGAGCCGTGTCCCAACTCGCATCGCGGGTAGCCGCCCGCGTTAGAGCGTCATCGTGCAGCTGGGCGACACTGTGCCCAACGTTGAAGAGCAAACGGCCAGCGCTGGTGGCCAGCGCTGCTCTGCTAAGCAAGGGAAGAAGGGGGGCGGTGAAAGGCTGGGCCCGGGAAGCGCCGCGGGCCGCTTGCTGGTGCGCTTCTCGCTGCAAAGCGGCAGCGGTGTGCGTGTGACCAGTGTTGTGTTGCGCCCGCAACCCGAATTCCTGAAAACCCACCGTGGCAGTGACCACCTGGCGGAAGATGTGATTGGTAATGGAGGATGGGGGGGGGCCCTTGGTGAAAGCACAGTGCATAGCCGCCGTAGCGTCAGCCAGGAAGTATGCATGAACCACCCAGGTCCGCAGCAGGTGTCTGGCCACCAGTTTGGGCAGCCACTCGGCGTCCGTGGAAGTGGCTTGGACGACCTGGAAGCCGAAATGAAAAGAGCGCTGGATACCCCAACCAGGGTGATAAAAGACGATGCCTCCGCCAACGGCCGTGGCTGTCAACGCCCCATCCGTGACGATCCACAGGATGTATGGGAGCGGAGCGGCCGTGGTGAAGCTGCAGTTAATGTGTGCTTCCGAGAGGTGGGGGAACGGGTGCGTGTGTACGCGCGCGCGCAAGATGGCGAGCTGGCTGCGTAGGGCCAGGCCCTCAAAAAACTGGGCCTGGGACTCCAGGAGGTATTTCGCGGCAGCCCGCGAAAGGGGGTTCCGGGTAAGGGAAGCCAAGGGGTTATTCGGAAAAGTAACGAGAGGTTGCGGGTGGGGAGGTGCGGGCAGTTGACGCCACCAGCGTGCAAGGGGAGGTGTAGAAAGGTGCTACAGGTCCAAGGGGGGAGGGCAAATGCCGCCCGGTACGCCCTGTGTGCGTAAACCTGCAGGTCCTTGTGCCACTCCGGGAGGGCCAGAACTGCCGAAAACACATAGTCCCACCGGGACAGTGCGAAAGCCACAAAGGAACGCACTGCGAGCAGGGGAGACACTGCTGTGTCGCGCACCGAGTGGTAAACTGTGCGGAAACGTGGCAGCAGGTCGGCCAGCTTGGCTGTGGGCACGAGATTGTGGAGGATGGGCACGCCTACGATGAGGGGGGGGCTGGTGAGGGTACGGGTTTTAAAGCGGGGAACATCCTCTGCGACGAGGGCAGGATAGCCCTTGCCGTTCAGTCTTATAAAGCTGAACTCTAGCTTGTCCATATTGGGAACACCATTCCTTTGAAGGGTGGCCTGGACGCACGCACTGGCCAGCTCAGAGACCAGCGCTATCGTAGGCTCGAAGAAGGCCCTATCGTCGCTGTAGCACATGCGATTCTGGCAGGGCTGACAGGCAGGGCCACGGGGGGATGAAAATGCGGCGGGGGAAGGGTAGGGTGGAGGAGGCAAGGACTGACGTCCCTTGGTAGCCATTGGCCGAGAAGGGGTTCCCTTGGGAGTACCCCTCGAAGGGGGTGTACCCATCTGTGAGGCCGTCGGACGAGACGACACGGATCTGTAGCTGCGCATAGAACCCTGCTGCTCAAGGACCTCAGTCCCACATCGGGTGAAGGAACGAGTTCATAGGGGAGATGAGGTCTCGCTGTTTGCGCAGATACACATCAGATTCGTCCCACCCACAGCGGGCGACGGAGCCATAGGTCTCGAGGGAGGAAGTGCAGGTAGCCCGGCTGGTCAGAGCTAGGTCTGCCGCCCGCAGTTCGCTTCTGTACGCAAAGTACTCTGGGGGTACAGGCCTGAGGCCTCCAGCGTGCAATCCTTTTTCCTCTTCGCCCAGTGTGCCTCAGACCCAGTGACGGGACTCTCGGCCACAACAGGGCGATATGAAGTCATTAGGTGGGGGGGTTTCTTCGCATCACGGCGTACCTTGCCCTTGTACAGTCCGTATTGCAGAGGCATGGCGGACAGAGAATGGGCACCCAACCACGACTGCCTCCTGGACGCCACGACGCCCGAGCAAACACCGAACCCCCCACACTGCAGCACTTTGCGGGGCGTGTTGTCGCAGGCCGAGGCCCACGAACCGTGCCGGGTTATGGACTGCACCATCTGGAGGTCAGAGAGCACGGGCTCGGCCGACACACGAGTGCAGTAAGCGTCGCGGTCGTTCAGGCTGCCAGGCTGGAGATGACGCTGCAGGAACTGCAAAATTAGTCCTATGGGGAGGTCAAGGTCTGGGTCGAAAAACCGCTCCCAACAGCGGGGGTTCGCGGGGGTCCTGAGCCAGTCCATGTCCAGCCGCAGGTGCCGGTTCTGGACGTTGGCGGCTGCCTGCGCGTCTATTTCCGCCTTGCGATCTTCTGGATTGCGGAGGGACATGGTGGGGTTGGGGGCAATGAGGGAGAGGGGCTTGAGCGGCTGGGACTTGAGGCGCAGAGCGCTCCGCGTGGCCCCTGTGACCGTCACCCTGGCTAGTGTGACCGCCAACCGTTCCCGGCCCCGTTCTGCTACTGTGTCCCGTAGCACCTGGGACAACTGGTCCAGCTGCTCCCAGGACAGGGTCGGGGTTAGGGCCTGCAGGCGCCGGATTACCACATCAGACGTTGGCGGGCGGGGGACCATGGCGGACGCATAATGCCACATGGCACGGGTGAACAGGTCCGGGGTTGAGGGGTACAGGGTCAGGAATGCCCACACGACGCCAACCAGGGACGACAGGAGTCGGGCTGTCGGGTCGTCCAGCAGACGCCAACGAAGGCGCTTCCAGTGGAATGGCTGCGCTGTGCTGTCATGGACGTCGATGGTGACGATGAGCCCCATGTGGGTGCTGGAGGAGGGGAGGAGGGAGGAGTGGTGGGGCGGGATGTTGGCTGAGGTGAGGATGTGGTCAATGCCTGTGCTGCGCGGCACACCGTCCACCACAGTCCAGCTTGTCAGCGTGCCAGGAGGGTGCGCCAAGTGGAAGGAGTGGAACAGGCTAGTGCTGCGCAGCGCATAGTACAAAGGGGAGGTGTCACTGTATGCCTCGCAATTAAAGTCCCCGCCTATTATGGTGGCCTGGGGCCGCAGGAGCAGGATGAGGCTGTGGATGGCCCGCAAAACAGCCTTCTTCTCAGCGAAGCTGTAGTGCGGGCGCAGGTGCACGGAAACCAAGAGGAGGGCCCCGTACCGGGATGTCTCTATGACGACCGCGAACCAGTCGACCTCATCCATCACAACATAAGGGACGGAAGGGCCCTTCACCAACGACCAAGCCCACAGTATGAGGAACCCAGTGCCTATACCCTGCGTGCGACTGACGACATGACCGTACTGACGAGGAACGCACCGTCGAATGGCTGCACTCCCCCAGGTCTCCTCGTACAGACCGTACCCAATGTCCAGGGAGAGTAGGTGGTTCTCAAAGGCTTCACTCTTGGTCTCGAAGCCTCCCAGATTATTGCGATACAGGAGAGTGGGCGTGGGGGGGGGGAGGGGGGGTCAGTGAGCCAACGAGCAACAACTGTTGCTGGGGGGGGCTGTACTGGATGAACGGCAGAAGAAAAACAGCTTTGGGGCCCTGTGACGGAAGTCACTGGGATGGCGTGCGGGACTAGCACGCCGGAGATGCCGCAGGCGGCACGCGCTGCCACTTCCGCTCGACAGTACGAGCTGGTGGGCCGAGGGGCAGTGCAGAACAGACCAGGGAAAAGAAGCGGTCTGGGGTCACCATGGACCATTGGACCTCTCCGGGAGACCGCACTCAGGACAGTGTGGGGACAGGACGAATACGCTGGAAGGGGGGGGGGATACACAGCAAAGAAGCCATTCAGGGCCACTCCGGACGTACCCCGGGCTGCCATGGGGTGCCGCGGGGGATGCCTGGCAGGGTCCCAGAACCAGAACAGGTCGCCTGAGGGGGTGAGCAGGGGGGGGGGGGGGTATGAGGAGCTGGTGCGAGTCCGCCAGGGAGCCGCGACGCTGCACCAACTCGGCTACCCCCAACAGCCACTGGAGCAGGCACGACGCTACAGGGCGCCACAAGGTGGGGGGGAACGCTTGGAGAGGACACCATACGCTGGGGTGCAGGTACACGCGGGCGTCCGAGCGCAGCCGGGTCTCCGCATGGGGCAGGAGGGGCGCAGGGGAAAGAAGGGTGAGGCCACCGAGAGAGGAGCAGTGCGGGCACGCTGGGGTCGGGGCTGTAGGTGCTAGGGAGTACAGGGCACCGCAGCCCCAGCAGGCCCACCACGCTGCATGGGTTCCAGGCGGTTCCACCCCGTCCTCGGGGAAGGTCGAGAGGAAACGGCGAAGCTGGGGGGGGGGGGTGGCGGGTGATCACATCGCGGAGGGAGTTGGACGTGGCCAACGAGACCGCAATGCGGATGAGCGGTTCGAACGGGAGGACTGTGCGTGGCAGGATGCGGGGCAAATGAAGTCAGCGACGAGCCACGCCATCGAAGGGGGCTGTCTCCACCCCGCGGGCATTGCCGGGGGCCGCTGGGGGCGCCGGCGCGGGCCACGGGGCAGGCACGGGGGGAGCCCACCGCCCAGGCACGCCTACGACCACTGAGTCGCTGCAGGGGTCCCATCGCTGTGGAGGCGGGCGACGTGCGTCAGGGAGCTCGCCCAAAGGGGGGCGCTTGTTGCCCCGTTTGGTCTTGTTCTTGGGCGCAGCCTACGGGGCTGGGGGGGCCATAGCAGAGGCGTCGCAGGCATCACTCGTCAGAGTGACTGGGGAGCCGTCTGGCCTGGTGCTGGCTATGGTGACCGACCATCGCGGGGGAACTGACGCCGTGTCGAGGTAGGTGCGCTCCGTGCAAGACGAGAAGAGGGAGGCCCATACGGACTCGTCTACGGACGCGATGCCGACCCGGCGTTTCTCCATTTGAGTGGTGAGAGTGACGGGGGTGAGCAGCAGATGGGTGAGCTGCACACTGGCCGACATGAGGTTGGCTTCGCCGACGGAGTCCAGGTCGCGGAGCATCAGGAAGCGCCGTCCTGGGGGCGAGGCTCGGGGCTGGGAGGCGGCGGACGTCGTCGACGGGGGGAGGAGGGAGTCCTGCAGCCCCGGTGTGACGATACGCTGAGTTGCGGGCGTGTGGGGTGGCGCGGGTTGAGTGGGGGTCGCCCCGCGTCGAAGGACCCAATCGAAGGCCGTGTCCGTCGCCTTATTCTTGAGCTCCTGCTGGAGCGTTTGCGTCACCTGTGTGACGCCAGTCTTGGTCTCTATGCCCCGGTATGTGTGCACTAGGGCTAGGCGAAAGGAGTCCTCCGAGGATACCACTAGGAGGCTCTGCGTTGCTTTGTCGGAGACGGCCGCATGCATGGCGAGCTTGCGGGCCACGTCCCCGTACGGGATGCCGTGCGAGTCATGCTGCTCGAGGAGCTTGACGACAGCCTCCAAGGACTTGGTTTTGAGGTCCTCGAGGTTGTTGTTCTCGAACTTCTCCTCGATGGCGTCGACGTAGCGGGAGAGGTCCACTCGAAGCATCGGCTGTCGGTAGAAGGGGGACGTGAGCCAGAGGGACTTGGCCACTCCCACGAGCGCCGCCGTGGTGCGGACCCCATTGATATTCCCATACGCCTTGGAGCCCAGTTGGTGGGCCCTGGCTAGGGTGAGTAGGGGCTGGGCGTGCTCCTCGGCTTTGTTCTCCGGGACGGCCGCTAGCGAGTCTAGGCGGATGAGAAAGTCGGAGGCGTCGGTGGAGGACAGGGATCGCAGTTGAAGCAGCCATGTGTCCTCGGCCACGTCTTCCGCTGCCTCCTTGCGCCAGCGCTCCTTGGAAGCGTACAGGCGCATGAGCAGGCCCGGGTGGCAGAGCTTGCCATTGCCATCGGGGCCTCGGGAGCGTAGCTCTTTGACCCACTGGTTGGAGGTGAGCACGCAGTTGGTAGGCACCGGCGAAGGAGGGTCCGCGGGGAGCAGATCTGGGCAGGCCAGAGCCGACCTAGCCTGTTTTGCCGCCCAGCTCAGCAGCCAGAAGATCACCGGTAGGCGCATGGCTGGCGGCTTGATCTTGTGCTCCCCAGAGAGGACCATCAGGAACTCGTCTTGAGACAACGTTCGCAAGCTCTGGTCCCCATAGCGGGCGACAAACAGCGCAGCCTCAGAGTGCAGGTTTGTCAGCTGGGCGGGAGTGGCCTGCGCGTGGCACGCCACGAGCGAGTCGAGGGCCATGCCGTATGTGATCCAGGCCGTCTGGTTCGCGTGATTTCGTAGCGACTCCATGTCGAGGTCGGCAAGGGAGTCGTTGGCGACAGCCCACATGAGACTGACTGAGGCCAGGAACGGGTCATCCGCAGTGAGGGCCGTACACAGCACGCCAGAGGGGTGGTGGTGCAGCGTGAGCAGCAGCTCACGTGCCAGCGGGTTCCAGGCCGCCCCTGTGCAGGGAAAACTGTCCCTGGGAGTCAAGGCGTGGAGCCGATCGGCAGGAGAGAGTGCGCGGAATGCATCCGCAGTGACATCAGGAACGACGGCTGCTGCCGGAGGCATGTGGACTGCGGGGAAAGAGGGCAGAGCGTGAGTCTGGTGCGACTGGTCGGGGGCCCACGATGGGCCTTCCGGTTCGTCGAGGCTTGCACGTGTCGCTGCGGGCTGAGCCCTGAGACACAGGAGGGGTGTAAGGCACGTGGACAGGGAAAGGGTTGAGGTGCATGGGACCGGAGGGCCCGGCGTAGCATTCTTGGGTGCCTTGCCGCAAGGGGGGGGCACGTAGGATTGAGGCAGCATTGGGGGAGGAGGGAGGGGAGTGCTCTGTCGGATCGCCGAAAGACAAGCAGGGTAGGGAGGACGGCACCGTCGGACCGCCGACCGTCGTGCTCGTGAGAAGGGGAAGATCGAGGGCAGCGCTGCAGGATCGCCTGCAGTCGCGCCCCGAGGAGGAAGACGGCCATACCAGCCCTCACTTGCGTTTGTACACCCCTTCCCCTTAGGAACCCCTAAGGTTGACTCGCCATCTCAGAGGCGACAGGGCACTGCCGAGCGGGGCAAGTATCCGCAGACAGCCCCTATTCTCTAGGGGGGGGGGGGGGCTTGGGGTTTGGGGGGGGTGCTTGGCCTTGCCCTTGGCCTTGCCCTTGGCCTTGGCCTTGGGCTTGGTCTGGGCTTCGGGGGGCTCTTCCTCCCTACTCTCGAAGTGGCGGGGCCTCTTCTTGGGGGCCTTGGGGGGGGGTTTGGGTTTTGGGGCCTTGGGGGGGGGGGTTGTCCTCTCCCCGCTGGTGGTGGTGGTGCTGCTGCTACGGCTGGTCTACCCTGCCCGGTCCTGCACCCTCACCCAACCCTTGTGCTACGGGTCCATGTCCCCCGCACTCCTGCCCGCCTCCCACCTACCCAACCTGTGCAGCACCGAGAGGGCCAAATTGGGGTCATTCCCCAACATCCTGCACAACTCGGTGACCCCCACGAGGTGCGTCCGGCCTCCACCATCGCGCCACTCCACGCGCTCCCCGCGGGGGTCGGCTCCACACGTCTGCACGCTCGTAACCTGAGAACCGAAACAGGAGGCAGGTGTGTTCTAGCGGCGTTCTAGGCAACTGTTCTAGCGACGCTCTAGCGACGTTCTAGCGGCGGCGCGGCGGCGTTGGCTAGATCAACGCTAGAACGGTTCGCTAGATCAACGCTAGAACGCAGTCAACATACCGTGCCTTGCCGGTCCAGGGCGGGGGAGATGGCCCCCAGGGCCTTGGCGAAGGCATCCCGGGGGTTGGGGGGGTGCGGCTGCGGGGGGCCCCTGGTTGCGGGGGTTGCAGCGGGCTTGGGCTTGGACTTCGGCCGGGAGGCGATGCTGTGCACCGATCCGGCATGCGCCCCCCGGTTGGCCGCCGCCGGGTCGAACCCCCCCCATCTCCATGAGCGCTGACCAGGTCGGCGTCCAGGTCCGGGTCCTCCCGGAAGGCGTTGGGGGAGGGGCAATGGCTGAGGGGTTTTTGGGGGAGGGGCAATGGCTGGGGGCCAGCCAGGACGGCCGGGTCCCATGGCAGGTCCCGGATGGCCCCTGCATCCCTCGTCCCCCAAAAACCCCTCAGCCATTGCCCCTCCCCCAACGCCTTCTCCTCCATCACCTTCTCCTCCACCTCCACCTTCACCGTCTCCTCCACCATCGCCTCCACCTCCACCTCTACCTCCACCACCTAATCACCTCCTCCTCCTTCACCTTTGCCTCCGCCGCCACGATCCCCTCCATCCGCCGCACGCTCGTGTCCAGCTGCTGGACGGCCTCCTCCTTCTCCTTCACTCTCTCCCTCGCCTTCCCGAGGGAGAAGACGGCCATGGCCACCCGCTCCTCGTCCCCCTAGGCGCGCAGCGCGTCCACCTTGGCCTCCCAGGCCGCCACCTTGGTCTCCGCCTTGGCCTTCGCCCCCTTCTGCGCCGTGAGGGAAGCAGAGAGACTTCGCAGCTCCCCCCGCAGCTCCTCTAGCTCGGCGTCCTCCGGGGCCACCTTGGCCGACTTCTTGGCGGCCAACGGGTGAGGGGGTGGCAACGGAGGGCGTTGGGCTTGGGGTTGGGGCTTCGGCTTGGGCTGGCGAGGGGCGGTGGCTTGGGCTTGGCCTCGGCTGCGGCCTTGGGCTTGGCCTCGGCCTGCTCGGCCTTGGGCTCGGCCTGCTGCTGCTGCTGCTGCTGCTGCTGCTCCTCCTGCTGGCGGATCACCTCTGCCAGCATCTCCGCGGTCTGGCGTTGCTACAACAAAAACCGCAGCAGTGTTCTAGCGGCGTTCTAGGCAACCGTTCTAGCGGCGTTCTAGACCGATCGTGCTGCCTAGATCAACGCTAGAACGCTTCCCTAGATCATCGCTAGAACGCACGACAAAATACCTGTTCCATGATGTGCTCGATCAAATCCTTGGCGGACATGTTGCTGATGCTGAAGATTCCGTTCGAGGGGGGCCTGCATGTGGCCCTGGCCCCTCCTCACCTCCATGGCATCCCTGCCCGAGCACGGCACTTGCGACCGGGGCCCCCCGTGCACAACCCACGACACGTCTAAGTATGCAAACAGCCATGTCATGCACTGTGCTTGCACACCGGCCTCCCTGTGGATGGCCAACCATTGACGACCTGACACCTCGTCCACCCCCTCCATCCGACAGGACCCCCCCCCCCCTGATTGCTGTGCTCGTTATGACCATGTTTCACAAAACGGTTGATGCTTTCCGAAATGTCACCCCAGAACATAGCCAACCCAAATGGCTTAATGTTCTGCAACATGGCATCTACATCATGCTCGAGGCCCAGTAGATACCATGATGCCGTACCAGCAGTACAGTGCCGCTGGAAATCCCTTGCCACGGCGGCACAGTTCAATGGGTTAGGCCCCTGATATGTACAATAGAGGGCCTGCAGCAGGTCCCACAGGTTCACGATGGCCTTGTACTTGGCCGTGCTCGGCCTAATGCCGAGGCACCTAGCAATATCCGGCCATGCCTCAAAAAAATTGGCCGTTTCTTCCCCGTCCGGGGAAGCTGACCCATAAACGCTCCAACCTGCACGCCTCTCCGACAGGAGAACTTGCAGGTCTTGACGGAGCGTAGGGGTGACCGCCCTAGCCTCCCGGTCGACAAACTCCCCCAACAAGCGGCCCATGGCCATTGTCAAGTGCAAAATGCACAAGACGACCCAGGCACGTGGCAATTCCAAAGTCCGCTGCGTACTGCAGCCAGCGGCTTGCAAAGAAGGGGTCCCAAGGAGGAAGGCCGTGTAGTGGGCCTCATCACCCTCCATGGTCCGCGGGATAGCACTACCCTCCCAAGTCTTCTTTTGGGCATTCCATATCCCCGCATTGAACATGGAGCCCACTTGGGGGCACGTGGACACCCCGATCACCCTTTGTGTCCACGGTTGATTCCCCCCGAGGATCAGGTGTGCCTCCTCCTTGGAGGCCCCCCATTGGACGAGCCCCGTGTCAATGATGTCTTGAATCACCTAAACACAAGACATGGGGGGTGGTTCATTTCGTTCTAGTCTAGTCTAGGCTACCTTCTAGCGAGCGGTGTCCGAGGCAAACTAGATCAAAACTAGAACGAGTGAAAGGCACTAGGTGAGAGGAGTACCCCCCAATTGCTCTTCCACAACGTCCCAAGGGTGTCCATGGCCTTGTCATCGCAATTGGCCATGCTCAACACCCAAAGGCCCGCGGGGGAGTGGGCGAAGCGGTCGAAGTTGGCCAAGGCGATGGTGAGTTGGGTCCAATTGCCCCTGGCCACGGGGTAGGCATCCCCCCGGACGATGGACGTCAATGGGAAGGAGCCGTTGATTGACCGCACCAAGCCCGGCCGGGAGAGGATGCATTTGACCCATGAGGCGAAGGGCCATGAGATCCCGGTGGCCTTGGGCAACACCGTGGCAATCGGGGGATCCAATTCCATGGGGGCGACCAACTCCTTCCAACGGGCTTGGAAGTCCCGCTCGGTGCAAATTGGACGGGAGTAGGGGCCACCGGGGACGGTGCGGTGGTACTCCAACTTACGGAGCGTGTAGAGCTCCGAGAGGGTCCTCCACGAGGACTTGGGGGCCCTCATGTTGAGCACAAGTTCACACATGGCGGTGGGGGGGGTAGTACCCCCCCCGGGTCACGGACCTCCCCCAAGGGGTGGGGCAGGAGCAGGGGACATCGGTCGACCCCCACCCCCATCCCTCGCGGGGCGGCGCGCAGGGGGCGGAGGAGGCGACCTCCGCAGCATAGGTGGAGTTGGGCCACCCCCCCCCTTAGGGGCCCCGCCGGGGCAACCAGGGCAGTTTCTCCCTCCCTCCCCCCCACAGAAAAGGGCACAGCGGGTGGGGGGAAACGAATAGGGTAGCCACGGCGCCCTATGCAGACCCTGTGTGATGAGCACAGGGCCCCAGCATGCAAGTCATGCAAGGGGCACAGGGGGGTGCGGCACTGCTGTAGCCGCCATCACGAGGCACATCCCAGGGTGCTGGGGGGGGGGGTCAACGGCGTCTGCCGGTTCAGGGGGTGGGGGGGGGGCTGCAGCAGCAACTGGGCACTATGCCCTTTGGAGGACCGGTGCGAGCGCCTGCTCCCTCGTCCGGGGGAGGGGGCGGGGGTTCAGCAGGGCCGGGAGCAGCGGTGCTGCCACGCGGGGGCACGCAAGAGCTGCAGCGCGGCCACGTGAGGGCCTTGGAGGAGGGCACATAACACGAGGCGGACGTCCTTCCGCTGCGCCGCGACATACTGGGGGGCCAGGGGAGGGATAGGGCAGGCCACAGGCAGGCTCTAACCCGCTAACCCCTAACCCTGCTGTGGCAAGAGTGGCGAGGACATTAAAAGCCTTCAACCTCACAAATAGTACAACACACACACACGCACACGCGCCCAAAGACACACAAAAAAGTCACACACACACACACACACGCACACCCGCCCATGCACGCACACAAACCCGCACACACCCAGAAGCACACACACACACGTGCACACACACACGTGCGCACCCACAAACACACGTGCGTGCACACACGCACACGGCCCACAAATGAGTGGACGGGCGCCGCTCCCCCTGCCTCTGCGTTGGCCGCTCCGACCTGCACCCCAGCCAAGGGGGCCTCCACGTGCCCAAGGGGTTACAACCTTGAAGTAAGGGGTGAACCTCCTCCCAGTGCGACTGGGAAGTGCGGACCGGACGCACGAGGAGGGGAGAGGTCCATGAAGGCGTGGTGGGGCACCTTTCCCCCCCTACCTCAGGAGACGTAATTGCTGAACAAGGGAGCGGTCCATGACAATGTGGTGAGGCACTGCTCCCGTTATGACCCCGGCATGTGCCACCCACAACCCCCGGTATGGTACCTGTGGTGATGGCATACCCCAACTTCAGCTCTTCCTACCCCTTGCTGGGCCTCAATACCCAACCCCAAGCATCCAAAAACCATCCTTTCATGCACTGCTGAAAGGCCTAATTCATGAGTGATTCAAGAGAGCATCCCCTTGTCTGCAACACAGAATTTCAATCTTGTGTGTGTTTGTGTGTGTGTGTGTGTGTTTGACCTGTGTGTGCCTAGTCATGACCTGTGCTAACAATGGCTCTGATGGGAATACTTTTGTGGTGTCGTTTGCTTGTGTATCCATGAAACCTTCTCAAAAATATATTTTTGTGATCCCATTCCCGAAATGTTGGGGCATTTGTCCTTAGTTGCCCCTCAAACCCGGTCCTTGCGTCCTTATGTACATTTTTGCGGGGGCATACAATATTACAAGCTGTTGGGGAATTAATTTGTTGTACAGTTCGTTGGTTTTTGGCCAGGCCTTTGCTTAGTGGCTGGTTGATACTATAGGGGGGGGGGTGGGTCTGAGGCTGGGTGGGTGGGTTTGTCTGGGTTTTCCCCGATCTTGGGAAAAATGCACATACCCCCCCAGGGGGGGGGTGTCCGGTTTGTTGGGTGGGTGTGGGTTGCTGAGCTTGGTAGACCGCCAATGTTGTTCATGGGCCAAGGCACATTGTGACACATGGGGGTGCTGTTTTTGTGGCAGAATTTGTTTGTGCATCAACAAAAAAATTTTCACTTCAGTTTGTAAATGGTCCTTGAGCTAAACCTGTCAGGGAGTGTCAGTGACCCAGTGGTTATAGCGAGGTCTCACATATTTAGGGTGTGGGTTCAAACCCTGTTGTGCACACTACAGTCACCTGCTATGGAGTGGTCCACCTGAATTTGTTTCATCCAAAATTGCTCTGTGACCCCCCCCTCAGGGTATCCGGCAGGTGGGTGGGTGGGTCTGAGAGTGGGTGGGTGGGTCAGCCAAAATCCCGGGAGGGCCAATTCCCCCCCCCCCCAGTATCACTAAGCAAAGGCCTGTTTGGGGCCTGTTGTGTTTGAGAGCAGATGCGATTCCAAGGCCCTTTGTTTCCAGGAGGTTGTGTGGGATCATCACTGTTGTGTTCCTGGTGTGACCCCTATTCCCGCGTGCAATCATTTCCTCTCAGTCTCCAAAACATCCATCGGCCACATCACCACAAAGCGCCGGCACGAAACGCTCTTCGGCATCTACTGCAGGCCCCTCTGGACCAGCTCATGCGCCTGAGACCCCTACATTGAACCCAGTGCCCACCCAGCGCAAGGCTGGGGGCTACTTTGTGCCTTACACGTATGCCATTGTCCGTGTTGAATGAGCCCCATCTTCAAGGTTCAGAAAGCCACCCTTGGCGTTGATCTGCCTGCAACTGATTGTAGGGCCGCAATGACAACAAAAGAGGGCGCCTGACGGCAGGGGTTATGTCGCCAATCAGCCATTTGTGGGCCACTGCTGATTTTGTTCCCCGCTCTGAAGCTTTGGGGACCCCTAGACGGCAGGGGTTATGTAGCCAATCAGCTAGTTGTGGGCCACTTCTGATTTTGTCCCCTGCTCTGAAGCATCGGAGACCCCCCGGACGGCAGGGGAGATGTAGGCGGTATGAAAGAGCAGTTTCATGTAGTCACTTCAATTGGGGGGGAAACAGATGCAAATTGTGCCCCCTGCCCCCCTCCCCCCTCCCCCCTCCAGTGGGCCAAAACTGTTCTTGCCATCAGATTCAAACTACGTTGTAGGTGCTGGAAAATCTGTTTCGCTCGTAGCTGTGCTTGCCCCATGGTGTGCTGCTTTCGTCTGCGTGTGAAGTGTGTTGACCGCGGACCACAGTCAAAACAAAACAGGTGCTGCCTGTACTCTGCCTCCGCAAAAGTGTCAACAGCCCTCAAAATGTGTCCTGACGAGGCCCCTTGGGTTGTATGTTCAAGGGAACCCAAACCTAGAGTCAGTCTCATTTATGGGAATGTGGGTCAACTGTTGACCAAAGTCATAAATGGAGTGTCTCCTCCCCTCTGCCGACCCAAGGCACAGTACGGTGCGTTCTGTGCCGGACCTCGTTGCCGCTATCTTGCATGGTCCTGTTTATCTGCAGTCAAAGCACGGACATTTACGCGAGCACTCCCAAAACAGGGCACACCGCTTCCAACAAGAAGGCAAAGGGGCCCAGTCTGTGGAGGATGTATGCAGAATGGGAGCAGCAGCAGGCGCCAAAGTAGTTGCAGCAAATGGCCTAATCTGAGCTCCTGTTGAGTGGTTTGCCCAGGCGCTCGTCGCGGTGTGGTGTGTGTGTGTGTGTGTGTGTGTGTGTGTGTGTCTGGCAGGCGGCACGGGTGTGGGACAGGGAGGGGGATTTGCTGCTGCACAGGCACTGGCTTTACCCTGTTTTCCTGCTTGCAGGGGTGGACACGACATGTGGACCGCCCCACCTGCTGGTGCCTACCGACCGTGTACTTGTTGTACTGCAGAAAGGCGCCTAGCCGCATGCTTTTCAACTCCTTCTTCTCCTTTCTTACGGCCTGACAAGATTCGTTAGCGACCAGTGCAGTGCTCTGCTCGCTTCAATTGTGTGTGTGTGTGCACTCACTCTTTGTACAGTACTGTATGGTATGCTACAAGCGTGTGTGTGTGTGTGTGTGTGTGCGTGCATGTGCCCCTGTGTGCAGTTGTCTGAGCCCGTTCGACATGGGCTCGTTTTCCTCATGTTGGTTCTTCACTTTGTGCTGCGGACTGTAAACCTCCGTCCCATTCCATATACCCCCCCGCCTTTCAATTTTTCCCCCTGGGGTATATTGAAAGTCGGGGTATTCAACATACCCCCCCTCCTCCTAAGCAAGAAATGGCACACACAGTGGACAAGCAGAGACAGTAGTTTGGAAGATGAACATTGTTGGTACGGACAGTCTAGTGCAAAGGCAAACTATGCATTGGCTGAATGAAAATATGAAGCACTGCTGCGTTGCAAAGGGCCCCGCCCCTTCGGCTCGAAGTTGAGTCTCCGCCTCAGAGTATCTCACGTGTCCGTGGTCCTCATCATCATCCAAAGGATCAAAAATGTCCAAAAAATCATCCTCCTCAATAATATCTGCATCCATCTGTTCAGCCAGCAATTGTGTCATCTGGTCAAAGGGCAAGGGGTCGTTGGTTTCAATGTCCCCGTCTCCCTCAGATTCCAAGTTTTCATCTTCAAAGCCAGAGCCAGTTGTGGGTTCAGAATTTTGATCGTGGTCATTGTCACTCATTGCGTTGTCACCAAAGACAAACAAATGCCTACACGTGCCAGTGGTTGCAGACAATTCGAGAGCAGCTGGCCTAGTACAAGTTTCATAGATTCATTTTTGCCATTCTTCAACTCTGGGAAAAGACACAACAATCAGCATCCTGAGAATCCCCACAACACTAAATCTACAGCAAGCAGGCACACAAAGCATATCTAATAGTCCCATGCATATTAACATTGCATACCCTGATGCCATTCATGTGGTCAGGGCAGCATACGTGTGAAGAAAAGGAAGTCAAACGAGGGAGAGGGTGGGGGCATAGTAAAGGTCAGCTCAATTTTGGACGTGACGTGGCCTGTGGTGGCATTTCATTTAATATACCCTGGGGCATTTAATATACCCTGGGGCATTTCATATACCTCTGGGGTATGTTGAATGGGGAGGTCTGTCCGGCAAGGCACAAGCTCCTTGGTTCAGCTCAATGGCTGCTAGATACTTTTTGCACATGTATGTGTGCACACACATGCAGATCAGAGCAAGCATGTCATTGGCTGTGTGTTTGTGTTTACAGCCACTGTGTGTGTACATACCCATTCCTTTACAAACCCAAGCATGTCATGCTTCCAACAGCATCCCTGTACATTTTTGACCGGGCAATCAAGGTATGCAGACTGCATGCGTCGGCACTGACGCCTGTTAGGCAATGTGAGGCGAGCCCTGGAGCATGCATCCTGAAATTCTTACCAGGTACCGGCATACAATTGAAGAAACTGTGGTCTTCACAATTTGACGTACAGATGTGGTACAACTCCATTTTCCCACATTTGCCCTCCACCCCCAATCTGGGGCTTTGTGGGGAGATGCTAACCTCACAAGCGCTCTCTGTTTGGTGACGTTGCCGGCATTATGCCCTTCAGCTCAAATTTCTGGTGTGAGGCTGCCGCTCCTTCCGTCATGTGGTGGACTGTTGCCAAGTGTCTGTTTGCTGATTGGGCTGAATCAATTTATTGTCGCATTTTTGTCGAGAAGACCGTTGGGCCGTCACTTATCTGAACCCAGGTCTGATTTTCTGGTGCCATTTTGCAGATTTCACGTAACAGCAGACTCCCAGCCCCCTGACCGCATTCTTTGGCCGTTTGTTTTCCCTGCCCTGTACAGCTTTGCCTCTGCCCAAACCGAGTAAAATCAACTCCCATCTTGAATTTTGTCGTTGTTGGCTGTTTTTAGATGCCCCTTGCACCACTTTTATCCAAACGAAGCCCCCCAAGTCCCAATCCATGCCCATAGATTCACATCCGCACCTCTCCAGCCTGACCATGAGCCGAGCCTCAGTTTTGCCTCGGTCTGCAAGGGGCACTCTCCACATTTCTGCATTGATGTCTATCTCCAGTTTATCTAAGTCCCATTCCATTGGGAGCCGAGCCCCTATGCCAATTTCAATGCCAATGCTTAGCCTCTGGGCGGTCTGTTTAGGGCCACAGGCGGTGCCTTTTAGGTGTGCTGTGGAGCATGGGGTATCTTTCATGCTTTCCCTCTGGGACCTGCTGCTGCTTTTGCTTGTGCTGGGCTTTGGTGACGGACAAGCTGCTTCCTTTTTTGTTTGAGTTTATGTGGCAGTTCCACGGAAAAGGGCATCTGCAATTACTGAAGTCTGTGCGTTGTGTCCACCCAACGCCCAGAATCCCACCCCCGCTCTGCTCTCGGCTCCCAAAAATTGTGGCAAAAACAAGCCTCGTAACCCTCTGCTGTGCATGACCAAACCAATGAATGTCCAATAACACAACACAACAAAACATCTTTTGTGTGAACCTCCTCATCTGACACCCGTCGTCGTGGGTCTGTTCCTGTTGGAAGAAGAGTGTGCACCCAACTGAGTTTTTGTCCCTCAGTTTCTGTGGGATATTCACTCTCAGGCCTTTCAGGTCGGGTGTCCCGCAACTGGACACTTCATAATTTTCACGAGAAGTACAAACCATCTTGGGCTGTTGGGGGACAAGAGGAGGGCCCGCCACTGTGCATCAGCCTGTGTTTTGGGGGCCAAGATGAGGGCCCTCCACTGTGCACCAGCCCGTGTTTTGGGAAGTCTGATGCAGAGGGAATGGGGCAATATGGAGGTCCCCTGTGCACTCATTGTTTGGCTGCTGTCCATGCCATTGGGATGCCATCATGGGTCACAAACCTCGCAAGTTGGTCCCAGACAGGCCACATGGACTGGAACATTGTGAATTGACCCATTGCTGGAACGTTTCAAGTGGGCTCACTGCAGCATTTGTGTTGAGACAACAGGCCAGGCCACGGGAAAAGGGCGTTATAATTGCTTAGTCCAGTTTGGATTTTCAGGCTCTTTGCGTGCGCAACACTCATAGTTATTGAGCTGTTGGTTGCGTGGCTGTTGGTGCCTATGTAATGGTCTGTCAAGACCGCTGGTGGGTCTACAGTTCTGACCCATGCAGATGGTTGGTTGTGTTGCTTTGTGGAATGCAGTAAATGCGGATTTCGTTTTAACAATTTTCCGCAGCGATCAGACTGCTAAACAACCGAGTGCTGCATCTTGCACACACAGCAAGAAGTGGTACGGACTGAGGAGGGCAAGAAGGATAGTGGCTTTATATTGACAGAACAATATACCGCATCGAATGGAGGGAGGAGTCTTATCCTCTTTCCAGTTTGCATCCACACGTACCCTGACGACACCGAGGCAACAAAGGGCGGCTGACAACTGTTGTTGGCGGGGCGCAAAGTAATGCTACGCATCTGTGTTTGTGCCGAGATGAGTTGGTTCCCGGACACCACGCCCTTTTTTCAATTTTCCTGTAACTACACACCATCGTTGGCATGTATTTCTGCAGGTTTGCTCATTGACAATTACACTGAAGGGACATTCGTCCAGTTTAGGTTGGTTGGTTTCATGGACCGCGTGCCCCAGAAGGTCCCTTTTCTGTGGTATAAGCAATGGTGCCGACAGCATGTTGGTGCACATGGGGGAGCTGGTGCAATTGGCGCTCTAAGAGGGATGTAGTGTTGCACGGCGGCGCCATCAATTTGCAGCACGTAGTTGTGGTTTGCACACACCACATCATTTTACACAAAGTATGGGTTTCTAGTACGGCCACATGCCCCGAAATAGCCTATTTTCGCACAGTGTGCACAGTGTGTGCAAAGCATGTGCCAGACCACACAGCGCCGCCATTATGGATGGTTGCCACATTTGCTTTAGGTGTCCCACAACCGTAAAGCTTTACATGTTCTGTGTTCTTTGATAGCAGGTTTTTGATGCAACATTGGTGATGTGGCATTTTTCACCATTTTCACTTCTACCCCAGTCAACACGGCAAACGGGCATAGAGACACTAGCTAACGGGCAAAACGGGCCAAAAATCAGCGACGTGCGCATGTTCGTTCAAAAGTACGGTGCACCAAGGGTACATGCTCCATTTGCGAACAAGGCATCCCAAGTCATCCCACCACTAAGCAGTTGCAATCTCCAAGAGGGAGTCAATCGTTTTGGGGGCGGGGATAAGGTAGATACCACCCCCCCCCCCCCTAATTGACCCCCCCCGGAAGGCCCAAACCCCCAGGGGGGTCAATTAGGGGGGGGGGGGTCAATTGGGGGGGGGGGTCAAATCCTCACCCCGACCGCTGACCCTACATGGGGCCCCAATGGGCGAGCCACGTACAATAGTGCAAAACACTGGTTTGAATCAATTGCGGTAAGGTGAAGTCCACAAGCAACATAAGGATTGGATGCAGGTCCTAGCAGAAAGGACATTTGCCACTGGAAGTGCGAGACGAGACATGCAACCGGGATGGAGCCACACTTTGCAATTACTACATTGCTCAGCAGAGGGACGCAACAAGCGGTCACATTTCAAACAAATGAGAGGTCGTGGCTCCGCCTCTGGGTTGCTGGGTTGAGGTATAGATCCCGAAATAATGGCAGCACCCACATTGGGATTTTCAGGTAGCACAGCCCGTGGGCCAAAGGCGAGAATGCCCTGTCTCATAGCAAAACCCTATGTGACACAGGGGAGTTGGGAAATCCCAAGGGGGTCAATTAGGGGGGGGGGTCAATTAGCGGGGGGGGGTGGTAGCCCCCAACCCGGGGAGGGACAGCTGCAGCTGTTGCCATCGCTCCGTGGCCCACCCCTTCTTGCGAAGCGCACCCGCACGCTCGGGATCCCTCGTGTCAACATGGATGAGGGTGGGGGAGAGGTCCAACCACTTTGCCCACTCCACCACCTCCCCCATAAGGAGGTACCCCATGTAGGTGGCCTCCTCCAGCTGGTGCGGGCGTCAAGGGAGGGCTTGAAAGTGGGCATGGGTGTCGGCGGCTAGGTCAGGAAGGCGACCATGTTGCGAGGGGGCCATTGCAAGATAAATCAGAGCTGCAAAGGGGGACAGAAGTAGGAAAGAGTGCTAAACTTGAAAAGCATTGCGCATATTCGCGTGATCTCCGCGCGATTTTCGCACGAATGGGAAATATATGCGAATCCAAACAAGACGTGCATACGACAATGCGAATATGCGCGTGAATGCAACAATTTTTTGCGGACCTAAGCGGCGTTAGCAACCACTCGAACTACAATTTGCGTGTTTTCAGTTTTCTTTAATTTTTGGCAAAGTAAACGAATGGTCCCCTTGCAGATCACCAGCAGCGGAGTACTTGTTCAGAGGGATCATATCCATGCGCGGGGGGCAGTGGACGAGGTGTTAGTGGTGGGGGGGATGGTGCAAACACCTGACTTCAATTTGCCCGCCCCGTGCACAGACATGACCCCCAAGAGGGAGTCAATCGTTCCGGGGACGTGGGCAGATGGCCCTCAACCCGGGGAGTGCCAGTTGCAGCTGTTTCCGCAGCTCTGTGGCGCAGCCCTTCTAGCGGAGCGCACCCGCACGCTCGGGAAAGCCACACATCGACGTCGATGGCACGCTGGTTGTGTCTATTCGTTCATTTGCGCTTACGCGAGGTACCACACAGGGCCCCCACTAAGTGGCGCAAGTTTTGAGGTCTTTTGTGCGGGTGTAGTGCCGTGCAACAAAGGGCGTGAGCCATAAGGGTGACGGGGGCAAGTTGGGTGTCGGGTCCGCAACTCTGTGTTGGAGTACTTGGACGCCTTGGATTGCCCGGAACTGGAAAAGCGCCGCCACCGAGCAAAGCTATTGTTGTTTTTATTGGGGGATCGCGTTCAATTGTGAAAGGGCGATGGGGGGTCGTGTGCACGGCCACTTTTCGCTATCCGACTCTGTGCACAACAAAGTTTCGGCGCGCGGTGCCGAGGCCCTCCATTTTGTTGAGAAGTTCCCCCACATTTCACACAGCGCCAGGCGAATTTGATGTGACGCCGGATGTTGTCGGCCGCAAGAGCCGCGGAGGGTGGGAATGCGTTCCAAGGCTCTCCCTGCCCCTGTCAATGTATTTGTCCCCACAACCATGGGAGGTGTGGTTTGTTAGTAGTGTTTCAACGGGATGCAACTGACCCAGTGGACGTCCGCCATTTGTTTTAGTTGTTGGATTTGCGGAATCCATGACTTGGCGAGGGAGGGCATGATATTTCCGTGGAGCACTATGTGGTCAATTTTTTTGTGCGTGGAGGTCCATGGGTAGATTGTTGCCCATTTTGGCTAGGGTGTCCAAGTCGTTGCCTTGCATGTTCATATAATCTTAGTAGGTGGTGGTGTTGCGTAGGTCGTGACGTCCGCATGTCCAATGAACTGTAAGGCTATTCGATGAAACGTTCTCGTAGCTCTGGTCACGGTAGTCGTGGTCTTTGACCACGCCCTTCCGCAGGACCGGAGTAGCCTCTACTACCCTCTAGTTGTCGAGTATTATTACGTCTCCTTGTTGCGCTAGATGTGAGCTCACGGCGCACGCCATGGTTTGTGCCCGGTACACCCGTTGTGGGCTGTGTACTTGAAAGGTTGCCCGGAAACTCCCGTTGTTGATGCCTCCGCCAGCCGTGCCGTGGCGTTTAGACCTGTCCGTGTAGCAACAATGTGACGTGTGCCGGCCCGTGTAGCAGACGGTGACCCCTACTATGTTTTGCGTGTGCCCGAGGACACAGGTGGCTTGTTGTGTCTCCCGAGGGGTCGGTTCATATGTTTGTGCAAGGATATCATAGGACAACCGAAGGGTACCAACCTATAGCCTACTAACTTGGAGCCCGGGTTCGGCTCTTAGCTCACGGAGTCGTATACTTTGTCCGCCGGTGGTGGGTGTACCCCGGGGCGCGAGAAGCGTTGGCCCGTTATGCCCTTGTGATTTTGCATCTTTCATAGTAGTGTGTTCTCACGGCTTTCCCTCCCTTTTACATATACAATTTCCGAAACGGCAAAAACGGTGTCGCAAAAGGGGCTGTTCATGGGCAATTTTCTACCATAGGTCCGTAGCCCGCTTTTCCGGGAGCGGGCAATTAGCGAAAGAAGCCATTTAAGATGGGATAGGAAATGTTTGTCGCTGTGGGTCCTGAGGCGCGCGGAGAGACCCACTCCAATGGTCCCAAGAGATCCGCCCCGCACGTAGACCGGGATCTACAAAAGCTTGTCACTGAGGGCCACACTCTCTTGGAAGCGGCGTGGTGCAAGTTGCTTGACACTCCAAGACCAGCAGCAGAGTTCCCGGTCAAGAGCCGCACTGTCCTCTTGGATAGCACCTTCACATGCTCCAACACCTCTGCCACCCTCGTTACCATGCGCCACGCCGTCTTTTTCCGGCGCTTCCCAAGCGTCTTCATGTTGAGCTCGTCCTTTGTCACGTACGCAGACACCTTCTTGTCTGCACTGTCCGTTCATTGAGACATGGACATTGCCAAATAAGACCGGCCCCCTCCCCCCCCAATGTGTCTTGACCATAGGTGTGCAATCCGGCTAGGCCGTTTCCTCGAGGGGGTACCAGCCGACCTCAAGGCTCATGAGCTTGCCCCAGACGAAATAGACGCGGACGGTGATTACACATAGTGCGTGATAGACCCCGTGCATGCCACTCTAGGTATGGCATGTTGTGCTCTACACGGAGGATGGGGCCATGGCCCTTGTAAGAGACCGCCACTAAGAGGCTAAGGAGAAACAAAAGTGCCACAACGAAGGCGGTGAAGAAGGAACGTAAAACCAAGGAGCAATCACCCGAGTTGCAACCTTCAAAGTGAGGCTCTGCCTTTATTGAGACGCATGTGTGCACCCGAGGCGCACTTTGCGCTGTTTTGAAACACCGCATATATTTAGGCTTTACCAATGTGTGAGAAGAGACGTGCACGGCTCGGTTGCCACAAGGACCCCGACCATGCTAAGGACGTTGGCAAGGAAGAGTAGGATCTGCCATTGCCACCCCCCCTTGACGAACAAAATGCCCCGGCATGTGTGCGTCCATAGATGCTGGTACGGGCAGGGTGGGGCGTATAAATGCGGGGGCCAAGTTGCCAAGGAGCATTGACCGCGGGTCAGTCGAGGGGATATCGGGGGCGGCTCGGCCCTTCCAACCTGGCCCACGCCCTCGTCATTTGGTGAGGATCCACCCGACTGCCCAACTCCTATCATGCCCGTGCACCGATGATCATCTCTTTGCTAAAGTGGACGCTCCGGAATTTGCGGAGCCTAAGGTGGGAGAGCCCTGAGTGACCAATGCATTTCGACTCTTGGAGGCCATCGCGGGATTTAGGGCTACCTCACCGTCACTTACCACCGCTCGGCTGTGCACTGGGTCGTGAAGAGGACGTGAACCATGGGGGGGGGGGGTTTGAGAAATCCGACACCGTGGGGGGTTTTGAAACCCCCCCCTTTTTTAAAAATGGTCCGAGGGGGGGTTTTAAGGGTGTTTTTCGACGCACACAAATCATTTTTGCGATTTTTTTCTGGTGTTGTTCTTTTGGACTGCACATCCAGAGTTTTGTCCTTGCTCCCAATTGAGCCACTTTTGATTTTCCCCCCTTAGCTAGGGACCCCCCACAATGCAAGGGTGACGTTGCATTTCCGCCCTTTTTTTTGGACATTTCTGATTTTGCCCCCCGCTTTGAAGCGGTGGGGATCCCCGATATGGCAGGGGTGAGGTAGCCACTTTGCCCACTTGTGGGCCACTTCTGATTTTGCCCCCCGCTCTGCAGCGGTGGGGATCCCCGATACGGCAGGGGTGAGGTAGCCAATTTGCCCACTTGCGGGCCACTTCTGATTTTGCCCCCCGCTCTGAAGCGGTGGGGATCCCCGATACGGCAGGGGTGAGGTAGCCACTTTGCCCACTTGTGGGCCACTTCTGATTTTGCCCCCCGCTTTGAAGCGGCGGGGATCCCCGATACGGCAGGGGTGAGGTAGCTAATTTGCCCACTTGTGGGCCACTTCTGATTTTGCCCCCCGCTCTGCAGCGGCGGGGATCCCCGATACGGCAGGGGTGAGGTAGCCACTTTGCCCACTTGTGGGCCATCTCTGATTTTGCCCCCCTGCTCTGCAGCGGTGGGGATCCCCGATACGGCAGGGGTGAGGTAGCCAATTTGCCCACTTGCGGGCCACTTCTGATTTTGCCCCCCGCTCTGAAGCGGTGGGGATCCCCGATACGGCAGGGGTGAGGTAGCCACTTTGCCCACTTGTGGGCCACTTCTGATTTTGCCCCCCGCTTTGAAGCGGCGGGGATCCCCGATACGGCAGGGGTGAGGTAGCTAATTTGCCCACTTGTGGGCCACTTCTGATTTTGCCCCCCGCTCTGCAGCGGCGGGGATCCCCGATACGGCAGGGGTGAGGTAGCCACTTTGCCCACTTGTGGGCCATCTCTGATTTTGCCCCCCTGCTCTGCAGCGGTGGGGATCCCCGATACGGCAGGGGTGAGGTAGCCAATTTGCCCACTTGCGGGCCACTTCTGATTTTGCCCCCCGCTCTGAAGCGGTGGGGATCCCCGATACGGCAGGGGTGAGGTAGCCACTTTGCCCACTTGTGGGCCACTTCTGATTTTGCCCCCCGCTTTGAAGCGGCGGGGATCCCCGATACGGCAGGGGTGAGGTAGCTAATTTGCCCACTTGTGGGCCACTTCTGATTTTGCCCCCCGCTCTGCAGCGGCGGGGATCCCCGATACGGCAGGGGTGAGGTAGCCACTTTGCCCACTTGTGGGCCATCTCTGATTTTGCCCCCCTGCTCTGCAGCGGTGGGGATCCCCGATACGGCAGGGGTGAGGTAGCCAATTTGCCCACTTGTGGGCCACCTCTGATTTTGCCCCCGCTTTGAAGCGGTGGGGATCCCCGATACGGCAGGGGTGAGGTAGGATTGAACCATGGTTTTCAACTTGAGTCAGGAATGCGAGTTACTGTGGCAACAGTTCGACCCTTGGCGCATGTGTTTCAATGTCAGATCTCGGACCGTGCATACGATCCGAAGGACAAGCAAAACGTTCCCCTGATTTGCGGTTGACCGGGCAACTGTTTGATCTATTGTTGTCGGGGTATTTTAACCTAAAGCTTAGTTTGTATTGTGCTATGGAAGACTTGTCCACGGGCCATCAATTGATGTTGTACGCCTTCAATAAATACCAAAAGGATTTCATACCTACAAGCTTGTATTTGCGGTGGCAAGTCACTTTTCAGACCCTCTTCATCACCGTAAAGGTCATGCAGGTCCGTGACCCAACGGTATCCTTGTACACATGCCAATTGGGGTCTCAACCGGCCGAGAACTTGTTTTCCATCACCCGCACCCTAAACCACAACCGCAATTTTGATGTATTGCAGCTGCGGGACCGCTTGCAGGCTGTTTTGGACATTCAAGACATTTTTTTGGCACATCCTGATTGGCACAAGCGGCATGAGCGCTACGCCACTGATCGATTGACTCCACTTGAGTACACTGCGGATTGTAGTGTGCAAAGTGTTGATCTCAAAAAGGTTTGGGAAAGGGGTACAACGCGTGCCACAGCCATCCTTGAGCAACACCCACAGATTGGCTCATCTGTGCACAATGTCTTGGAATCTCTTTACCAAGGCGGTGCAACGCTTTTGAAACCATGCGGTGCACCCCTTGTCTTGGACAAAGAAGATGAATATTTGGGGACCGCCCCGGACACCAAAGGAATGGAGGATAGCGATCCTACCGATGCTTGTTGTTGGAATCTTGGCTGCGTTGTCATGGTTCAGACCGAAATCGAGCCTATGTCCCATGCGCCAACGGACACACTGTGCATATTACACAACTTGTCAATGAGTATTTCAACGGCAACGTTGCACATGCGTCAACCGATCGGCTGTGGTGCACGGCACAAACCGCCCGGTTTGGTCAAACCCCCACGAATGTAAACAATGTTGCATTGCCTGACAATTGCAATTTTGATGAGGACGCGGTCACAGTGGGTGCTATCTTTCTTGCACTTGTGACCTTCATATGGGGCTCGCAACGGACGTGTTCCGTGGGCACATTTAGTTTTTCATGGTGCACCGTTGACGGTGCGCGGGTTTATGGTACCACGAAGGAGGCGCTTGCACCAGGACATGCCATCCCCGTAACGGGTCTATTTTTGCCTTTTGTCGCCATGACCAGTGATCCAACCTTGTTGCGGTGGACGGGGCGGTTTGGTCCGGAATGTGAGTTTCGGAATGGGCATGTGGTTTTTTTGGAAGCCCAAATGGATGGCGATGGTTTTTGGCGGTCTCCAGTGGGCACCCTGTCTGCCTTGTGAAAACTGCAAAGGTACCCAATTGTCCTCAGTTGCGTGCGGAGCCCTACGCTGGTGTGGCACATACTAGCGTGCGGCCCGCAGAAGCAACAGAAGTTTGTTTGTTTTGTGGAGTGGCCGTTGCTTTGGCAAGGATGCGCCATCATGTGGCAGTGCACTTGCAGAAAGGAGAGGTGGTAACGGACGGTAAGGATATATGGTGAGGCCAAACCTTGTGGTTTTTGTGGACGCACAACAAGCACGTGTACCACAAGTATTGTGGGCAAGAAAATCAGTAGCACATGCCCGTGTGTGGTCCCATTGAAGCCCGCAATGGCCACGCGCAAAAAAGAAAACATGCCCCGTGAATGTCCTATTCCCGGGTGCAGTGCCACTCCGTGGGTTTTGAACATCAAAACTCACTTGGCTCGGTGCCATCCAACCGTGCCACCCAACACCATTGATTTGACGGAATGGGTTGTAGTTGGGCAGGACGATGAGAAAAAAAAGGGGCAAGCCAAAAAAATCCCCATGGTGATGAAGCCCAAGATCACTTTGAAAGTGGCAAAGGCGGTGGACAACGAGAGTGCGTCCTTCTGTGAAGCCTCTCTTTGACGCTCCGATTGGGACTGGAAACCGGAGGAGGATGCAAGCTCTGTGGAATCTAGGTCTTCCGCAGATAACGATTCGTCTAGCGGTAACGAGAGTGCCGCAACTTCCGAGGATAGCAATAGCTCCTCTTCTTCCTCATCTCCTTCCTCTTCCACCTCTTCTTCCGCGGTGGAAGTTGTTCCGCAAAAGAAAGCCGTTCCTGGCAAGGGCACAAAGCGGCCCATCAGCGCTACCAAGCAAAATGCGAAGAAGCGTTGCACGGTGAAGACGTCAGGGCGGAAGAAGTAGGCGCAGCTACATGCACACACACACACACACACACACACACACGTCACAAACAGATACCTCCCCCACCCCCTACACCTCCTCGCTCTCCCTCTCCTTCCCTTGTAGTTGCATGCACACTAGGACTGGAAGGCCCACAAAATGGCGCGGGGAGGGAGGCCTGGCCAGCCATAGCCTTAAGGGCCTCCCGAGTTGCGTCGGCCGACGAGTATAGTCACACACACACACCCCTTCTTTTAGGCCCTCCCCTTGACGCATTTCTCACCCCATGGTGTATTTCTAACCCCATGATGCATTCCGAACCCCATGACGGACCTTGATGCGGGTCAACCCCCATGCTGCAATTCTAACCTCATGGTATACTTCGAACCCCATGACCGCCTCGGAGTCCCGAGGTTTCTGGTACCCACGGCCGGAAATACCCAAGCCGATGAAACCCTACCATAGACGTTGGTAGGGGCGGTGCGAATTGTCGGATCACACCTGGGCCGCATACCCAACTGTTCGGAGGTGCCCGACACTATGTTCTTCATTGGGGGGGGGTTTGGGGGGCCGGGGGGCCGTTTCCGCGGACAATACCCCCGCGCAGCGAAAAACCCCCTTAAGCCCCCCCCAAAACCCCCCCTTTTTTAAATTTGGCCCTGGGGGGGTTTTGAAGCATGATATCCGATTTCCGAGAACCCCCCCCCCCCCTAACGTGAACGTTCCGTTCCCGTGTTGCGTCACCTTGCTATTACGGTCCGCAACGGGCTGGGGGCTGCCGCCCGGGAATGCTTGCATGACCACATCCTCAGAGTCGTCTACACCACGGAGTCCCAACGTGGGGTCAAGTGTGTCCTCTCTACGGTGCGGGTTCTAGAGAAGTTCATCTGCATTTGCCACATCGTCTACCCCATGGAAGTTGGTTGAAGCCGTGGGGGCACTCGATGACAAGCGCCACAGGGCCTCTAGCAAGTTCTGGGACTCCATGCAGGCCTTCCGCAACCTTTACAAGCTCCTTGCCACCTTGGCGGAGTGGGAGCTAGCATCCTTGGCGGTGTGAAGCTAGCACGGGAGCCGCATGCGGCGCGAGAATGAGCCCAAATTGCTGTGCGGCCGCTCGCACTAGCAAGGTTTATAATTAGCCCTAAGGGTGAGTTCACGCCGTTCACCTGAATTGTGGATGTGGGTAAGTAGCTAGATTATGTGGCCTGCTCCATCACAAACAATACAAGTGCTCCAGGCTACAATGTCTTTGTGCTTGAACGCGTGTCGCATAGGGAGATGGCACAGCTCTTGCGCTAGTTGCACGGGGTGGCCCGTCCCCGGGGGGATGCATCTCCTTTTCTTGTTGTGGCATGCGCCACGATGGCAACATGGTATACTTTATTTAGCCGCAGTTTGGTGCGTGCCATAGGCGCGGTCCTTTTGTTGTCCTCCCCCCACAACGCCTGTAGCCGCGCACTCGTGTGCTTACATGTGGTTTTGTCCCACGCGCCCCCATGTGGGCGCGGTTTCAGGGTAGGGGCGGTGGAAGACCTTGGTTGTTGCATGGATTATGTTTGCCCATGTTGGATCCGCTACATGTAGCAAGCGGAAGAATACGGCGCCCACATAGCCATCAAATATGTTGTCAGGTGCCGTCTCCCTTCCGTAGCTACACGAGTACAGAAATATAGAGTATATAGAGGAGGTAACGACGCGTTGCGCATGCAAGTAACGTCCTTTAAAGCAGGCAGGTGTTGCCCGGTCCAGCTCCAACTATTTCGTCCTTTTTTCTGGTTGCGGGCCTGGTGTCGCTCGTAAGGTGCTGTTTTTTTGGGTACCGTCAGTGTTGCTACTAGCAGACCCCCTGAGTTGAAAACGCGATTTTCCCTCCAGGGCCGTTGTCTTAGACCAGTGCATAGTGTTGCCACTAGCACACCCCCTAAGTCGAAAACGCGATTTTTCCTCCCGAGGCGTTGCGCTAGCCTAATGCGAATAACACAGGTCAGCTTAGGGCCGGTGGGCCTGCCATATGAAGGCCTACAACAATCACGACCCACTGTGCGTGTGGCACCGTGAGTAGCCCGCAAAGCTTGCATTTGCTTACTTTTTTTTTAATATTTGAGCTGTAGTGAAGAAAGACTGTCTTGAATTGGATGCGGTCTGGGGGAGGAGGGAATGGCATGCATGTGCTTTGGTGATGCATAGCACGCACAGACAAACGCGGTAATTGAACTTCTGGAGGAACGGAAGATCGACTCAAAGGGTGTGTGTGCTGAAGCAGGTCACAACCCTACCCTAGCATATTGCCCCTCAAGGATCATTATATGACCCTGTTTTATGGTAGCGGAGAACGGAAGTTCCACACAAAGGGTGTATGCATGCGCAATAGCCCCCACTCTGAGCTGCCTCTTTTTCCGGCATAATAATTTTTGTGACCATCCACCCTCTTGCTACCACCCACCCACCCGCCTTCTACCCTCACTTGCCATGGGAACGCATTCCGGGTAGCACTCACAAGTAGAATAATACTCTAACTTGACCGTGAGCGTTAGTGATGAAAGAAGTCTTAGGAAGGAGGGAATGGTATGCATGTGCCTCAGTGACGCACGGCACGCACACACGGATGGGGGATTAGGGAGGGACTATTTGGCTTTTTAGGCCGAGCAGAAAACTTGCATGCCAAAAAGCGATCGCAAAATTGTTTGTGATTGTTTGTGTGTGTGGCATGTGGACGCCCAATACCAAGATTTCATACAAATTTTGGATGACGAAACCACGGCATGTGAACGTATGGGGAATGAGGGCGGGTACGAGATGCCGAACTAAATTTGGTGCTTGGTGCCAACCAAAAGGGACCTTGACATTGGCGTAATTGACAGCTAGGGTGCCAATTTGTATGTATTCTAATCGATGAAGTGGGAGGCAAATGCTCCAGCAGCAAAAAAAAATTGCCAATGTCTATTGACATGCCCAAGTGGGGCCATTTAGACCACATAACATACAAGCGAGGCCGTCTCATGACGGTAATTTGATTGAGCGTGCTTCGTACAAGCTACCGGCATTAAAATCGAGCATGCCTAGAATGAAGGAGCACTTGCATTTGTTTTCCATTTCACAAATGCCTAGGCACTACGGTTTTGCTCGTTGCCTTTCATAGTCCTACCCGACGGAAGGTGTGAAGAAGTTCTATGTCTAAGGGCATTGTGAGGGCGGTTGCATGTGTGCCTAGGAACTGGCATGTTGTGTTCCTTCGGTACTGACCGGAAGATGTTGATAAATGTGAGCCCGCATAGGTTTGGTCGTAGTGCTCTCGGGGCGCAGATGCTAGTCAGCGGCAAGTGTCGCGACCTACCCAAATCTCTCTTGGCATGGTTGTTGGTTCTATTCGTGGTTTTCGGACGGTGAGCCCCCCCACCCCCTGGCTCCATGGGGGGCACTCAGTGGGCCACCGTCCGTGCTAGCCGACTAATTGGCTAGTGGCGGCTAGTCAGAAGTTTTCCATTTTTCCAGTCGGCTAATTTGGCTGGCAGGATTCATCAAAGGCACCGGAAGGAAAGGCGGTAGAGCTGTGCAAAGATTGAAAAACTGGAAAATTCTCCCACGGTGTTCTAATTTTCTGATTTTTGTCCCAGTTCCTATCAAGGTCACACATCTTTTGCAAAGTTCTTACTTGTAGGAGTACTTGAAGTTCCATTTTTCCATTTTCCATTTTTCCTTGTGGTGTTGGGTAGGCCTTAGTGTTGTTCCCTTGTTGCCAAAGTAGTTGATGAAACGGCAGACACCATGGGTGATTGTGAGCTTGAGAACATTGTGCCTTGGATGTATCGATCTTTTTGACGATAGGTTCTCACCATCCCACATACATCATGTGATATGGAGCAGACTTTCTCAATGTCGAAGAGGGTGCGCTCTAATGCACAACACTGTTTGAAAGAGGGGACACACAAAACTTGCGTGTTGTCTTGTTTCGTTGGCACACTCCCGGCACCTGAATGAGCATTTTGAGAATTGCTGTCTGAATGAGGTAGACAATGTTGAGATACCCATTATATATGAGTGTGAAATTTGTGTAAATTTTGTTGCAACCCACTTTCATTTGCACCCAGCAGGACGGTGGCTGTGGACATTGTTGGAGCAAGATGGCTTGCTCTGCAGCCTGAAAGCACAGCTGGAGCCGGCGACGGTCATTGACTGGATGGGCAAGACGTTGGACGGACAGGTTTGGAGCATGCAGTCCTCGGCGGGGTGTGTGGCAGGCATGGTGAACATGTGGATCAAGCAGGCGACCCTGGGGTACTGCCAGAAGACGCTCAGACGACCACTAGGCAAGTTGGCGTGGGCGGACCGACCGTCTCGCGAAACAAGCCCGCATACCAGTGGCCCGTGAGCCTGGATGATGTGGGGGCCGCAAAACGCCAAGTGCAGGCCGTCCAAGTTGAGGTACCCATTATATACGAGTGTGAAATTTGTGTAAATTTTGTTGCAACCCACTTTCATTTGCACCCAGCTCAAGAGCCCGCTGCTCTAGGCGCAACCTTTAAGATGGTAGCTGAAACATTTCTAGTGACGGGTCCACATCTCCATATCATACTGACCGGATAGGCCATGAAAACACAATTTGGACCACATCACAACCATTTCAGCACAGACCTCTTATTGGTTTGCTTATCACAAGTCTTGTCTTTGTATGGTGTGGGCAGATTTCAGAGCCTGATGGGGATGGATGAAGACCACAATATGTGGGGACAAAGTGTTCGGACGGATGGGCACAGTCGTGAGGCATTAGCTTTTTGAAACCTTGTGAATGATTGTTGTTAATTTTTGGTGGCTTCCGGATGGTCACTGCCATTTCTTGCACCCTTGTGGATGGTTGCTGTCAATTCTTGGTGGCTTCTAAATTGTTGCCATCATTTCCTAGGCCTCCAAGAAATTACAGCCACAATCCAGAAGCCTTGAGGTCTTAAGAGTGCATCATAAAATGTTGTACCAAGTCATACCACATGCACGGAAAGTGCCCTTTCCGCAACACACTGGTCCAGCACAACACATGTAACCATACACAGCATGGTAAGGCACCATGGTGCTCCCACATGGTACCGCTCCTCCAAACCTTCGTGACTTGCTGGTATTTTAATTCCCCTAAAGTTGTCGTACTTGGTGCCAGGATCTGGAAAAAATGGAATGTTCCCTACGTTCACAAAATCCATCCTATCCCCCCCCCCTTCCCCCTAGGAGAAATGAAAAAGGCGAAGTAAACCCACCCGTTTTGGGTTCCAGCGAGCAAGAATCCAAAAGCCCAAGTGCCCGGTCTTGGGGTCCCCAAAGCCTAGAGGACTAGGGGACTGGAGGGTGCTTTTGTTGGCATTTGCTGCAAAAACACACACAAAAAAGTGCACTGCACACTTCTTTTTTGTTGTAACTGGTATACTTTGTTTTATGTAAAACCTGCTCACCTATTTTTTATTTTTGCTATAATTCACTACCGCAATATCTCTCGGGATCATTCAGAGTGCGCCAACATTGTGGGTTTTGGCACTTTTCCTGGATTTAATGCACTTTTGGTCCAATGCGCCAAAATTTCGTCCCGTGGCGGGGGGGGGGGGGGTATGTGTATACTTTTTGAAATCTGTGAGAAACGGCCGTTTCAGAAATGTATGGGTGGGGCAGGGGGGGATAGATGATCACATTTTTGAGCAAATGGAGCTGCAAAGTGGACGATGCGCAAGACAGGGCAATGCTCGAGGGACCACGGATTATTTTCAATCCGAATCGTCGTCATTGTTGCCCCTTTCCACACGGGCAGGGACCCCATTGGGGCACAAATCCCCCTGCTTGTGAATTGGAGCATATTTTTTCAGTTTTTCCCAATCCTACAGGCCGCGTGCCTTGACTGGCACCCACCCCGTGTTCAGAGGCATGGCCCACAGACCATCAGTTGTCAGGTCAAAATCTGGTGGTCCTGGTGGGTGCACGCAGGTTGCTGTGATCCGGCTGATCCGGCTGTACGAGGCCTCTTTGCATTGCTAGGGGAGGTGCGATAAGTGACAGGACCCAGTTTGCCCCGCCATAGCGTGCCCGTTTCTGAACCAAGGGTTGTTATGGTGCATCTGGGGATGCAACAACGCAGGGTGTGAATTTGTATGCACACATGGTGGCTGCCCGTTGACAAAACGAGGCAGTGAGCAACATAGGCATCGTCCAAAACGGACGAACATCCCAGACATATCGCCAGTACAACATGCAAACCAATGTTTTGCCAAAAGCATATGTTTTGCACCCCGCTTCAGGTCTGTTTATATTTATTGCCCCACCAAGACGCCACGCTATAGATGTCTGAATAATCAATGATTCAACAACAGTTGTACACCCCAAAGACGTTGAACAAGAATCATTAAAATTCAGGATAAGATGCCTTGGACCCTTTGAAACCATCCAAAAATAACCGCAGTTCCAGGAGAGCAAAGGGGAGTGGTTGCTGCACGAGCGGGCACGCATGGTCGAAACGTTGGTGGGAGCAGACACGGTCATGGTGTTCGCCAACGTCGTGGGACCGGGACACATGGACCAGGACACGTTCTTAGGAGCGGTTCGGTGCTACACGACACAAAAGGAGCTACTGGCAGACTACGCCAGGAAAAAGTTTGTGCCTGCAGGGCCTGTGGATTACAATGTGGTCGCAGCGGACACTGAGGACAGGCCGCCGCCGTCACCAGCGGGACAAGGCCCAAGTGCATAGCAGGTGGCGGAGTTGGTGCAGATGCTGGCAGCGACGAAGCTCGAGAATAAAAGGTTGAGGGCTGTTGCCATTCCAAGATTGAACAGACAGCAGCTGGAACGCCTCATTGCGGAGAGCCTACCGTACCAACGGATGCAGACGCTTGTAGCGGCGTTGAAGGCCTACTCTGCGAGTGACGCCAATTGGGATGCACACAAGCTGGCCAAAGCCGTATGGACAGTGGTGCACGAGGAGCTCCACAACAAGCGACAGGGCAGGAGTCCACACCTGCCCATCCCGCAGGCTACGGGGGCCACAACGCCTGCAACCGCAGGGGCGCCACTTGGCAGGGTGATCACGGCGCCAAGAGGAGAAGCCGTGGTGGGCGCCCCACAAGCGGGGGCGCACTGCTAGTCCTGTGGGCAACGCGGACACTGGGCACGCCAATGCCCGCAAGCAGCGGTCATGGGAACGTTACACCAGCAGGCCAAGATATCACAGGTGGGGGACCAGATGATCCTCACCGGCAATAAGGGGTGGACGTTTCACTTGAACGGCCTCCCACCCGGGAACTACAGGCGATGCGGACAATCCCGTTGGAAAATGTTCCCATGTGGGGCTCAAGGATGCGTATCACTACTACCAGGGTCCACGGCGGACACGCAAGTAGGTGAACTGATGGGATCCGCGGGGACGGGCGACACGATGCTCTGCATGATCTAAGGCATGCTCCAGACGAAGGCGATGAACCCAGACCACGAACAATGACCAGATGACAATGGGGACCCCAGGGCCACATCCCACGGGGTCATCACCATCGGTAGGGCGTGGGAAGCCCACGACAAGGTCATGCACGCCAGAACGGAGGAGTGGGGCACCGTGGGCACGAGCATGGCCATTAGAGGAGTGGAGGCCAGCTCGTCCAAGACATACATGCAGGAAGTACGGGGAGCCATACGAGGCTGCGCCACAGACCTGCCGCTGGCCAAGGCAATCTAGCGGCGGTTCGGGGAGCTGGCGTCAAGCAAACGGGGGATATCCGCGGCCAAGAACCCGGTGGCAAGCGTCAGGATATTGGAACGCCTGGAGCTCATACCGGCTACTATCACTGAGCTACACAGGAAGCAAAGGACAGACCACGGGTGTGGGCGACAATGGCAGCTTTCCAGACCCTGGCGGAGCACAGGGTACACTGGGCTTGGGCCGCGGTGTTCTTTGCGGTCGGCATGGCGTTCACCCTATGTTCAGGGTGTCGGACATCGCGGTCCTGCGATGGGGGTGGCCGGGACACAAGAACTGGATGGTGTTCTTCGACAACAAAGTGAATACAAAGGAGATGTGTGCCGAGCCCATACCGCCCTTCTGGGAGAGGTGGCGGGCGTGGCTGTACGAACACCGGAGACCCCACCATCACGACGACGCCCTGGTCTTACCAGGAGGGACAGGCACGTTGCGGAAGCTACAACAGGAAATGTTCAAGGGAACAGAATGCAGCCTCACAGGCTGGCACCCATGGAAGCGGATGGGGCAGCATGCTTCCGGGCGCTGGGTGGATCCCTACAAGCCCTTGCCATATGGGCCAGATGGCACACCCCGAGACAGGCAGCCTGTTACACAACACACCCACCGGCATGCAAAATGCCTGCCACAGTGCTCACGCGGAGACCTACGGGGAATACGAGGCATTTCACGAGAGATTGCGAGTGGCAGTGGATGCCGGTCCGCGACCTTTGGCATGCGGGAAGATGCACGAAGAAAACGGGCCAGACAACCGCCCACAGTACAAAGCTTTGCGAGGCCCATCACACCAGAGGAGCTCGACAGCGAGTCGGACGACGACGACATGGAGGATGATGAAGAGCGGCCAATGGATGGAGCTGCGGCGGGATACAAGACCTCCGAGGACCAGGCAGCGGAGACCTGCCGCGGGGGCGAAGGCGATGTGGTGACCGCACAACCCGGAGTGGAGCCTGATCCAATGGTTGCCGCGGGAGCAAGGGTCGAGCGGAGAGCAGACATCGCCGACGGCGTAGGGGACATACCTACGGGGAGCGGAGAACAGCCCGCAGCAGCGAAAGAGCAAGTGCAATTCCGAGGAGATGATGATCCAGGCGACGAAGGACAAGATGCAAGCGGGATGGAACGAAACGCGAAGCCCACGGATACGGCCATGATTGAACGGGAAGGACATGAGCACACCATGGAGCCAGAAGGAGAAGGCCAGCGAGGGAACGGGACCCTGGACGGGAGCGGAACCATGCCCCCGGAAGGGGCAGCCGACGGAGCCCAGGAAGATGTCGAGGAAGACGACAGCGGCCGAGACAGCGGGTCACGGGAAACAAGCTGGGATGCGGACGCGACAGAACCGGAGGGTACGGCCAGCGAAGCGTCATGCTCTGCCGATTGCTCTCAGCCCCAATGGAGAGTACATGCAGCCGGGCGAACGACACTAGGAAAGCGAGACAGTGGACAACGAGACCGAGTGCACAAACGCATCCCCAAGACAAGCCGCACAGCGGAGGACGATGACACAAATGGACGGATGTACATCAACGTGGATGTGCCCGGAGGGTCTGAAGAGGACGGGGCCCCACATTGGGGATACGTGGTCACTGCGCCTCACAGGGGGAAGCGGTTCCAGCTCTGGTGCCCTGTGCACCTGCAATGCACCAATCAAGGTACAGCAGGGGCCGCAGACGGACGTGGCAACCCTCATTCAAGCGGTGGCGGACAAGATGGCCAGCAAGAAAGGGAGGGCCGGAACAATCCACGGCCTTCTACGGGAGCTGGCGGTATTCGTACGGGAGCGGAGCGGCGACGAGGACAGACAGACCACAGCCGAGGAAAACTACGTCGCAGTGCTGCAGGCCATGCAGAACGACGAGATGGAGCCGTGGGACGTGTCACCGACAGGGGACATAAGCCCAACAAGGGACTACGATGGCAACCCCAACAGGGGCCGGCTGACTGTGGAGACGGCGAGCAAAGGCCTTGGGCTAGCTGGTAAAGTGCACGTGCCGCGCGAGATGTGGGGCAGGCTCAGGCCCTGCAACTAGGCGGAGGCACACGAGGGCGCGACGGAGCAGAAGGCCAACAGGGATATCAAGCTGGCGGCAATGATACAGCGAGTACACGCAGACAAACTCATTGACCGTGTCCATGATGGCAGGAGGCCTGACGCGAAAGCCTTCACTAAATACAAGTCGGCCTCCAAGGGGGCGATGATTATAAACATGGTGCACCTCAACCCCAGATGCGCAGCTCCGGGACAGCGCATCAGGCTGCCCACCCTCGAGAACTTGGGTGACACATTCCGGGAGGCGGCACGCAACTCGCGAACCATGTGGTTCTGCAAGCTGGACGTGGCCAACATGTTCTGGTCGGTGCTAGAGGAGGAGAGAAGCGCTATCAGAATTGGAGTGATGGACCAGGTGTGGGGCTTCCACAGCTTGCCTTTCGGATGGACACACAGCCCGGTGATGGCGACAGAGCTTTTGGCGAAGACGTTGGCGAAATTCGACATGCCAGATATAAGGCCTGTGCAGTATGTGGATGATATCCTAGTGTACGGGTTTGACAGGGACCGCGTCAGAGAAGCAGGACGGTGGCTGTGGACATTGTTGGAGCAAGATGGCTTGCTCTGCAGCCTGAAAGCACAGCTGGAGCCGGCGACGGTAATTGACTGGATGGGCAAGACGTTGGACGGACAGGTTTGGAGCATGCAGTCCTCGGCGGGGTGTGTGGCAGGCATGGTGAACATGTGGATCAAGCAGGCGACCCTGGGGTACTGCCAGAAGACGCTCAGACGACCACTAGGCAAGTTGGCGTGGGCGGACCGACCGTCTCGCGAAACAAGCCCGCATACCAGTGGCCCGTGAGCCTGGATGATGTGGGGGCCGCAAAACGCCAAGTGCAGGCCGTCCAAGTTGAGGTACCCATTATATACGAGTGTGAAATTTGTGTAAATTTTGTTGCAACCCACTTTCATTTGCACCCAGCTCAAGAGCCCGCTGCTCTAGGCGCAACCTTTAAGATGGTAGCTGAAACATTTCTAGTGACGGGTCCACATCTCCATATCATACTGACCGGATAGGCCATGAAAACACAATTTGGACCACATCACAACCATTTCAGCACAGACCTCTTATTGGTTTGCTTATCACAAGTCTTGTCTTTGTATGGTGTGGGCAGATTTCAGAGCCTGATGGGGATGGATGAAGACCACAATATGTGGGGACAAAGTGTTCGGACGGATGGGCACAGTCGTGAGGCATTAGCTTTTTGAAACCTTGTGAATGATTGTTGTTAATTTTTGGTGGCTTCCGGATGGTCACTGCCATTTCTTGCACCCTTGTGGATGGTTGCTGTCAATTCTTGGTGGCTTCTAAATTGTTGCCATCATTTCCTAGGCCTCCAAGAAATTACAGCCACAATCCAGAAGCCTTGAGGTCTTAAGAGTGCATCATAAAATGTTGTACCAAGTCATACCACATGCACGGAAAGTGCCCTTTCCGCAACACACTGGTCCAGCACAACACATGTAACCATACACAGCATGGTAAGGCACCATGGTGCTCCCACATGGTACCGCTCCTCCAAACCTTCGTGACTTGCTGGTATTTTAATTCCCCTAAAGTTGTCGTACTTGGTGCCAGGATCTGGAAAAAATGGAATGTTCCCTACGTTCACAAAATCCATCCTATCCCCCCCCCTTCCCCCTAGGAGAAATGAAAAAGGCGAAGTAAACCCACCCGTTTTGGGTTCCAGCGAGCAAGAATCCAAAAGCCCAAGTGCCCGGTCTTGGGGTCCCCAAAGCCCAGAGGACTAGGGGACTGGAGGGTGCTTTTGTTGGCATTTGCTGCAAAAACACACACAAAAAAGTGCACTGCACACTTCTTTTTTGTTGTAACTGGTATACTTTGTTTTATGTAAAACCTGCTCACCTATTTTTTATTTTTGCTATAATTCACTACCGCAATATCTCTCGGGATCATTCAGAGTGCGCCAACATTGTGGGTTTTGGCACTTTTCCTGGATTTAATGCACTTTTGGTCCAATGCGCCAAAATTTCGTCCCGTGGCGGGGGGGGGGGGGGTATGTGTATACTTTTTGAAATCTGTGAGAAACGGCCGTTTCAGAAATGTATGGGTGGGGCAGGGGGGGATAGATGATCACATTTTTGAGCAAATGGAGCTGCAAAGTGGACGATGCGCAAGACAGGGCAATGCTCGAGGGACCACAGATTATTTTCAATCCGAATCGTCGTCATTGTTGCCCCTTTCCACACGGGCAGGGACCCCATTGGGGCACAAATCCCCCTGCTTGTGAATTGGAGCATATTTTTTCAGTTTTTCCCAATCCTACAGGCCGCGTGCCTTGACTGGCACCCACCCCGTGTTCAGAGGCATGGCCCACAGACCATCAGTTGTCAGGTCAAAATCTGGTGGTCCTGGTGGGTGTACGCAGGTTGCTGTGATCCGGCTGATCCGGCTGTACGAGGCCTTTTTGTATTACTAGGGGAGGTGCGATAAGTGACAGGACCCAGTTTGCCCCGCCATAGCGTGCCCGTTTCTGAACCAAGGGTTGTTATGGTGCATCTGGGGATGCAACAGCGCAGGGTGTGAATTTGTATGCACACATGGTAGCTGCCTGTTGACAAAACGAGGCAGTGAGCAACACAGGCATCGTCCAAAACGGACGAACATCCCAGACATATCGCCAGTACAACATGCAAACCTGGGGTGTTCCGAATAGCCCTTCATAAGGGCTTTCTGAATATACCCCACATACCCCCCCCTCCCCAACACTCAGTGGGCACAAATCAGGCAACAATGGCACCAACCCCCGAAAACCCACCGAGTTGGCACATCAGTTGATGAGGCCGAGAGATATGTGAGTGACATTTTGATTTTTTTTCCTTTTGTGCGGGTTATAGTAAACCAAGTGTGCATGTTGCAGCCCAAAAGACAAAGTTACACACGTTTATGCCAGACACCTTCATTTGCAGATTGGTGTAAAAGCTGAGGATTCTGGCACATCCAAACGTCTGCGGGCGCGTTGTTGCTGTGCACTATGCACTATGCACATTTTCCCTCTCAGTTTCCCTGAGATTTAAAGAAAAAGGACTCATTTCCAGATGGTCCACACTTGTCTGGATGACTATTCTTCCGTGTGCAGGGTGAATCACACCATGGGCGGCGACTTTGCCAAGAACGGGGCGGATCTAATGGATGCCCAGCACAACAGCAACAACTCCCAACGTGACGTGCTCAAGTTGTTGGAGGTGCTTGGACAAGTGCGGGAGTGCACTCGGACACTTCATAAGCTGCAGAAGCATATGGACCAGCAGGAGGCAAACGGAAAACAGTGCATTGCTTTGGTATTGTCCATTTCCCCTTTGCACCACCAATGTCCGTTCCCCCAGAATTGTCGTGAGGCCATTTGTTGTTGTGTCACTGTGTTGTACATGGTTTCGGCAATTTCATGCTTCGCGGGCCTTTTTTGAGTTGCATTTTCAGGTTTTCTTTGGTTAATTCGCACATGGTCTTCCGTGGGCAGCACAAGCAACCCAACACAGAATTCGACTCCCTTGCGCTGTACAGTAAAGTAAACTGTGGTACCTGGTAATGCCTGCTTAGAGTGACCATGGTAAAACGCTCATGTGTTTCGACATGATACCTTGGAGCTGCACACAAATACTGTGCTGCTCCAAGTTTGTGCCATATTTTGAGGTCCTCGCTGACGGGGTATGTTGGCCTTGTGGCGCTGGAAGGTAGTCTAGCCTGGCGTCTTTAGTGCACCAAAGTTATGCGATGCTGCAGCTTGCCAGCACATACATGTGGGACCACGCCCAATGGAATGACAGCCTACCCAACGCTGCACATAGCCCTTCATGATGCCAAAATTCATAGTCATCTTCTTTTGATGATGTCAGGCCTCATTTTCCATTTTCACTTCCCCATTCTTCCCTTGCCTCCAGAGGTGGATGAGCAATGAGGCCAAGGAGGTAAGGGCATCCTGTGTTTGACACCTACACCCCTGCCCAGCTCTTCCGCCTGCACCACGAATTTCATTTCGCGCATTTCCAAGGGTCAGAAAATACACAACCAAAGCTGATACAAGTTGAACCAATTGTTTGTGCTCATGTGGCTGCGAGGTCTACCGCTGCCTGTTACACCACCTCGGCCGCCCCTCCAAAACCAAAAACTGGACTAGGGCCTGCCTTGCTTGGTCATGGCGACTCTCACACTTGGACTTGTGTTTTGTGCAGGAGGAGGAGCGAGTCAAGGCCCGCAATGCACTAGTCCGCGATGCCCCCCACACGGATGCATTGGCACAGGCACGTGCAATGCTGCGCCCGGGATGCAAGTTCATGGGAACAATCACCATCCCCGGGAACAAAGCGGAGGACGAGGTGGATGCAAAGGACGACACAAACAGCTACACATTGGAGGTGCTGCCTGCATGCGAGTCATTGTGTGCATTCCGCACCGTTTGTGGTTCTCCAGGTGCAACTGGCGTGATTCCATGCTGTTGTGGAAACACCCTCTCTTGCCCAGGCAGCAAGTGGTGGCAGGCTCACTGGGAACATACTTCAACCGCTACATCTCCAGCGATACCCTGACCCGCCTTTTTCCGAGCAGGGCAGACATTACCTTCTGCATTAAAGTGCATTCAGCGCAGATTTAGTTTGAAGTACTACTCCACCGGTGTCCGTACTGCACAGGCAGTGCACGGATCGTGCATCTGTGGAACGAATGCATTCTGACAATGATAACCCAATACAATGGGTACCGTGGAGGGATGGTCCCAGTAAACACCCTGGGATCACTTTCAATGGCTGCCTGGCCCATTACGTTGTAGCACATTAGCACTCCTGCACTCCAGTCAGCACTGACTGCTCTTTGGGTGTCTGTTGCCAAATGGCATCGCACCTTGACCTCTACCAACTGCAGCAATTTGGAACACAAGCGCCACAAATTGCCACCTAGGTTTCCAAGAAGCGATTGCTTCATCGTCTAGCTTTGCTGTGCTTTGTGTTGCTTGACCAAGTGACGACCCAGTGCGAGAATTCCTCTCAAACTTCCGGCCCTGTGTTGCGAAAGCCAGGGCCCCAGGGTGCAGATGCAGCATGCCTTGTTTATTGCAGGTGTTCGACAACAAAGATGGTGTTATTTATGCCGTTCATGCTGCTTTCCATGACAAGCAGGTTCTCAAAGGCCTCTTGTGCGCATTGATGCTCTGTGAGTACGGGGGAGAGGCATCGGGCTCTGTGTTCGTAGGATTGTTTGGTGAAGGAGCATGTTGACCACTGTATGTAATCTCAGTCTTTTTTGGCAAGTGTTTTTTCGGGATATTTGTCAAAGTTTGTATTTGCCAACAACAACCATGATGATGATGATGATGACACCAGAGGATCGCACACTGTGCGTGTGTGTGTTTGTGTGTGTGTATGTGTCCGTGTGTGTGTATTTGTGTGTGTCATTTGACTAGTTCTTTTTGGCAGTTCTGTTTTGGTCGTAACGGAGTGTGTGTGTGTGTGTGTCTGATTGATACTGAGCATCTACATGATGCATCATGCTGAAATCTGTTGCACCTTTGTCATCGCTGGTTGCACCTTTGTCATCGCTGTCAGTTAGAAAGGCGCCTAGCCTGCGTGACTTTCATCTAGGACGGCGGTAACATCTGGCACAAATGGGCCCTATATACACCCCGAAACGAAAAATGACATTTTTCAACCCCCCCCCAAAACACTATATTTTTGGAGATGCAACTTGACCGGGAAAAGTCACCCTCAAAGGGTACTGTTTGAACAGAAATGCAAAGGTGTCGACTACCAACCGGAAAAAACCAAGACAATCAGAGGGGAAAAATTGGACATTTTTGATGCTACTGATGCATTGTATAATGGTACCATGTCACACCCGCATACACCAATATTTGATGTGTGTTTGTGTCTGGATGCATTGCCTCTTGTGTTGTGCCCAATCACGTCTTAACTCCCTGTACGGTAGGCAGTGCAAAATTCCTCTGGCAAAACGATGAACAAGGACCACTTCCTCCTCAATGAAGTGCATTGAACATTCATATACACCTTTGAAATGTTGCGACACCATAGCAAATTTGAAAATGTAACTTATCGGCACTGTTAACTCGAAGATGACCGTATATGCACTTGGGATTCCGGGCACCATTAGGACGGATACGTGGGGATGTAGTTACTGGACCAAAGAGCATGTAGTAAAATAGACATAGGCATAGCATCACATTTACATCGCCTCGACAATCTGTCCTTGCGAAATTTCGCCCCGACACGCACTATGCCCTTTTGAATTGTAGCACAGATGTATGTCATTGCGAATTTTCGCAACGACACGGTATCTACCGTTGCGAAGCTTTACACCAACACACACTATACCCTGTCAAATCGTAGCAGATATATTGCGTGGCGTTGTGAAATTTCGCAACAACACAGCATTTGCCGTTGCTAATTTGGCAATGACATACAATGTGTGCTTGCGAAATCACCTCGAAGAGAAGTTGTTAGATCAAGCGCAGGCGCGGGCGTCGTATACCCCCCCTTTTTATCGGGTCATTCGCGTAGCATACCCCAATGCGTGATATTGGATGTCCAACCCCTTGTAAAATCATTATTTTGCCCAATAAGACCACCCCCCGATGGATTTTTTGATTCTGAGGCCTCTATCCCCTAAAACGGGATATCCCTTTTTTGAGGGGGGGGGGGTCAAAAGTTTTCGCTCAGAAGGCTTCAAGCAGTGGGGAGGCATATCGCTGTCACACCACCGCCGGTCGAATGGTAATGCAGCCGACGCAAAGTTTTCGGTCAGCGGTTCGAATCGTGGTTGGCCAACTATCGGCGGTGGCAACGGCACCATATGTGCCCGATCGAGGTTCGAACCGCCGACCAAAAGGTCTGCTGTCAGCTGCATTACCGTTCGGCCACTGTTTGCCCTGAGTGAACCATCTCCCCACTGCTTGGGGCCGCGTCTGCCACGGACAAAAAACCCAAACTGTGTGTTTCTGTCTGACTGACTGCTGGTCTGGCTAAGGAACTGATTGGCTGGCTGTCAGCCTCTCTTCGAGGTGCACTGCCGAAGGCAATAGAATTTCGCAACGACACCCTTTGTGCCATCGTGAAAATTAGGAATGACACATTATGTGCTGTTGCGAAATGTCGCAACATGACAAGATGTGCCAAGGACACACAAACATGATTGAGTTTAGCTGTGAATCCCGTAACTGCAATTATATTAAACAAAAAGATACAAGTGTTAGGTACCTCAGCAACCAAGAGCTTGCATGGCCAACGCATTGGAAATATTGGGGTTTGAATAGTTCTTGTGATGGATGAATATGCCCGTCGATTGTCCTTCTACCTCGGAGAACATGTTTGGACAGATGGCTTCGAAATTTTGCGAGATGCCGCATGTGGTGGTCCGTCGCTTCTATTTGTACAATTTTGCACCTCCGATAGGTGCAACAAAACATTCACTCTTTCGAGGAATTGCGCACCGCGTTGCTTCAACAACCCCACCTCAGATTGGTGAACACTTTTGCGCAACAAGTGTTTCATATTTGGAGAGTTATGCATGCACGTGTTTGTCCAACCGTGGCGTGTCCCGAGATCAGTGGTTTACAATTGTCCATATGAGAACGACGGTTGTTGGCAAGTGCAGGCATGGTATAGTCGCAGGAGACCACCCTTGCATCACAAAGTGCTACAATTATTGCACGGATATGGGAATGGACGCTAAATCACCAAGTTGCTCTGTGGATTGACAATTGCAAACATGCACGGTAGTCAGTGGATCCTACTAGAGTGGTCATTGCACTTGATTGCACAGCCATTGCCATTGTGACGATCCACAAACCACTGTGGTTACCAACATACGATGGTCATCCCGTGCTGCGCACCCTGCTGTCCAAAGTGGGAACCACTGCTGCAGAAGTTGTTGTGCGCTTACTACGGCTGCGTGAATTCATTAAAATGTTGAACGAAAGCCCCATCGAACGCACAATGATCTGTGTGCCCCTAGATGTGATGCGGCCCGATGCAACCACACACCGATGGCAACCCTTGATGCTGTCAGAGCAAAAAAAAACCGGGAACTTTGGCAGAGCTGTTGGATGTGTGCGGCATGCTTTGTACACTCCAAAGGCACACAGGGAACACAATGACCATTCCATCTGACATGAAAATTCACCATGCCATGATGAGAGTTTGATATAGTGGCTGTTATGCAAACAGGGACTTTCATTGCTACCTTAAGGCTTTACCGCAGGTGTATGGCATGTGGCATTCTTACAAATGCACACTGACACTCTTGTACCGACAATATCTTCCCACAATTGCACCCCTTCTTTTTTCAAACCTAATAACCGAAACCTCAGTCCTGATGCATCACAAAGTGCCCTTCATGGAGGAAGTTGTTGCCGCACTAATGGTTGCCAGATCCGATTTCATTGTTTCGATCAAGGATATCACAACCAGACCAGAGGCACAATGAAAACGGCACCCGCTCGCTACGGAGGTAGCCCTACACAAGCTCAAAGCACTGCGGCGTCTGCTAACCGTCTACTGTCCGCCCATCTTTGCAGTGGGTCACGGGGTTTGGGAATGCACGTGGGCATGTAAGAATATTGGAACCCTATATAGGGCACGCCAAGTCCCCCTGGATGCACTTGCAGTTAGGATAGGTCTCAGCGGCCCAGATGCAAAGAAGGTTGAAAACATCCGCACCACTAGCATAGCACTATTTTGCTTGGAAGCACTGGCACAACCAGATCCCAGGTTATGTACATGTGGACGAGAGTGGTGAGGCCCTGCTAGCACAACTGGGTTACATCTACACCCACAAGCCATCTCCATTGATGACTGTCTAGATTTGTATGTTACTCTACCGAAACCCGAAGGAGGTACGTGACATAAGAGGGGTAGTGTCACAAAACCCAATAACCTTGTTTCGCTGGTCTCTGCGGATGTTCCTTGACAAAGCAAGTAAATCGGACACTTCATTTGTACAGTACAAGGCGAAGGAGGCTACCGCAAAACTTGATGCGGGGTGGGACCGGATGTACATATTTCCAAGACCATTGCACACTGCACATGATGTATCATAGCCTCTGCTTATTGACAAGCAAGACCGCAATTTCTGAGGTTGTAGCCAAGTTCAAGACAAATTGTGTTCCACACACAACACATTGAGATCAGGAGGTGCATAATGATGTTGTCAAGGACATCACGGCATTAGCCAAAGGAGATGCTCTAGCCATCTCAAGCAGCTCTAAGGTTGCAGTGAACTATCTACGGCGTCAGAGAGAGGGAGAACCTGACAGAGAGCAGGAACACTGCAAACCCAATGTCAGCGACAAGGATTGACAGAGCAGGACCAATATGAACCACAAGTATGCCGCTATGCTTGAAAAAGGAGAACCACAACGAACCAGAAGAGCCACAATACCCAAGGTTGTTATGATGGTATTGATGCATACTTTTCTTCTTCTTGTCGCGCATGCGGTAAATGCACGATCAATGTCACAAATGCAGTTGTTCCATGTTCCGGGTGCACTTGTTATTTATTGCAGGCTGGGTAATAGTTTCCGTATGCTCGCATTTTGGGGGTTGCTAGAAATGTGTAAATTGACATTATACTGCACGCATACAATAAACTGCCTTTGCGCTTCCGTGTTTCGGTGCCACCTAAACTCCGTAGCACAAAAATGAGAAGGCCCAAGGTTGCAAAAAAAAAACCCAAATCTATGATACTTATTCGGACGCTCCGTTCACAATTGAAAACAAATTATGCACAAGAAAGTCTGTTGAACTTGATCGTTTTTGTGTGATACCAACATGTTAGTCAGACAATGGCAACAAACCTACATATGTATACATAATACAGTATGTCATTGCGAAATCTCGCAACGACACGCGCTCGTCCCTCCATGCTAGGTGAGGGAAAGCGTAGGTGTGCCTCCATGCTCAGGGAAAGGCTGGTTGCTGTGTGTGTGTGTGTGTGTGTGTGTGTCATGTGTTGCGAGATGCACCACTTTTCATAAACATCGGTTTATATTGCAGAGACCCATAGAGGAAGCGAGCGTGTCATTGCAAAATTTCACCATGACACATATTCACATTCAGTTATTCAATCCTAACAGGTCACAGCGAATGTTAAGTGACAATAAAAATAATGTATGCACATACCATGAAAAAAACTGTAAGACACCTATGTCCCTCACTATGCATAACAAGGATACAAAGCATTTTGACACACAAGTGTGTAAAATTAATTGCGTTTGGTGTATCGTTACCATGGCTTGTTTTATGTTGGACACACGGGGGGGACGTCTCCTCGGTTGTGGTACGCGACCCCCCCCCCCCTGCCCTCCGGGCCAACTTAGTTGCCAAGCGTCAACAACTACTGGCCATACACATGGTGGCGCCGAAGGCAACCAAAATTTTTTTTTCATTCCCCTTGCCCTTTTGGTCCACTTTGCACCCCAACGTTATCCTTGAACCCAACCTTGACTCTAATGACCACCCCAACCCTCAGCCTACACCTAACCCTACCCCCAAACCTTTCCCTTGACCCTAATCAAGACTGAATATTGGGACCGAGCTGGTGGGGGAGGGAAAATGAGCTATGACTGGTGAGGGACATCAAGAATGATTCACACATCGATGGCTCTTGACAAAGTGAAATCATCTTGCAAGTGAACCCCATCACCACAAGGCCCACTTTCAAGGCTTTTTGGACTTCTGAGGGGCCCAAATGCCCCAAAATGGGCTCAAAATGGGATCATTTCACCCGTTTGTGCACCCCAAATGGTCTAGGATGAGGTTTGGACAAATGCGTTTTTGACCCATTTTTGACCCATTTTTGACCCATTTTTGGTCCCAAAACAGCCCATTTCCAAGGCATTTTGGGATTTTTGGAGGACCAAAATGGGCCACCACAGGCTTAAAACGGTCCAAAAACACTTATTTCCGCGTCGCACATGGTCTAGGATCACTTTTGAGAAAAGTCATCTTTTTGCCCCTACTGGACCCTGTTGACCCATTTGGGCACCCACCTGTTTGGGCTTGAGCTTGCAGCTTGCCGCAGCCTAGTGGGCCTAGGTATTGGGGTCTAGGCGTCCGTTTGGACAATTATGAGAGGTGGAAACCACAAAAAGTGGGGGGTTGCGGGTGGAGTAGGTGCCCTCGGAACCGCATTTTGAGCCATGTAGCCAAATATATGGCCACATGTATCACTTGTGGCTGTCGGCATTTGGAGCTTGTGGGGCCCTTTTTGGGCCGTTTCCGGGACATATCATGGAGTTAGAGGGCCGCAAAGAGCTTGCTGACGTGGGGAAGTCAGGCCGCACGTGGAGTGTACCCACCGTTTCCCTTCGTTTGGCCGTTTTGAATGTGTTCCAGGGCTTTTTTGGCCCAAAAATGGCTGTTTTTGGCCCCAAACTGCAATTTTTGGAACTGAGGTCCGCCACTTGCGAATCCCGCTCTCGACCGCCATCGTTGACTTTCTTGCTCAAACTTTGTGTGATTGTACTTCACACCCATAGGTATCATCCACCAAAATTTCACCCAAATCCAAAGCACCGCGGAGGAGTTCTGATTTTTCTTCATTTCGCGCGTGCTGCTGCTTGCTTGCTGCTTGCTTGCTGCTTGCTGCTTGCTGCTTGCTTGCTGCTAAACCTGATAGGTCCACCCTAGACACTAAAAAGGGTTATAAAACCAAGACTGGTTCCACCAGCTCGGTGACCCTAACCCTAATCAAGACTGAATATTGGGAGCTGGTGGGGGAGGGAACGTCAGCTATGAATGGTGAGGGACACGAATGAGTCACACATTGAAGACGGTTGACAGAGTGGAAGCAGCTTGCAAGTGATCCCCTTCACCACAAGGCCCACTTTCAAGGCTTTTTTGGACTTCTGAGGGGCCAAAATGCCCCTAAATGGGCTCAAAATGGGCTCATTTCACCCGTTGATGCACCCCAAATGGTCTAGGATGAGGTTTGGAAAAATGCGTTTTTGACCCATTTTTGACCCATTTTTGGTCCCAAAACAGCCCATTTTCAAGGCATTTAGGGATTTTTGGAGGACCAAAATGGGCCACCACAAGCTCAAAGCAGTCCAAAAACACTTGCTTTAGCATCACACATGGTGTGGGATCATTTTTGAAAAAAGTCATTTTTTGCCCCCATTGGACCCTGCTGACCCATTTGGGCACCCACCCACCTGTTTGGGCTTGAGCTTGCAGCTTGCCGCAGCCTGCTGGGGCTACGTATGGGGGTCTAGGCGTCTGTTTGGGCAATTGTAAGGGGTGGAAACCACAGAAAGAGGGGGGTTGTGGGTGGAGTAGGTGCCCTCGAAATCACAATTTGAGCCATGTCGCCCAAGATATGGCCTATTCTTGGTTTGTGGCTGTCGCCAGCCAATCTGCACAATATTTGGGGTCTTTGGGGCCTTTTTGGGCCGTTTCAAGGACATATGGCGCAATTAGAGGGCCGCAAAGGGCTCGGTGGCATGGGAAAGTCAAGCCGCACGTGTAGTGCACCCACCCTTTCCCTTTATTTGGCCGTTTTGAATGGGTTCTAGGGCTGCTTTGGTCCAAAAATGGCTGTTTTTGGCCCGAAATTGCAGTTTTTGAAACCGAGGTCCGCCACTTGCGAATCCCGTTCCCGGCCGCCACCGTTGAGTTTCCAGCTCATACTTTGTGTGGTTGTCCCACACCCATAGGCATCATCCACCAAAATTTTAGCCGAATCCGAAGCACCACGACGGAGTTCTGATTTTTCCCCATTTCGTGCGTGCTGCTGCTTGCTTGCTGCTTGCTGCTTGCTTGCTGCTGCTGCTGCTAAACCTGGTAGGTCCACCCTAGACACTAAAAAGGGTTATAAAACCAAGACTGGTTCCACCAGCTCGGTGACCCTAACCCTAATCAAGACTGAATATTGGGAACGAGCTGGTGGGGGAGGGAACGTCAGCTATGAATGGTGAGGGACACGAATGAGTCACACATTGAAGACCGTTGACAGAGTGGAAGCAGCTTGCAAGTGATCCCCTTCACCACAAGGCCCACTTTCAAGGCTCTTTTGGACTTCTGAGGGGTCAAAATGCCCCAAAATGGGCTCAAAATGGGCTCATTTCACCCGTTGGTGCACCCCAAATGGTCTAGGATGAGGTTTGGAAAAATGCGTTTTTGACCCATTTTTGACCCATTTTTGGTCCCAAAACAGCCCATTTTCAAGTCATTTAGGGATTTTTGGAGGACCAAAATGGGCCACCACAAGCTCAAAACGGTCCAAAAACACTTGCTTTAGCATTACACATGGTCTAGGATCATTTTTGAGAAAAGCAATCCTTTTGCCCCATTGGACCCTGTTGACCCAGTTGGGCACCCACCTGTTTGGGCTTGAGCTTGCAGCTTGCCGCAACCGAGTGGGCCTAGGTATTGGGGTCTAGGCGTCCGTTTGGGCAATTATGAGGGATGGAAACCACAAAAAGTGGGGGGTTGCGGGTGGAGTAGGTGCCCTCGGAATCGCGTTTTGAGCCATGTAGCCAAAGATATGGCCTGTTCTTGGTTTGTGGCTGTCGCTAGCCAGTCTACACAAAATTTGGGGCGTCTAGGCGCCTTTTTAGGCCGTTTCCGGGACATATCATGGAGTTAGAGGGCCGCAAAGGGCTCGTTGACACAGGAAAGTCAAGCCGCACATGCAGTGTACCCACATTTTCCCTTTGGTTGGCCGTTTTGAATGTGTTCCAGGGCTGTTTTGGCCCAAAAATGGCTATTTTTGGCCCTAAACTGCAATTTTTGGAACTGAGGTCCGCCACTTGCGAATCCCGTTCCTGGCCGCCACCGTTGAGTTTCTGGCTCATACTTTGTGTGGTTGTCCCTCACACCCATAGGTATCATCCACCAAAATTTCACCCAAATCCGAAACACCACGACGGAGTTCTGATTTTTCCCCATTTCGCGCGTGCTGCTTGCTGCTTGCTTGCTGCTTGCTGCTTGCTACTTGCTGCTAAACCTGGTAGGTCCGCCCTAGACACTAAAAAGGGTTATAAAACCAAGACTGGTTCCACCAGCTCGGTGACCCTAGCCCTAATCAAGACTGAATATTGGGAACGAGCTGGTGGGGGAGGGAACATCAGCTATGACTGGTGAGGGACATCAAGAATGATTCACACATTGATGGCTCTTGACAAAGTGAAATCAGCTTGCAAGTGAACCCCATCACCACGAGGCCCACTTTCAAGGCTTTTTGGACTTCTGAGGGGCCAAAATGCCCCAAAATGGGCTCAAAATGGGCTCATTTCACCCGTTGGTGCACCCCAACTGAATTCCAAGTCCCAGATGTTGCATTTGGCAGGTCCTTTTTTGCATCCGCAGACCAAGCTCTGTGACCCCCCTTCCCAAAGGTTAAATGGGTGGGTGGGTGGGTGGGCCAATCTAAATCCTGGGTCAACTGCTGTATCAGTCTGCCTCCCAAATAAATTACAAGATAATAGGCAATACCATGATCGAAACCATGTATGTGCCTGCTGATGTTCCACTAACTACAGTAGTGGCTTGCCGGCAGTAAACAAATGGTTTAAACCCCAGATCTACTTGGGAGGACCATCGGGATGGGTTGGTTGTGACAGTGCCCATCCGTCCTGGGCATGCTAAGTGGGTTGTGCAAGTTGGAGAGTCCATTTTCTGTATGAAGGTGGGTGACTTTTTGGTTTGCCTGGCATGGCAAAGGTCTAGGATGAGGTTTGGACAAATGCATTTTTGACCCATTTTTGGTCCCAAAACAGCCCATTTTCAAGTCATTTAGGGATTTTTGGAGGACCAAAATGGGCCACCACAGGCTTAAAACGGTCCAAAAACACTTGTTTTCGCGTCGCACATGGTCTAGGATCACTTTTGAGAAAAGTCATCTTTTTGCCCCTACTGGACCCTGTTGACCCATTTGGGCACCCACCTGTTTGGGCTTGAGCTTGCAGCTTGCCGCAGCCTAGTGGGCCTAGGTATTGGGGTCTAGGCGTCCGTTTGGACAATTATGAGGGGTGGAAACCACAAAAAGTGGGGGGTTGCGGGTGGAGTAGGTGCCCTCGGAATCGCATTTTGAGCCATGTAGCCCAAGATATGGCCTATTCTTGGTTTGTGGCTGTCGGCATTTGGAGCTTGTGGGGCCCTTTTTGGGCCGTTTCCGGGACATATCATGGAGTTAGAGGGCCGCAAAGGTATCATCCACCAAAATTTCACCCGAATCTGAAGCCCCACGACGGAGTTCTGATTTTCCCCCATTTCGCGCGTGCTGCTTGCTGCTTGCTGCTGCTGCTGTTGCTAAACCTGGTAGGTCCACCCTAGACACTAAAAAGGGTTATAAAACCAAGACTGGTTCCACCAGCTCGGTGACCCTAACCCTAGCCCTGCCCCTAGCCCTAGCTCTCACCCTAGGCTCGGGTTGGAATGAGTGTTGGGGTCCAAAATGGAGAGCAATGATGTGGCAAAAGCAGCCATGAACGAAATTTGGGGGATCTTGTGCAGCCCAATTAACATGGCTGGCATGGCCAAACCAACTGGCTGCAAAGGTTAGGGTTAGGTTTATGGTGATGGTATGGTTAGAGGGAGGGCAAGGGGAGGTAAGGGGAGCCTCTCCCCCCCCCCCCCCCCCCGCCCCCCCCTCACCACCCCAAATCGCCCCACCTGGAGCCCCCCCCCCCCACCGACCCTCCCAACCGCCCGCCCCCCCCATCGCCCCCCCCCCCTGAACCCCCCCCTCCAATGCCCCCCCCCCCCTCACCACCCCAAATTGCCCCACCTGGAGCCCCCCCCCCGCCGACCCTCCCAACCGCCCCCCCCCCCCCATCGCCCCCTCCCTGAAACCCCCCCCTCCAATGCCCCCCCCCCCCCCCCCCCCCCCCCCGGGGGCCTTCGGCCCACTTCTATTGGGGGGGGGAGTCGGGTATAAAAGCGAGGAGACGCCCCCCCCCCCCCCGTGGTTGGACAAAAACATAGGATAATTTTATATGCGAGTAATACTCGTTCATGATGTAATGCCGCGTGGTCTCGAATAGGCAAGGAATGTGCACTTTAATATGTTCTGACACATTTTACGTTTTGGGGATGTCAGTAAGGCGCCTAGCCTCCATGACTTTACTTTGATGTGGCCTGACGAGTTGTTTTGACGATCAGTGCTCTGCCCTTGCTGTGTGCTTGATCTCCTCACGCCGTGTGTGTGTGTGTGTGTGTGTGTGTGTGTGTCTGTCTGTGTGTGTGTGTGTGCTTGATGAAGCTGTGTGAGAGTGTGTTTTTGTATGTTTGTGTGCATGTGGTCATGTGTGGGCATGTCCTGATGTCTTCAAACATTATCCTGGGAATCCTGATTTCCAGAAATTACTATCTGCTGAGTCAGGTATAGACCTTGGAACAGGCATACCCATGATCGTGACTCGGAATATGCCTGTCAGATCTGCCCAGTTCCACTCTGCCTCGCTTCCATCATGTGCCTGTGCCTGTACAAACGTTACATCCCCAGCATGTTTCTGCAGGTGGTGACAATGGACTTGTCCATGCAGGGAAGCAACGTCCAAGTGCAGTATTATGATGCAGAGACGTTCTGCGAAGGCTTCTTAGACGTGCAGCGGTGCTCGCTCAAAGGGGACGTGAAGCAACTTGTGAATGGTGAAGAAGGCTTTTTTTACCCTGCGGTATGCCCCTGTCTAGCCATGAGGGAAAGAGCAACATCAAGATGTGAAGGCATTGAAAAAGTAGCTTGCTACCCCATCTCCCCCCTCCCACATTCCCCAAGCATGGGTCCACTCTTGAGATCTGTCCCTCTCCTGGTAGGACCTTTGATTGGACATTGGTGGTGGTTGAATGTGAGTTGCCATACTCTGAACGGGAGAAGAAACACTACTACAAGAAACGCTTCTATTTGGCACAGGCATCGATTGTTCTCACCAAGTGCTCTTGCTCTCCGTATTCCCTTGTAATCTCTGTACCTCCTCTGCCTTGGTGCCTGCCCCCGTTGGATCCTCACCGGCCGTATGAAACACGCCGACAAAGTGGGACCCCTGGGGGAGGGGGAGGGGGAGGTCCACTCGTAGAGCATCAGGATATTGAGTCAAACACATAGGCACAAAAACAATGGCGGCAAGTGCCATGATAGGCCATAGTACCGGCCACCCCCAAATTTTCGTATTTCGAGTGCCAATGTGTACTTTAAGGGTAAAATGTGTGTAAATGAGCACCTAATTCAAAGTAAGGTGCAGACATCTTGGCACTGAAAAGTTCTCTATTCTACTGATATTTGTTTCGCAATAGCAAAACGCTCCATCTAGAAATTTTTGCGCCGTGTGGGTTGCGTTTGAGTGCTTGTACAAAGTGTGCAAACGGGAAATGACACACCGCCCGAACGTGATTCCAACATGTTTGGGTGTGGACGTGCCACAAGAGACACATTTGAAGTAAGGGCATTTTTGCCCAGTGGTGTGGCCTCCTAAAATTTTGAGATTTGGCCTGTTTTTTTACGCGGACCCTTTGCCCCCCAAGGCTTTTTTTGAACTGTGTTTTCTGGTCAGCTCCCCCAGCCAGAGATCTTAGGGCACTCACGTTTGTCACCTGGACCTCACTCCAGGAAATTCCACTGTGTGCCGCAACAGTCGGGCACATCTACTATACAAAAAAAGCTTGGCACCTGTAGCATGCACATACACGCGCTACCAGCCACAAATGTTAGTGGAGGTGATTTTCTGCAACAGAAAATTGGCTGCTGCCTCACCAACCCACAGGAAAAGGACCTACACTGGGATCACCATTGCAGTGACCACCAGCAAATTTTCTCCTGAAGTTGTGTGACACATATGCAGCAAGCACCGATGGTGTGATATCCATTGGTTGACTAGAAGCACTTGTGTGGGCACTTTTACAGGTCAAGATGGCGGGCACTACCACACAAAGTGTGGGAAAATTTTATGGGCAACCAGAGGAACCACCTCAACATGCCCTGTGTCTCCCCTGCAAGTCCCCCGGTCAGTAGTGGGGTGCTTGCCTATGGCTAATGTAAACCAGTTATGGATCATACTTACACCTTTCAAGCTATAGACTGAAATGTAGGTCTGAAATTTTTGTACCTGCTAGGCCCCGCAAAAAGAATGCAAAAAATGTGGCCCCCAGATGACCCGCACTGTTGACGGTGGTCCATACCTCTCAGCCCCTACAAATGAAGGCATGGCTCTGCCCGGTTGTTTGGTTTGCACGCCTTGACAAACTGATGGTTGCAGTTTCTTACTTGCAGTTCATGGCCCACTGCCAGCTCCAATTGCGAGTGTATCCCTTCTGAAATCAACTGTTGAACTTTGTTCATGCAGACAATGGGCAATGATCGATTCTAAGCCCTACTATTTGGTTTGTGTCACCCAAGAAAATAACGGTTCCAAGTGCTTGGCGATGGTCCATAATTCACCCCATTGACCCCCCCCCCCTTTTGTATGTGACCCCCTGCAAGTCAGATCTCAACCCGTTTTACATTGGATGAGGGGCAATGGTTAACACTTAGCTCGCTTCCTTCATCTGCATCCCCGCATAAATCAACAATTTTAGGTTCTTGTTTGTGGACCGCCAATCCCATTTTTCAGTATGCCACTCCCTACACATCAGGCCTCACACGTTTGTCATGGCTGGACTATGAGCAACACCCAGCCCTCGTGCTTGGTGTGCAATCCACAACAAATCAACGGGGAGGCCTCCAAATGGCATCATAACTCCCGTTGCACCGGGGTTGCCCAATGCAAGCATGGCGCAAACTGGTTGTGTAACCTAGCCCATAGCAGGGTTTCCCAAAGCAAGGAGGACATATGATAATAATGATGATGTTAATGATAATAATAAAAAAAATGATAAACCGGCCATGTGATGTGTGCCCAATCAGGGTTCCACAAAGTGGGGAGGACTCGAAATGACGATGGAACTCTCAACATATCAGAATTCTCTACGCGGACTCACAATGGTTGTGCAACCCCTACCACATTGGCGTGGGCCAAGGCGAAGAGGATTCAAAAAGCGTGCATGACCAATGCTGTATTGGGGTTGGTTCCCCCAGAAGGGGAGGGTCCAAAATGGCGCCTCACCAAAGAATGTGAGTATTTTGTAAAACCATTTTTCAACTGTGAGTGACACATTGTGGCCCACCCAAAAGTTGCACATGCTTGCCTTTGCAATGTTTTTGTGAGTCCTCCGTGCCTTGGGGAAGCCTGATATGGTCGGGCTTTTGGTAGGTCAATAGGTCAAAGGACGTGGGAACACCAATGTGTACGGTACCCAAGGGGTACATCGGCTGCCACCACACTTCTTTTTTCACTTGAAATTCAGCCTCATTTTGCCGCCTCCAGGTAAAGCGTGTGTTTCTAATTTTCCGAAATCTTACTTCCCTCTACTTTTGAAAATCTGTGTGCCCTAAAGGTGCAAAATACGACGTGGCTCGCTATGCATTCGGCACGCTTGTAATCGCATGATAGAGTGGGGCGGCATAATTCAAAAGGTGGTATTGTGCATTTTTGATGTGAAATGGTGACATGAGGGTTTTGAGAGAATCAATTTTGCATTGTTCTCTTTCGTTAAGTTGTGGTCGAGGGTTGTCTACTCCCACGGTGGTACATAGCAATCCGAGGAGATGCGGGAGGTGCAATCCACCAAGCAAACGGAAAGATATGGGAAAGTGCACAACAAGAGGTCCAGCGCATCACACACCTTAACATTAAGGGATGGAAAATCAAATTTTAGTGTTTCACATAAATGCACCGTTTTTTTTTTACAAGCAAAAACACTTTTCCAATTATTACAAACAATGTAGCTCTTCAAAACATAGTAACAACAAATGAAAAGAATGCCCAACACCAAAATAGGATAGGGATAGGGACATGCTATGCATGGTAGTAGAGAGACGAAGCTATTGGCCAAGTGCATGCATGGTAGAACCATACCACAATGGCATTTGTGGTTCTAAATTGGACATCGCTAAACCAATGTCTTTTGAATATAGGCCATAGACTTGTACCAAATCCGCTTAAATGGCTCTATATATTATTCCTCTTCTATAAAATCCCCCCATTTTAAATTGCCTCCTTCAAGTCAACACGTAGGTACAACAGAACACAAGCAAACATGCCTCTTGCTGTCATGAAGATTCATGCTGTGCATCCCCGATTCGGAATCACTAATTCCAATGTGCAAGATGTGTGAGTTGCCTAACTCCCCTGACTGCATTTGGCAATTCACATTCATGTGGGACTACACATCCCTGTTATTGATCTCCGGCTCGAGTACTTTGTTGTTTGGGTACTTCCACTTCGTCAACTTGCGGATGGCCTATGTGATCTCTTTCAACCTGTGCGTGACGTTGGGTTGAGACCCTCCTCATTATCATGGCGCGGGCATGGTGTGGGCATGGTGTGGGGAAGAAAGGCCGGGTGATGATTCTGTGAAAGGTATGGCCACACGATGATCGCTTGGCAGGTCTAGACCGTCTGACGAATCATTGCATGGAAGGCTATTCCCCTCTATAGGGGCATAATGCCACACGATGATTCTTTGAAGGGTCTACAACGTGCAAAGAATCATCTAATGTGGTCTACTTCCCCCGAAAGGGGGTATAAGGCCATGCAATTATCCTTTGGGGGGTTTACACCCTCGAAAGAAACATGGGATGGGGCTAGTCACCTATAGTGCCATGCGATGCTTTCTTGGAAGGGCTAGGCCCTGCAAAGAATCATTGCATGGTCTACTCCCCTACAGAGGGCGCATAATGCCACGCAATCATTCTCCGGAGGATGTAGGCTCTATAAAGCATCATCGTGTGCCCTCTACTACCCTTTACATGCGGTCTAAGGTCATGCAATTTCTCCTTGAAAGCTCCATACCCTCCAAAGAACCATCGCAAGGGATCTACTCCACGATACCGGCGGTATAAAGCCATGGGATCATTCTTCAAAGGGTCTGGGCCCTCCAACGAATCGTCCCTGGGGCACACAATGATTGTTCAGAGGGTCTAACCTCTCCGAAGCATCATCACACAGAGTCTACTCTCCTTTACAAGGAGCTTCAAGCAACGCGTGTTTCCTTTGATGGTCTCGATGCTCCAAACAATCACTGCATGGGTCTACTTCCCTCCGTAGGAGGTATAGCGCCACACAATGATTCCTCTGCGGTCCGGATCCTCCAAAGAATTATTGTGTGCGGTCTACTCCCCTCTCGAGGGGGTGTAAGGCCAAGTGCCGCTTTCTTGCAGGTCCCAGACCCTTCAGAGAGTGATCGTGTGGGGTCTACTCCCCTTTACAAGGGGTATAATGCCACATAATGATTTTTTTCTTGGAGGGTCTTGGCCCTTAACAGAATCATTGCGGGGCGTCTGCTCCCCTTTACATGGGGTGCCAGGCCATGCAATGATTCCTTGGATTGTCTAGACTCTCCTGACAACCAACAGATGGGGTCTACTCCCCGGTACAGGGGGTCCAAAGGTATGTGATGATTACTTGGAGCGTATAGACACCCGCAAAGATCATTGCATCGAGTCTAGTCTCAGCTGTAGGGGTAATACGAGCATGCAGTGATCCTTTGGAAGGTGTAGAGGCCTCAAACATTCCTGGCATGAGGGTCCGGACCCTCCAAAAATCATCACATGGGGTCTACTCCCCTCTAAAAGGGGCACAAGGTCATGCGATGAATTTTTGGAGCCTGTAGCCCGACCTTGGTGCATGACTTTTCATGTGATTCAACCTCTTTCAAGTAGACAGGCTCTTTGTATAACGCCGCGGCCACCGCTTCCACCCATTGCGAGCGTTTTAGACGAGCCGGCCGTCCTCCCGTTTCGCGTGTTCTGTTGCCGCTGCTTCCCATTGCGCTTCTAGAGGTAGGTATGCACGTCTGTTGCGCTACATTTGTCTCCCGTGTCCTCTTTGAGGCTCTTTTGTCACAATATCAACAGCCCACTATACCTCAACAATTGCAAGCAATGGTTGTAGCTTGGTGGTACACTAAGAAGTGGAAGCCGAAGGAGGCGGACCAGATGGCCTATGTGATGTTCTAAGTCCGGGCCCGGACCAGTATCTGCTCATTATGGAATATGCATGGGTGCTCGTCTTCTTTGCGTTTCCGCTTCGATTTCCTAAGCGCTGTTGTGCCCATCTTTCCATTGGTCGTGTTCTCTTTCTCTTGCCCATGTTCTATCGTTTACAGCGGGCTTCTGGTGTGGTTGGATCGAGAAGAGGGCAAAGAGGCATGAGGAGATCCCCAAGGGTTGGGACACTGACAAGTCCTTCTTCCTTGCCACCACCCAGGTCCACTACGTGAAGGTGCCGAGGCCGTAAAGAAGCGGCCACTACCCCAACTTTGTAACACCCGCAGCAAGCCAAACACATGGTTCCAATTCAAAAGGGTACGTGGAGCAATGTCTGGTATGCATGGATTGCCGCTTGTGCTATCCTTCGCTCTTTCTAGACTCACTCCCCGCGTCATCCACGTTTGCAGAAGGACCGGTTTTGGGCATGGGCAGAGAACAAGCCGGACGGGGAAGCCCAGCGAGGAAGCCTCGGATGAGGAGGAGGAATCGAAGAGCAGCCGCAGCAGCAGTCGCCATCGCAACGGTAGTGGTGTGGCCTTTGCGAGCCGTGTTGGTGCCACACCGCCTAAGAAGAAGGCAGTCGAGGCTGCAAGGGTGGCCGTCGGGGCAAGGAAGACGGAGCTTGCCGCTGCCGCAAAGGCACGGCAGTCGGAGTCACTACCAAGGCAGCGCAAAAGTAGCTGGAGGATCCAAAGGAAAGGGAGACCAAGGGAAAGGAGAAGAAGGACAAGGGAAGCAAGAAGGAGAAAGCAAAGAAGGGGCCTACGGGCAATGTCTCTTTCACGGTGGAACGAGCAGCAGGCCCCTAAAAGAGTGTTGCCAGCAAAGACATCGCGCCTAGAGCACTACAAGCAATCTACTACCTACTTCTGTTGCATTTACGTGTTATATGTGTGCTGCTTGTTTTCTATTGCATGCCTCCACCCACGCCTCCGCTTCCGTTGGCCACGTTTTCCGAGTTTCGGATGTCCTGCCTGCATGCTTCTGGACCTGCTTTTGGAGGAGTATCTAGCATTTTCGGCGGCTTTTCGGTTTTGGGGTCCGCGCTAACCTAGTACGATGTGACCCACGGCCGCTCGAAGAAGCACTACCAGGTGTGGCACAGTGCCGACACCAACGGTCAGAAGGATGCTGCTACAGCCACTCTCCTCCACATCTAGGTGCGACCCAGGGCGGTGCAGGGGCTTTTCGCCTACGGTCTGAAGAATTTACATTCCACCGCCGCCGCGAGGGAGCGGAGCACCTCAACAAGGTGTACCCGACATCCGGCACCCGGGGTGCCACTGACGGAATCCTCAAAGGCATCTCCAGTGCATACACCCCCAAAAAGCCATGCACCGCCTTTCCACAAATAGAGAGCCCGTTCCAACCCCAAGGCGCCCCGCCGGCAGCTTTGAAGCGTATGCATGCCTTGGGCTAGGAGGTTGGATGCGTCCGCCGAAGACCACTTCTCTCGCTCACCACCTAGCCGCTGATGATTTGGTCGAAATGTCCACGGAGTAGCCGAAGGAGCAGTACAAGAGGACGGTGTTGATATCCGGGTGTATTATGTATACGCTGATTCCGTCCGTGGATACCACGGACGGTGCCCCTCTCTACCCCGGCGGGGTAGGATACATGGACGACCATCGCGATGATCGGATCCTCCAGGCCGTCCTCCTTCTCCTCAGCACCCTTGGGGGTGTCGGTCTTGGTCGGGGGGAGGGGGGTGGGCGGTGGCGGTCTTGGGGGGGTTGGTGGGTTTGGGGGCGGAGACGGTCTTCGTAGGCCGTGCGGTGGTGGTGGTGGTGGGGGGGGGGCATTTTGTTACGGGGGATCGCCGTGTCGTCGCTCTCCGAGCCGGACTCGAAGGCGAAACGTTCTTCCGAACGTTTTTTTGAGGGGGGTTGGGGGGGGTTGGGTTGCGGCTTGGCTGGGGGGGGGGTTTGGCGCGGTGGTGGTGCCCCCCCCCCTCCCCCCCTCCTCCTCGTCGCTCACCCCCCCCCCCCCATGCTCCCCCACAACCCCTCATCCCCCCCTCCCCCCACATACCCCACCTCGTGCATCCGAGCCCACTCGTTGGGCCGAAAGTCACGCGACGTCACCCAAACGCCGCTCAGCACACGCGAGGTCTCCCAGTCATGGAGACCGCGCAAGAGAGCAAGGCCCAAGGGTGGGTCTCGGGCCACAATGCGGTGGAGGTACCCCATGGGTACTTCTTGGAATCGCTGGGCGTCTCGCCAGGCCACCCGGATGGGCCTGGCATGCGTCGCGTTGACCACGACGTCTATGACCTACAGACATAAAAAAAAATAACCGAATTGTGAATTAATTTCTCCGGCGACTTTTCTAATTTTTCAACATTAATATTAACCCTTAACTTTTAATATTTCGAGCGGCGGTTCAAAAATTAAAAATTAATCTCGAGAAATGAATGGTGGCAAAATAAATATAATAAAGTTTAGAAATTGGATTTGTTTATGTTAAATATATATATTTATATTATATGTTATATAATTATATATTTTAAATTTATTTCGACATGAATATTAATAGTCGCGTCCATTGATACTTAATATATTGATTAATTTTTCGGTCCAAAATATTAAGTTCAAGAAATTAACTCCGGGGATGAAAAATTAAAAACATTTTTTTTGTTTTTTTCGCGTGCGTCTCTCCACAGATGGCCCAAGTGGAGGAACAATCGGTACGAGCAGCTCCAGCGCAAGCTCTAGCAGCTTCGCCAGCCTTGACTCCACCCGTGGAGAGTCGCCCACCGCCCGCGCGCCCATCCGAAGGGTCAAGCGACGACTTCTCGGATGGGCGAAAAAAGAAGAAGGAGAAGAAGACAAAGACGAGGGAGATGAGGGAGAGGAGAGACAGGGAGAGGAGCCAGGGGGGGGTTACAGGCCGGCCTCGGGGAGGGGTTAAGACGAGGGGGAGGGGGAAGTGGTGGTGGACGAGGGGAACGGGGACGGGGAGGAGGGGGAGGGAGTTGAGGTTGTTGACCCCCCCCCCCCTCCCCCATTAGGCTCTTCAAAGCCCTGGGCCCCCAGACCGCCACCGCCCGGAAGGCGGGGGCGATCGGCTGGTCAGCCCCGGTGCTGGAGCCGGGATGTGCGGAGGATCGACCCGTTTTTTCCTCCCCCACACATATCCACATGACAATCATGTGGATTTTCCGGAGGTTAATCCGGTGTTTGATTCCGCGAAAGGAGGGGGAACATAGAGGCACCTGGGGTAAGGATGCCTCCGGGGGGGGGGGGGTTTGGGTCTGGAAACCCCTCCCTGGTGCCCCCCTGGCCCCCATGCCCGAGCCCACGAGTGTGAGCAGTTTGCCCGCATTGAATTTGTTGTATGACCCCGGCGCCGTCTGTTTCGGGACTGCGCACTACCAGGTGCTGCTACCGCACTGGGCTGGGTCAAGCAGTGGCGGCAAGGCACAGCTGTGGTGTTCGGGTTATTGGGGCACTGTCGTGGCCCTGCCCCAACCCATTTATGATCCGGGGTGTTAGCCGTCGTACGAGGGCCTCATCCCCGGCTGCCGCACGGCGAAGGCGGCCGTGGTGGCCGCGAAAGTGGCCAAGGTGGCGGCCCAATCGGCATGTCGCACAACATCTTTTGCATGGTTGTGGCGTCCATGGCAAGGAGAAAACAAAGCTGGCGGAGGGGAAGCAATGGTGGAGGGCGGGGGGCTACGGGTGGCCATGAGTTTGGCCATGGTGCATGGGGCGGTATGGGGCGTCCCGTAGTTGCGCAATGGGAGGTCAAATTTCAAAAACCACCACTCCCACACTTGTGAAACTACCTCCCCCTCCCGTTCTAGTTGGGTTGCCCCCGGCATCCCCCCCCCCTCCCGGCCCGAGTCGTCATTGTATGCGCGCTTAAGGATGGCATTGAGCCTCTCAACAACATCCGTGCACACGGCACCCAACCCAACCCCCAAGCGGCGTGCATTCGCCCCGCCCTCGGTGACATCCTCCTCCAAATAGAGGAGGTAGTTTCATTGGCACGCCTCCTTGCAACGATGTGCACGGTAGGCGCGCGCCACCTCGGCCGCACGTAGGTCCCCGCGGGGCGGCTTGTCCGTGTACAACTCCCGGAGGAGGTCACGCATGGCCACGACGGCTTGCCATTCACCATCCTCCGGGACGTAGTCCAACAACGGACTAGGTTCCTTCCACGTGAGGAACAAGGCACGGGTCTCCTCCCCGTCAGGTGCCGCCCACGCACCCAACTTCACACCCGTGCGGGCCTGGTAGAGGACCCGTTGCACGGCGATGACGTTCTCCTTGGGGGGGTCCACGAGGCTCTGTCTCGATGAACGCCACTTGGAGCCGGCCTATGGCCATGCAACAATGGAGGATGCATAGGAAGACCACGCGCCATGGCCTGCTGGAGCGCTTCCTTCAAAGGGCGTACAACCTCCTGCTGCTTGTCCTGATGCTTCCGGCGCTCCTCAAAAAACTGCCTCCTTCAAGGCAGTTTGGTGCTCCTTCTTGAGTGTACGGACCTCTGTGGCGTGTGCCTCCTTGAGTGCCCTGATCTCCGTGGATGCAGCCCCCTTTGCGGGGCGTGGAATTGCCCTGCCTTTGCGTTGTCCTCGCCGACAACATCAGCTCCACCAACCCTAGTGGCCCAAATTAAAGTCAATATGGTTAATTTTAATTTTTAATATATGAACCGGTTAATATATTCATCTCGCAAATGTTAAGAGGTTAACGTTCAATTTTTTTGATTGGGTCATTTGTACTCATTTTTCCATGCACATATGACGGCCCATAAGGGGTGTTACATGGTATATTGTTGCACAACGGTATAGTAGAGATGTTCCAATGCTATGTTGGTGGGTGTCTTGGTGATAGGGATGGCCGTGTGCGGGGACAAGGACATGGCGGCACTAGCAACCATATGGGCCGACAACTTGAAGGTTTGTGGCCCATTCGTTGTTTGTTAATTGTTGCGTTAATTTCTCCAGATTAATGTCTAGATTTCGGTTGATACCAACGCCGACTGAAAAATTAAATTAATATTAATCTCGAGAAATTACTGCAAATGTTAATCCATGTCCTTTTTGTAGGTATTGCAGTCCACACAAGGCTGCCAGAGGTTTTACAGGGTGTCACGCCGGGTGCCAAGCGGGTTGGTCATCGGGGGAGACCAACCCTTCGTGCGGCGCCTCATCGGTGTGGCCACCTCGTCCTTGGTGGGCTCAATTTACAATATGGGGGTGTGGGACAAGGTTGCGGCGGCATGGATCAACGTGGCGACCCGGCGCACCTTGGACCGTGAGGAGGCAGCCCGCCTCCGCTACAAGGAGACCCGCCGTAGCTTGGAGAATGGGGGATGCACAGGGGATCCACACATTGAAGAAGACAGCTGCGGAGGCCCAGGTGGAGGTCTCAGACCTCAAGGTGCAAGTCAACCAAGAGAAGGCTCTCCAGGTGGACCTCGAAGGCCGGGTAGCCTAGGGTCAAAGCCAGGCTGACAGCCTCAAAGCGCAACTCGATGCACAGAAGGAGATGACAGCACAGTGGCGGGAGCTGTATCAGTCCATGGGAGCAAATGGTAGTTCGACCCAGTCCCAGCCACAGGCCCAATAAGGCCAATCCACTCCGATGCAAGGTTGTCCCTTTTGGGGGTTTTCAGTATTGGCACCGTCCCCTTCCCCCCAGGAACACTTTGCCGTCACCCCCTGTCTGGGGGTCCTGGCAGCCTCTTTACGATATAGGGAGTTGACCAACCCTCTCCCTGTACTTGGGGGGGGGGGGGGTTGTCAATGCATTGGTCGCAGTATAAATGGGTTGCACAGAGTGTGCACCACTCTCCATGTGTGGGCCTGATTTTCGTTTTAATTTGTATCAATCGGTCATCACATGGCCCCCCTGTGTGAGCCTGATATTCATTTTTTTCCTTTTGTTGCAGAGGTGGCCTGATGGCCAGCCGACAGCAGAATTCCTTGTGCCAGGGTGCTCAGTTTCTTTTAAAGACCATAGAAGCAATATGAACTGAACCTGAGTTGCAATGTGCAAGTGAAGCAGGGGATTATAATGTCACAATCGATGCGCCATGCAATGGAATGTCCGTAGCACTGATGCTTGCCCTGAGCACAATGGAGGAAGGGTGTATGCCACCGTAATGCAGCGGGGGGGGGCCGGAAGTGTGGGTGCGCTACATCAACCGAGAATGAAGGTGATGGGATAGCACAACAGGATACCGAGACAAGGGTCAGGACAGGGGTATGTCTCGAGACAGGGCACCAAGACAGGTACTAAGACAGGGGGGTTGTCCAGCGACAGTCCCCCGTCTTAGTACCTATCTTGGTAGCCTGTCTGGAGATAGACCCTTGTCATGACCCCTGTCTTATTAACGTGTCTTGAACACGTTCGTGAGACACTTATGGGTTTGGTTGCCTGTTGCATGGTGTTGCATTGTTTGTTGACAGGAAAATGGCCTCTGGCAGCCTGTCCGAGATTCTTGACACCCTGTGCTCTAGTGTGGCCAAGCTCCACTTGGCACCTAGTCGGACTTTGTCCAACCGATGGCGCCATGAGCGCTTGGGCATGCTGGAGAAAGCCGCTACGGCAATTTGTGCGGGAACCCACCCGGATCATCACGGACACCAAGGGGCATCACACCCTGCGGCTAAGGGGGCAGTTTGAGGATTGCGATGAGAGTGAGGAGGCGGCTGCTTTGTTGGTGGGCCAGTTCCGAAGGATGAAAATTTGTGTCCACAATTTGGACAAACTCCCGAGGACATGTAGGAGGGCCATCCTACGACGGGTGCGCCAAGCCGGTCGAACCCGTTGGTGTTCAAGGCCAGTGTGGGACGGGCTCGTTGCGGGGCCCTCTTCAACCTCTGGGACGTGGTGGAGCAACGTGTGAAGTTGCACTACATGCAACAACCCCAAGGCCGTGTACCTCCGAAGTTTCGTATTGTCATTTGTGTGGATGCCACCCCTTTTTGGAAGGCAAGTGCCACACGTGGGGACGTGTACATCGACTTCGCAGATAGTACACGCAGCGCGGGGAGGCCTAGTTTGTGGTGCACGTGGTTTACGTTCGATGGATTACATGATGCCGACCCCTTCCGTCTAGCCGACAAATTGGGGCAACTAGACGCCCACGTGGTTGAGCTACAACGCAATGGGATTGCCACCCCCACCGTGACCGTTGAGGTGTAATGTTTCTTAACGGGAGATGGGAAAGGCATGTGCGCTTGGCACAAGAAACTTAAATGTCGTTGTTGGCATTGTGACCTCGCATTCGAGGACTTTGGAGGTGACAAGCTTCGTCCTAGTGATTTTATAATTTCCATCGAAGGGGGGGCTTCCCTCCGTTCCATACCCGCAACACGTCGTGTTGGAGACATGGTGCATTGCTGTTGTAGAATAGTGAATGCAATTTTCAAAAGGTCATGCTCGGATGGCGGGATTTCACAAGCCCGTTGCCTCGGCCCTTTGCTGCGGAGTGTAGTGCAATCCGTGATGCAAGCAGCTGCCCACATCCCGTCCGAAATCAGGGGCGCACTGCGGCCGACTAAGGATGGTGATTTTGATTTAGCGGGGGGAAGGTGGTTTGCCCGAGAACAGGTGAAGCACGCAAAAGTTGTGCAACTTATTCAACAGCATGTAGGGCCTCAACAGGATCGTGTATAGCGACCTAGTCGGCTATCAGACATCAGACATCAGACTTTTATGGACCATCATCCCCAACCCCCCCCCCCCCCCACCCCAACACCCTTTCTACCCCCCCCCCCCCCCGTGTCAGACTTCCCCCCCCCGTGTCCCCCCCAATATCAGACTTGTCCCATTGTCACCACACCCTTGAGGTGTAGAAGTGGGTTGTGGTCTCGACCCTAGCGTCTGAAACCCAACCAGTGCCTGCAACCCCTTCAATGATGGTACGTGCCCCCCCCCCCCCCCCACCCCACCCCACCCCACCCCATCTCTCTGACTCAAACCGATCGGGGGGCTCATATGTGACTAAAGACAAGTGGTAACAGAATCGTGATGTGTGGCCCAAGCAACCTCACCTGAGCTAATCGGGTCAGTTTTGCTGGTGGGGTGGTTGGGTGGGGGTTCATCGGGTTGGGCCGGAATTGTGGAGAGGGGGGTAGTGGGTTTCGAGCACGGCACAGCACAGCACGGCACAGCACAGCACATCACAGCACATCACAGCACACCACAGCACAGCACAACATACAGCATAGCACAGCATATTACAGCACAATACAGCACAACACAGCCCCTACGGCCGCCCAAGAGAGCCTCCCTCCCCCCCTCCCTCCCTCCCTCCCCTCCCTCCCTCCCTCCCACCCTATCATTTCGCTGCTTGTATGGTTGAGGTTAGGGAGGGTATGCCTGTTTTTCTTTTTAAGGTTTTTTTTTCTAGTTGGTTGGCGTATGTGTTTGGGTTGGTGGGACCCTCTATGACCATGGACACTGCATGTTCATCCTCGTTGGTGGCAACGCATGCTGCATGCAAGGCCATGTATGCGCATGACTGTGAGGTGGCCGTGGCGGTGGGAGTAAACCTGCTCTTCAATTTCGAGGTGTTCATCAGCTTTCGTGCGGCCGGGATGCTATCCACGAAAGGCCGATGTGCGACATTCTCGGATGATGCGGATGGGTATTTGCGCGAAGAGGGGTGTGGTGCGGTGGTGCTAAAGCCACTATGGAGTGCTTTGGGGGTGTAGACCCCCCAAATATTTGACGGACATACATCCGTCAAATATTTTGGGGGTCTACACCCCCCAGATAACTAACGCATGGGCATGCGTCAAATATTTGACGGACATACATCCGTCAAATATTTTGGGGGTGTACAGCCCCCACATATTTGACGGAACCCCATCCGTCGAATATTTTGGGGGTCTACAGCCCCCAAATATTTGACGGAACCACATCCGTGAAATATTTGGTGGGTGTAGACCCCCCAAATAGTTCACGGAACCACATCCGTCAAATATTTTGGGGGTGTAGACCCCCCAAATATTTGATGGAACCCCATCCGTCAAATGTTTGGGGGGTGTAGACCCCCAAAATATTTGACGGAACCCTATCGGTGAAATATTTGGGGGGTGTACACCCCCCAAATATTTGACGGAACCACATCCGTCAAATATTTTGGGGGTGTAGATCCCCCAAATATTTGACGGAACCCCATCCGTCAAATATTTTGGGGGTGTAGACCCCCCAAATATTTGACGGAACCACATCCGTCAAATATTTTGGGGGTGTAGACCCCCCAAATATTTCACGGAACCCCATCCGTGAAATATTTTGGGGGTCTATAGCCCCCAAATATTTGACGGAACCCCATTCGTCAAATATTTTGGCGGTCTACAGCCCCCAAATATTTGACGGAACCACATCCGTCAAATATTTTGGAGGTGTACACCCCCTAACCATTTGACGGAACCACATCCGTCAGATATTTGGGGGCTATAGACCCCCCAAATATTTGACGGAACCACATCCGTCAAATATTTTGGGGGGGTAGACCCCCCAAATATTTGACGGAACCCCATCCGTGAAATTTTTTGGGGGGTGTACAGCCCCCCAATATTTGACGGAACCACATCCGTCAAATATTTAGGGGGTGTAGACCCCCCAAATATTTGACGGAACCCCATCCGTGAAATATTTGGGGGGTCTAAAGCCCGCAAATATTTGACGGAACCACATCGGTCAAATATTTTGGGGGTGTAGACCCCCCAAATATTTGACGGAACCACATTCGTCAAATATTTTGGGGCTGTAGACCCCCCAAATATTTGACGGAACCCCATCCGTCAAATACTTTGGGGGTCTACAGCGCCCAAATATTTGGCGGAACCCCATCCGTCAAATATTTTGCGGCTGTAGACCCCCCAAATATTTGACGGAACCCCATCCGTCAAATATATTGGGGATGTAGACCCCCCAAATATTTGACGGAACCACATCCGTCAAATGTTTGGTGGGTGTAGACCCCCCAAATATTTGACGGAACCACATCCGTGAAATATTTTCGGGCTGTAGACCCCCCAAATATTTGACGGAACCCCATCCGTCAAATATTTTGGGGGTGTAGACCCCCCAAATGTTTGACGGAACCACATCCGTCAAATATTTGGGGGCTGTAGACCCCCCAAATATTTGACGGAACCACATCCGTCAAATATTTTGGGGGTGTAGACCCCCCAAATATCTGACGGAACCCCATTTGTCAAATATTTTGGGGGTGTAGACCCCCCAAATATTTGACGCAAGTGCATCCGTGAATTTTTTTTGGGGGTCTACAGCCCCCAAATATTTGAGGGAACCCCACCCGTGAAATATTTGGGGGGTGTAGACCCCCCAAACATTTGACGGAACCACATCCGTCAAATATTTTGGGGCTGTAGACCCCCCAAATATTTGACGGAACCCCATCCGTCAAATATTTTGGGGGTGTAGACCCCCCAAATGTTTGACGGAACCACATCCGTCAAATATATGGGGGGTGTAGACCCCCCAAATATTTGACGGAACCACACCCGTTAAATATTTTTGGGGGTGTAGACCCCCCAAATATTTGACGGAACGCCATCCGTGAAATTTTTTGGGGGTCTACAGCCCCCAAATATTTGACGGAACCCCATCCGTGAACTGTTTTGGGGGTGTAGACCCCCCAAATATTTGACGGAACCACATCCGTCAAATATTTTGGGGTCGTAGACCGCCCAAATATTTGACGGAACCCCATCCATGAAATATTTTGGGGGTCTACAGCCCCCAAATATTTGACGGAACCACATCCGTGCAATATTTTGGCGCTGTAGACCCCCCAAATATTTGACGGAACCCCATCCGTCAAATATTTTGGGGGTGTAGACCCCCCAAATATTTGACGGAACCCCATCCATGAAATATTTTGGGGGTCTACAGCCCCCAAATATTTGGCGGAACCCCATCCGTCAAATATTTTGGGGCTGTAGACCCCCCAAATATTTGACGGAACCCCATCCGTCAAATATATTGGGGGTGTAGACCCCCCAAATATTTGACGGAACCACATCCGTGAAATATTTTGGGGGTCTACAGCCCCCAAATATTTGACGGAACCACATCCGTGAAATATTTTAGGGGTCTACATCCCCCAAATATTTGACGGAACCCCATCCGTGAAATATTTTGGGGGTGGAGACCCCCCAAATATTTGACGGAACCACATCCGTCAAATATTTTGGGGCTGTAGACCCCAAATATTTGACGGAACTTCATCCGTCAAATACTTTGGGGGTGTAGAATCCCCAAATGTTTGATGGAACCACATCCGTCAAATATTTGGGGGTTGTAGACCCCCCAAATATTTGACGGAACCACATCCGTCAAATATTTTGGGGGTGTAGACCCCCCAAATTTTTGACAGAACCCCATCCGTCAAATATTTTGGCGGTGTAGACCCCCCAAATATTTGACGCAACCCCATCCGTCAAATATTTTGGGGGCCCATCCGTGAACTGGTTTGGGGGTGTAGACCCCCCAAATATTTGACGGAACCACATCCGTCAAATATTTTGGGGTCGTAGACCCCCCAAATATTTGACGGAACCCCATCCGTGAAATATTTTGGGGGTCTACAGCTCCCAAATATTTGACGGAACCACATCCGTGAAATATTTTGGGGCTGTAGACCCCCCAAATATTTGACGGAACCCCATCCGTCAAATATTTTGGGGGTCTACAGCCCCCAAATATTTGGCGGAACCCCATCCGTCAAATATTTTGGGGCTGTAGACCCCCCAAATATTTGACGGAACCCCATCCGTGAAATATTTTGGGGGTCTACAGCCCCCAAGTATTTGACGGGACCCCATCCGTGAAATATTTTGGGGGTGGAGACCCCCCAAATATTTGACGGAACCACATCCGTCAAATATTTTGGGGGTGTAGACCCCCCAAATATTTGACGGAACCCCATCCGTCAAATACTTTGGGGGTGTAGACCCCCCAAATGTTTGATGGAACCACATCCGTCAAATATTTGGGGGCTGTAGACCCCCCAAATATTTGACGGAACCACATCCGTCAAATATTTTGGGGGTGTAGACCCCCCAAATATTTGACAGAACCCCATCCGTCAAATATTTTGGCGCCGTAGACCCACCAAATATTTGACGCAACCCCATCCGTGAAATATTTTGGGGGTCTACAGCCCCCAAATATTTGAGGGAATCCCATCCGTGAAATATTTGGGGGGTGTAGACCCCCCAAATATTTGACGGAACCACGTCCGTCAAATATTTTGGGGCTGTAGACCCCCCAAATATTTGACGGAACCCTATCGCTGAAATATTTGGGGGGTGTACAGCCCCCCAATATTTGACGGAACCACATCCGTCAAATATTTAGGGGGTGTAGACCCCCCAAATATTTGACGGAACCCCATCCGTGAAATATTTGGGGGGTCTGAAGCCCGCAAATATTTGACGGAACCACATCGGTCAAATATTTTGGGGGTGTAGACCCCCCAAATATTTGACGGAACCACATTCGTCAAATATTTTGGGGCTGTAGACCCCCCAAATATTTGACGGAACCCTATCCGTCAAATATTTTGGGGGTCTACAGCGCCCAAATATTTGGCGGAACCCTTTCCGTCAAATATTTTGGGGCTGTAGACCCCCCAAATATTTGACGGAACCACATCCGTCAAATATATTGGGGATGTAGACCCCCCAAATATTTGACGGAACCACATCCGTCAAATATTTGGTGGGTGTAGACCCCCCAAATATTTGACGGAACCACATCCGTGAAATATTTTGGGGATGTAGACCCCCCAAATATTTGACGGAACCCCATCCGTCAAATATTTTGGGGGTGTAGACCCCCCAAATGTTTGACGGAACCACATCCGTCAAATATTTGGGGGCTGTAGACCCCCCAAATATTTGACGGAACCACATCCGTCAAATATTTTGGGGGTGTAGACCCCCCAAATATCTGACGGAACCCCATTTGTCAAATATTTTGGGGGTGTAGACCCCCCAAATATTTGACGCAAGTACATCGGTGAATTTTTTTTGGGGGTCTACAGCCCCCAAATATTTGAGGGAACCCCATCCGTGAAATATTTGGCGGGTGTAGACCCCCCAAACATTTGACGGAACCACATCCGTCAAATATTCCGGGGCTGTAGACCCCCCAAATATTTGACGGAACCCCATCCGTCAAATATTTTGGGGCTGTAGACCCCCCAAATATTTGACGGAACCCCATCCGTCAAATATATTGGGGGTGTAGACCCCCCAAATATTTGACGGAACCACATCCGTGAAATATTTTGGGGGTCTACAGCCCCCAAATATTTGACGGAATCACATCCGTGAAATATTTTAGGGGTCTACAGCCCCCAAATATTTGACGGAACCCCATCCGTGAAATATTTTGGGGGTGGAGACCCCAAATATTTGACGGAACCCCATCCGTCAAATACTTTGGGGGTGTAGACCCCCCAAATATTTGATGGAACCACATCCGTCAAATATTGGGGGTTGTAGACCCCCCAAATATTTGACGGAACCACATCCGTGAAATATTTTGGGGGTCTACACCCCCCAAATATTTGACGGAATCACATCCGTGAAATATTTTAGGGGTCTACAGCCCCCAAATATTTGACGGAACCACATCCGTCAAATATTTTGGGGCTGTAGACCCCAAATATTTGACGGAACCCCATCCGTCAAATACTTTGGGGGTGTAGACCCCCCAAATATTTGATGGAACCACATCCGTCAAATATTGGGGGTTGTAGACCCCCCAAATATTTGACGGAACCACATCCGTCAAATATTTTGGGGGTGTAGACCCCCCAAATATTTGACGGAACCCCATCCGTCAAATATTTTGGCGGTGTAGACCCCCCAAATATTTGACGCAACCCCATCCGTCAAATATTTTGGGGGCCCATCCGTGAACTGGTTTGGGGGTGTAGACCCCCCAAATATTTGACGGAACCACATCCGTCAAATATTTTGGGGTCGTAGACCCCCCAAATATTTGACGGAACCCCATCCGTGAAATATTTTGGGGGTCTACAGCCCCCAAATATTTGACGGAACCACATCCGTGAAATATTTTGGGGCTGTAGACCCCCCAAATATTTGACGGAACCCCATCCGTCAAATATTTTGGGGGTCTACAGCCCCCAAATATTTGGCGGAACCCCATCCGTCAAATATTTTGGGGCTGTAGACGCCCCAAATATTTGACGGAACCCCATCCGTGAAATATTTTGGGGGTCTACAGCCCCCAAGTATTTGACGGGACCCCATCCGTGAAATATTTTGGGGGTGGACACCCCCCAAAAATATTTGACGGAACCACATCCGTCAAATATTTTGGGGGTGGAGACCCCCCAAATATTTGACGGAACCCCATCCGTCAAATACTTTGGGGGTGTAGACCCCCCAAATGTTTGATGGAACCACATCCGTCAAATATTTGGGGGCTGTAGACCCCCCAAATATTTGACGGAACCCCATCCGTCAAATATTTTGGCGGTGTAAACCCCCCAAATATTTGACGCAACCCCATCCGTGAAATATTTTGGGGGTCTACAGCCCCCAAATATTTGAGAGAATCCCATCCGTGAAATATTTCGGGGGTGTAGACCCCCCAAATATTTGACGGAACCACATCCGTCAAATATTTTGGGGCTGTAGACCCCCCAAATATTTGACGGAACCCTATCGGTGAAATATTTGGGGGGTGTACAGCCCCCCAATATTTGACGGAACCACATCCGTCAAATATTTAGGGGGTGTAGACCCCCCAAATATTTGACGGAACCCCATCCGTGAAATATTTGGGGGGTCTGAAGCCCGCAAATATTTGACGGAACCACATCGGTCAAATATTTTGGGGGTGTAGACCCCCCAAATATTTGACGGAACCACATTCGTCAAATATTTTGGGCCTCTAGACCCCCCAAATATTTGACGGAACCCGATCCGTCAAATATTTTGGGGGTCTACAGCGCCCAAATATTTGGCGGAACCCTTTCCGTCAAATATTTTGGGGCTGTAGACCCCCCAAATATTTGACGGAACCCCATCCGTCAAATATATTGGGGATATAGACCCCCCAAATATTTGACGGAACCACATCCGTCAAATATTTGGTGGGTGTAGACCCCCCAAATATTTTACGGAACCACATCCGTGAAATATTTTGGGGATGTAGACCCCCCAAATATTTGACGGAACCCCATCCGTCAAATATTTTGGGGGTGTAGACCCCCCAAATGTTTGACGGAACCACATCCGTCAAATATTTGGGGGTGTAGACCCCCCAAATATCTGACGGAACCCCATTTGTCAAATATTTTGGGGGTGTAGACCCCATAAATATTTGACGCAACTGCATCCGTGAATTTTTTTTGGGGGTCTACAGCCCCCAAATATTTGAGGGAACCCCATCCGTGAAATATTTGGGGGGTGTAGACCCCCCAAACATTTGACGGAACCACATCCGTCAAATATTCCGGGGCTGTAGACCCCCCAAATATTTGACGGAACCCCATCCGTCAAATATTTTGGGGCTGTAGACCCCCCAAATATTTGACGGAACCCCATCCGTCAAATATATTGGGGGTGTAGACCCCCCAAATATTTGACGGAACCACATCCGTGAAATATTTTGGGGGTTTACAGCCCCCAAATATTTGACGGAACCACATCCGTGAAATATTTTAGGGGTCTACAGCCCCCAAATATTTGACGGAACCCCATCCGTGAAATATTTTGGGGGTGGAGACCCCCCAAATATTTGACGGAACCACATCCGTCAAATATTTTGGGGCTGTAGACCCCAAATATTTGACGGAAAGCCATCCGTCAAATACTTTGGGGGTGTAGACCCCCCAAATGTTTGATGGAACCACATCCGTCAAATATTTGGGGGCTGTAGACCCCCCAAATATTTGACGGAAAGCCATCCGTCAAATATTTTGGGGGTGTAGACCCCCCAAATATTTGACAGAACCCCATCCGTCAAATATTTTGGGGGTGTAGACCCCCCAAATGTTTGACGGAACCACATCCGCCAAATATTTTGGCGGTGTAGACCCCCCAAATATTTGACGGAACGCCATCCGTCAAATATTTTGGGGCTGTAGACCCCAAACATTTGACGGAACCCCATCCGTGAACTGTTTTGGGGGTGTAGACCCCCCAAATATTTGACGGAACCACATCCGTCAAATATTTTGGGGTCGTAGACCCCCCAAATATTTGACGCCACCCCATCCGTCAAATATTTTGGCGGTGTAGACCCCCCAAATATTTGACGGAACCACACCCGTGAAATATTTTGGCGGTGTAGACCCCCCAAATATTTGACGGAACGCCATCCGTCAAATATTTTGGGGCTGTAGACCCCAAATATTTGACGGAACCCCATCCGTGAACTGTTTTGGGGGTGTAGACCCCCCAAATATTTGACGGAACCACATCCGTCAAATATTTTGGGGTCGTAGACCCCCCAAATATTTGACCGAACCCCATCCGTGAAATATTTTGGGGGTCTACAGCCCCCAAATATTTGACGGAACCCCATCCGTGAAATATTTTGGGGCTGTAGACCCCCCAAATATTTGACGGAACCCCATCCGTCAAATATTTTGGGGGTCTACAGCCCCCAAATATTTGGCGGAACCCCATCCGTCAAATATTTTGGGGCTGTAGACCCCCCAAATATTTGACGGAACCCCATCCGTGAAATATTTTGGGGGTCTACAGCCCCCAAATATTTGACGGAACCACATCCGTCAAATATTTTAGGGGTCTACAGCCCCCAAATATTTGACGGAACCCCATCCGTGAAATATTTTGGGGGTGGAGACCCCCCAATTATTTGAGGGAACCACATCCGTCAAATATTTTGGGGCTTTAGACCCCAAATATTTGACGGAACCCCATCCGTCAAATACTTTGGGGGTGTAGACCCCCCAAATATTTGACGGAACCACATCCGTCAAATATTTTGGGGGTGTAGACCCCCCAAATATTTGACAGAACCCCATCCGTCAAATATTTTGGGGGTGTAGACCCCCCAAATGTTTGACGGAACCACATCCGTCAAATATTTTGGCGGTGTAGACCCCCCAAATATTTGACGGAACGCCATCCGTCAAATATTTTGGGGCTGTAGACCCCAAATATTTGACGGAACCCCATCCGTGAACGCTTTGGGGGTGTAGACCCCCCAAATATTTGACGGAACCACATCCGTCAAATATTTTGGGGTCGTAGACCCCCCAAATATTTGACGCAACCCCATCCGTCAAATATTTTGGCGGTGTAGACCCCCCAAATATTTGACGGAACCACACCCGTGAAATATTTTGGCGGTGTAGACCCCCCAAATATTTGACGGAACGCCATCCGTCAAATATTTTGGGGCTGTAGACCCCAAATATTTGACGGAACCCCATCCGTGAACTGTTTTGGGGGTGTAGACCCCCCAAATATTTGACGGAACCACATCCGTCAAATATTTTGGGGTCGTAGACCCCCCAAATATTTGACCGAACCCCATCCGTGAAATATTTTGGGGGTCTACAGCCCCCAAATATTTGACGGAACCCCATCCGTGAAATATTTTGGGGCTGTAGACCCCCCAAATATTTGACGGAACCCCATCCGTCAAATTTTTTGGGGGTCTACAGCCCCCAAATATTTGGCGGAACCCCATCCGTCAAATATTTCGGGGCTGTAGACCCCCCAAATATTTGACGGAACCCCATCCGTGAAATATTTTGGGGGTCTATAGCCCCCAAATATTTGACGGAACCACATCCGTCAAATATTTTAGGGGTCTACAGCCCCCAAATATTTGACGGAACCCCATCCCCGAAATATTTTGGGGGCTGTAGACCCCCCAAATATTTGACGGAACCACATCCGTCCAATATTTTGGGGTTGTAGACCCCCCAAATATTTGACATAACCCCATCCGTCAAATATTTTGGCGGTGTAGACCCCGCAAATATTTGACGCAACCCCATCCGTGAAATATTTTGGGGGTCTACAGCTCCCAAATATTTGAGGGAATCCCATCCGTGAAATATTTGGGGGGTGTAGAACCCCCAAATATTTGACGGAACCACATCCCTCAAATATTTTGGGGCTGTAGACCCCCCAAATATTTGACGGAACCCTAGCGGTGAAATATTTGGGGGGTGTATAGCCCCCCAATATTTGACGGAACCACATCCGTCAAATATTTAGGGGGTGCAGACCCTCCAAATATTTGACGGAACCCCATCCGTGAAATATTTGGGGGGTCTGAAGCCCGCAAATATTTGACGGAACCACATCGGTCAAATATTTTGGGGTTGTAGACCCCCCAAATATTTGACGGAACCACATTCGTCAAATATTTTGGGGCTGTAGACCCCCCAAATATTTGACGGAACCCCATCCGTCAAACATTTTGGGGGTCTACAGCGCCCAAATATTTGGCGGAACCCCATCCGTCAAATATTTTGGGGCTGTAGACCCCCCAAATATTTGACGGAACCCCATCCGTCAAATATATTGGGGATGTAGACCCCCCAAATATTTGACGGAACCACATCCGTCAAATATTTGGTGGGTGTAGACCCCCCAAATATTTGACGGAACCACATCCGTGAAATATTTTGGGGCTGTAGACCCCCCAAATATTTGACGGAACCCCATCCATCAAATATTTTGGGGGTGTAGACCCCCCAAATGTTTGACGGAACCACATCCGTCAAATATTTGGGGGCTGTAGACCCCCCAAATATTTGACGGATCCACATCCGTCAAATATTTTGGGGGTGTAGACCCCCCAAATATTTGACGGAACCCCATCCGTCAAATATTTTGGGGATGTAGACCCCCCAAATATTTGACGCTACTGCATCCGTGAATTTTTTTTGGGGGTCTACAGCCTCCGAATATTTGAGGGAACCCCATCCGTGAAATATTTGGGGGGTGTAGACCCCCCAAACATTTGACGGAACCACATCCGTCAAATATTTTGGGGCTGTAGACCCCCCAAATATTTGACGGAACCCCATCCGTCAAATATTTTGGGGGTCTACAGCCCCCAAATATTTGGCGGAACCCCATCCGTCAAATATTTTGGGGCTGTAGACCCCCCAAATATTTGACGGAACCCCATCCGTCAAATATTTTGGGGGTCTACAGCCCCCAAATATTTGGCGGAACCCCATCCGTCAAATATTTTGGGGCTGTAGACCCCCCAAATATTTGACGGAACGCCATCCGTGAAATATTTTGGGGGTCTACAGCCCCCAAATATTTGACGGAACCCCATCCGTGAACTGTTTTGGGGGTGTAGACCCCCCAAATATTTGACGGAACCTCATCCGTCATATATTTTGGGGGTGTAGACCCCCCAAATATTTGACGGAACCCCATCCGTGAAATATTTTGGGGGTCTACAGCCCCCAAATATTTGACGGAACCACATCCGTGAAATATTTTGGGGCTGTAGACCCCCCAAATATTTGATGGAACCCCATCCGTCAAATATTTTGGGGGTCTACAGCCCCCAAATATTTGGCGGAACCCCATCCGTCAAATATTTTGGGGCTGTAGACCCCCCAAATATTTGACGGAACCCCATCCGTCAAATATATTGGGGGTGTAGACCCCCCAAGTATTTGACGGAACCACATCCGTGAAATATTTTGGGGGTCTACAGCCCCCAAATATTTGACGGAACCCCATCCGTGAAATATTTTGGGGGTGGAGACCCCCCAAATATTTGACGGAACCACATCCGTCAAATATTTTGGGGCTGTAGACCCCCCAAATATTTGACGGAACCCTATCGGTGAAATATTTGGGGGGTGTACAGCCCCCCAATATTTGACGGAACCACATCCGTCAAATATTTAGGGGGTGCAGACCCCCCAAATATTTGACGGAACCCCATCCGTGAAATATTTGGGGGGTCTGAAGCCCGCAAATATTTGACGGAACCACATCGGTCAAATATTTTGGGGTTGTAGACCCCCCAAATATTTGACGGAACCACATTCGTCAAATATTTTGGGGCTGTAGACCCCCCAAATATTTGACGGAACCCCATCCGTCAAATATTTTGGGGGTCTACAGCGCCCAAATATTTGGCGGAACCCCATCCGTCAAATATTTTGGGGCTGTAGACCCCCCAAATATTTGACGGAACCCCATCCGTCAAATATATTGGGGATGTAGACCCCCCAAATATTTGACGGAACCACATCCGTCAAATATTTGGTGGGTGTAGACCCCCCAAATATTTGACGGAACCACATCCGTGAAATATTTTGGGGCTGTAGACCCCCCAAATATTTGACGGAACCCCATCCATCAAATATTTTGGGGGTGTAGACCCCCCAAATGTTTGACGGAACCACATCCGTCAAATATTTGGGGGCTGTAGACCCCCCAAATATTTGACGGATCCACATCCGTCAAATATTTTGGGGGTGTAGACCCCCCAAATATTTGACGGAACCCCATCCGTCAAATATTTTGGGGGTGTAGACCCCCCAAATATTTGACGCTACTGCATCCGTGAATTTTTTTTGGGGGTCTACAGCCTCCAAATATTTGAGGGAACCCCATCCGTGAAATATTTGGGGGGTGTAGACCCCCCAAACATTTGACGGAACCACATCCGTCAAATATTTTGGGGCTGTAGACCCCCCAAATATTTGACGGAACCCCATCCGTCAAATATTTTGGGGGTCTACAGCCCCCAAATATTTGGCGGAACCCCATCCGTCAAATATTTTGGGGCTGTAGACCCCCCAAATATTTGACGGAACCCCATCCGTCAAATATTTTGGGGGTCTACAGCCCCCAAATATTTGGCGGAACCCCATCCGTCAAATATTTTGGGGCTGTAGACCCCCCAAATATTTGACGGAACGCCATCCGTGAAATATTTTGGGGGTCTACAGCCCCCAAATATTTGACGGAACCCCATCCGTGAACTGTTTTGGGGGTGTAGACCCCCCAAATATTTGACGGAACCTCATCCGTCATATATTTTGGGGGTGTAGACCCCCCAAATATTTGACGGAACCCCATCCGTGAAATATTTTGGGGGTCTACAGCCCCCAAATATTTGACGGAACCACATCCGTGAAATATTTTGGGGCTGTAGACCCCCCAAATATTTGATGGAACCCCATCCGTCAAATATTTTGGGGGTCTACAGCCCCCAAATATTTGGCGGAACCCCATCCGTCAAATATTTTGGGGCTGTAGACCCCCCAAATATTTGACGGAACCCCATCCGTCAAATATATTGGGGGTGTAGACCCCCCAAGTATTTGACGGAACCACATCCGTGAAATATTTTGGGGGTCTACAGCCCCCAAATATTTGACGGAACCCCATCCGTGAAATATTTTGGGGGTGGAGACCCCCCAAATATTTGACGGAACCACATCCGTCAAATATTTTGGGGCTGTAGACCCCAAATATTTGACGGAACCCCATCCGTCAAATACTTTGGGGGTGTAGACCCCCCAAATGTTTGATGCAACCACATCCGTCAAATATTTGGGGGCTGTAGACCCCCCAAATATTTGACGGAACCACATCCGTCAAATATTTGGGGGGTGTAGACCCCCCATATATTTGACGGAACCACATCCCTGAAATATTTTGGGGGTGTAGACCCCCCAAATATTTGACGGAACCTCATCCGTGAAATATTTTGGGGGTCTACAGCCCCCAAATATTTGACGGAACCACATCCGTGAACTGTTTTGGGGGTGTAGACCCCCCAAATATTTGACGGAACCACATTCGTCAAATATTTTGGCCGTGTAGACCCCCCAAATATTTGACGGAACCCCATCCGTCAAATATTTTGGGGTTGTAGACCCCCCAAATATTTGACGGAACCACATCCGTGAAATTTTTTGGGGGTCTACAGCCCCCAAATTTTTGATGGAACCCCATCCGTGAAATATTTTGGGGCTGTAGACCCCCCAAATATTTTACGGAACCACATCCGTCAAATATTTTTGGGCTGTAGACCCCCCAAATTTTTGACGGAACCCCATCCGTCAAATATTTGGGGTCTACAGCTTCCAAATATTTGACGGAACCACATCTGTGAAATATTTTGCGGGTGTAGACCACCCAAATATTTGACGGAACCACATCCGTCAAATATTTTGGGGGCTGCAGACCCCCCAAATATTTGACGGAACCACATCCGTCAAATGTTTTGGGGGTGTAGACCCCCCAAATATTTGACGGAACCCCATCCGTCAAATATTTTGGGGGTGTAGACCCCCCAAAAATTTGACGCAACCTCATCCGTGAAATATTTTCGGGGTCTCTAGCCCCCAAATATTTGGGGGAACCCCATCTGTCAAATATTTTGGGGGTGTAGACCCCCCGAATATTTGACGGAACCCCATCCGTGAAATATTTTGGGGGTCTACATCCCCCAAATATTTGACGGAACCCCATCCGTGAACTATTTTGGGGGTGTAGACCCCCCAAATATTTGACGGAACCACATCCGTCAAATATTTTGGGGCTGTAGACCCCCCAAATATTTGACGGAACCCCATCCGTGAAATATTTTGGGGGTCTACATCCCCCAAATATTTGACGGAACCCCATCCGTGAACTATTTTGGGGGTGTAGACCCCCCAAATATTTGACGGAACCACATCCGTCAAATATTTTGGGGCTGTAAACCCCCCAAATATTGGAAGGAACCCCATCCGTCAAATATTTTGGGGGTCTACAGCCCCCAAATATTTGGCGGAACCCCATCCGTCATATATTTTGGGGGTGTAGACCCCCCAAATATTTGACGGAACCCCATCCGTCAAATATTTTGGGGCTGTAGACCCCCCAAATATTTGACGCAACCCCATCCGTGAAATATTTGGGGGGTGTACAGCCCCCAAATATTTGACGGAACCCCATCCGTCAAATATTTTGGGGGTGTAGACCCCCCAAATATTTGACGGAACCACATCCGTCAAATGTTTCGGGGGTGTAGACCCCCCAAATATTTGACGGAACCCCATCCGTGAAATATTTTGGCGGTCTACGGCCCCAAGATATTGGGCGGAACCCCATCCGTCAAATATTTTGGGGCTGTAGACCCCCCAAATATTTGACGGAACCACATCCGTCAAATATTTTGGGGGTCTACAGCCCCCAAATATTTGGCGGAACCCCATCCGTCAAATATTTTGGGGGTGTAGACCCCCCAAATATTTGACGGAACCCCATCCGTCAAATATTTTGGGGCTGTAGACCCCCCAAATATTTGACGCAACCCCATCCGTGAAATATTTGGGGGGTGTACAGCCCCCAAATATTTGACGGAACCCCATCCGTCAAATATTTTGGGGGTGTAGACCCCCCAAATATTTGACGGAACCACATCCGTCAAATGTTTCGGGGGTGTAGACCCCCCAAATATTTGACGGAACCCCATCCGTGAAATATTTTGGCGGTCTACGGCCCCAAGATATTGGGCGGAACCCCATCCGTCAAATATTTTGGGGCTGTAGACCCCCCAAATATTTGACGAAACCACATCCGTGAAATATTTTGGGGGTGTAGACCCCCCAAATATTTGACGGAACCCCATCCGTGAAATATTTTGGGGGTCTACAGCCCCCAAATATTTGACGGAACCCCATCCGTTAAATTTTTTTGGGTGCGTAGACCCCCCAAATATTTCACCGAACCACATCCGTCAAATATTTCGCGGCTGTAGACCCCCCAAATATTTGACGGAATCCCATCCGTCAAATCCCAAATATTTGACGGAACCCCATCCGTCAAATATTTTGGGGGTGTAGACCCCCCAAATATTTAACGGAACCACATCCGTCAAATATTTTGGGGGTGTAGACCCCCCAAATATTTGACGGAACCCCATCCGTCAAATATTTTGGGGCTGTAGACCCCCCCAATATTTGACGGAACCCCATCCGTGAAATATTTGGGGGGTGTAAAGCCCCCAAATATTTGACAGAACCCCATCCGTGAAATATTTTGGGGGTGTAGACCCCCCAAATATTTGACGGAACCACATCCGTCAAATATTTTGGGAGTGTAGACCCCCCAAATATTTGACGGAACCCCATCCGTCAAATCCCAAATATTTGACGGAACCCCATCCCTCAAATATTTTGGGGGTCTAGACCCCCCAAATATTTGACGGAACCCCATCCGTCAAATATTTTGGGGGTGTAGACCCCACAAATATTTGACGGAACCACATCCGTCAAATATTTTCGGGGTGTAGACCCCCCAAGTATTTGACGGAACCCCATCCGTCAAATATTTTGGGGGTGTAGACCCCCCAAATATTTGACGGAACCACATCCGTCAAATATTTTGGGGCTGTAGACCCCCCAAATATTTGACGGAACCCCATCCGTGAAATATTTTGGGGGTCTACAGCCCCCAAATATTTGACGGAACCCCATCCGTGAAATATTTTGGGGGTGTAGACCCCCCAAATATTTGACGGAACCACATCCGTCAAATATTTTGGGGGTGTAGACCCCCCAAATATTTGACGGAACGCCATCCGTCAAATCCCAAATATTTGACGGAACCCCATCCCTCAAATATTTTGGGGGTGTAGACCCCACGAATATTTGACGGAACCCCATCCGTCAAATATTTTGGGGGTGTAGACCCCCCAAATATTTGACGGAACCACATCCGTCAAATTTTTTGGGGGTGTAGACCCCCCAAATATTTGACGGAACCACATCCGTCAAATATTTTGGGGGTCTACAGCCCCCAAATATTTGGCGGAACCCCATCCGTCAAATATTTTGGGGCTGTAGACCCCCCAAATATTTGACGGAACCCCATCCGTCAAATATATTGGGGGTGTAGACCCCCCAAATATTTGACGGAACCACATCCGTGAAATATTTTGGGGGTCTACAGCCCCCAAATATTTGACGGAACCACATCCGTGAAATATTTTGGGGGTCTACAGCCCCCAAATATTTGACGGAACCACATCCGTCAAATATTTGGGGGCTGTAGACCCCAAATATTTGACGGAACCCCATCCGTCAAATACTTTGGGGGTGTAGACCCCCCAAATGTTTGATGGAACCACATCCGTCAAATATTTGGGGGCTGTAGACCCCCCAAATATTTGAAGGAACCACATCCGTCAAATATTTTGGGGGTGTAGACCCCCCAAATATTTGACAGAACCCCATCCGTCAAATATTTTGGCGGTGTAGACCCCCCAAATATTTGACGCAACCCCATCCGTGAAATATTTTGGGGGTCTACAGCCCCCAAATCTTTGAGGGAATCCCATCCGTGAAATATTTGGGGGCTGTAGACCCCCCAAATATTTGACGGAACCACATCCGTCAAATATTTTGGGGCTGTAGACCCCCCAAATATTTGACGGAACCTCATCCGTGAAATATTTTGGGGGTCTACAGCCCCCAAATATTTGACGGAACCACATCCGTGAACTGTTTTGGGGGTGTAGACCCCCCAAATATTTGACGGAACCACATTCGTCAAATATTTTGGCGGTGTAGACCCCCCAAATATTTGACGGAACCCCATCCGTCAAATATTTTGGGGTCGTAGACCCCCCAAATATTTGACGGAACCACATCCGTCAAATATTTTGGGGGTGTAGACCCCCCAAATATTTGACGGAACCACATCCGTCAAATGTTTCGGGGGTGTAGACCCCCCAAATATTTGACGGAACCCCATCCGTGAAATATTTTGGCGGTCTACGGCCCCAAGGTATTGGGCGGAACCCCATCCGTCAAATATTTTGGGGCTGTAGACCCCCCAAATATTTGACGAAACCACATCCGTGAAATATTTTGGGGGTGTAGACCCCCCAAATATTTGACGGAACCCCATCCGTGAAATATTTTGGGGGTCTACAGCCCCCAAATATTTGACGGAACCCCATCCGTTAAATTTTTTTGGGTGCGTAGACCCCCCAAATATTTCACCGAACCACATCCGTCAAATATTTCGCGGCTGTAGACCCCCCAAATATTTGACGGAATCCCATCCGTCAAATCCCAAATATTTGACGGAACCCCATCCGTCAAATATTTTGGGGGTGTAGACCCCCCAAATATTTAACGGAACCACATCCGTCAAATATTTTGGGGGTGTAGACCCCCCAAATATTTGACGGAACCCCATCCGTCAAATATTTTGGGGCTGTAGACCCCCCCAATATTTGACGGAACCCCATCCGTGAAATATTTGGGGGGTGTAAAGCCCCCAAATATTTGACAGAACCCCATCCGTGAAATATTTTGGGGGTGTAGACCCCCCAAATATTTGACGGAACCACATCCGTCAAATATTTTGGGAGTGTAGACCCCCCAAATATTTGACGGAACCCCATCCGTCAAATCCCAAATATTTGACGGAACCCCATCCCTCAAATATTTTGGGGGTCTAGACCCCCCAAATATTTGACGGAACCCCATCCGTCAAATATTTTGGGGGTGTAGACCCCACAAATATTTGACGGAACCACATCCGTCAAATATTTTCGGGGTGTAGACCCCCCAAGTATTTGACGGAACCCCATCCGTCAAATATTTTGGGGGTGTAGACCCCCCAAATATTTGACGGAACCACATCCGTCAAATATTTTGGGGCTGTAGACCCCCCAAATATTTGACGGAACCCCATCCGTGAAATATTTTGGGGGTCTACAGCCCCCAAATATTTGACGGAACCCCATCCGTGAAATATTTTGGGGGTGTAGACCCCCCAAATATTTGACGGAACCACATCCGTCAAATATTTTGGGGGTGTAGACCCCCCAAATATTTGACGGAACGCCATCCGTCAAATCCCAAATATTTGACGGAACCCCATCCCTCAAATATTTTGGGGGTGTAGACCCCACGAATATTTGACGGAACCCCATCCGTCAAATATTTTGGGGGTGTAGACCCCCCAAATATTTGACGGAACCACATCCGTCAAATTTTTTGGGGGTGTAGACCCCCCAAATATTTGACGGAACCACATCCGTCAAATATTTTGGGGGTCTACAGCCCCCAAATATTTGGCGGAACCCCATCCGTCAAATATTTTGGGGCTGTAGACCCCCCAAATATTTGACGGAACCCCATCCGTCAAATATATTGGGGGTGTAGACCCCCCAAATATTTGACGGAACCACATCCGTGAAATATTTTGGGGGTCTACAGCCCCCAAATATTTGACGGAACCACATCCGTGAAATATTTTGGGGGTCTACAGCCCCCAAATATTTGACGGAACCACATCCGTCAAATATTTGGGGGCTGTAGACCCCAAATATTTGACGGAACCCCATCCGTCAAATACTTTGGGGGTGTAGACCCCCCAAATGTTTGATGGAACCACATCCGTCAAATATTTGGGGGCTGTAGACCCCCCAAATATTTGAAGGAACCACATCCGTCAAATATTTTGGGGGTGTAGACCCCCCAAATATTTGACAGAACCCCATCCGTCAAATATTTTGGCGGTGTAGACCCCCCAAATATTTGACGCAACCCCATCCGTGAAATATTTTGGGGGTCTACAGCCCCCAAATCTTTGAGGGAATCCCATCCGTGAAATATTTGGGGGCTGTAGACCCCCCAAATATTTGACGGAACCACATCCGTCAAATATTTTGGGGCTGTAGACCCCCCAAATATTTGACGGAACCTCATCCGTGAAATATTTTGGGGGTCTACAGCCCCCAAATATTTGACGGAACCACATCCGTGAACTGTTTTGGGGGTGTAGACCCCCCAAATATTTGACGGAACCACATTCGTCAAATATTTTGGCGGTGTAGACCCCCCAAATATTTGACGGAACCCCATCCGTCAAATATTTTGGGGTCGTAGACCCCCCAAATATTTGACGGAACCACATCCGTGAAATTTTTTGGGGGTCTACAGCCCCCAAATTTTTGATGGAACCCCATCCGTGAAATATTTTGGGGCTGTAGACCCCCCAAATATTTTACGGAACCACATCCGTCAAATATTTTTGGGCTGTAGACCCCCCAAATTTTTGACGGACCCCCATCCGTCAAATATTTGGGGTCTACAGCTTCCAAATATTTGACGGAACCACATCTGTGAAATATTTTGCGGGTGTCAACCACCCAAATATTTGACGGGACCACATCCGTCAAATATTTTGGGGGCTGCAGACCCCCCAAATATTTGACGGAACCACATCCGTCAAAAGTTTTGGGGGTGTAGACCCCCCAAATATTTGACGGAACCCCATCCGTCAAATATTTTGGGGGTGTAGACCCCCCAAAAATTTGACGCAACCCCATCCGTGAAATATTTTCGGGGTCTATAGCCCCCAAATATTTGGGGGAACCCCATCTGTCAAATATTTTGGGGGGTGTAGACCCCCCAAATATTTGACGGAACCACATCCGTCAAATATTTTGGGGGTGTAGACCCCCCGAATATTTGACGGAACCCCATCCGTGAAATATTTTGGGGGTCTACATCCCCCAAATATTTGACGGAACCCCATCCGTGAACTATTTTGGGGGTGTAGACCCCCCAAATAATTGACGGAACTACATCCGTCAAATATTTTGGGGCTGTAGACCCTTCAAATATTTGACGGAACCCCATCCGTGAAATATTTTGGGGGTCTACATCCCCCAAATATTTGACGGAACCCCATCCGTGAACTATTTTGGGGGTGTAGACCCCCCAAATATTTGACGGAACCACATCCGTCAAATATTTTGGGGCTGTAAACCCCCCAAATATTTGAAGGAACCCCATCCGTCAAATATTTTGGGGGTCTACAGCCCCCAAATATTTGGCGGAACCCCATCCGTCAAATATTTTGGGGGTGTAGACCCCCCAAATATTTGACGGAACCCCATCCGTCAAATATTTTGGGGCTGTAGACCCCCCAAATATTTGACGGAACCCCATCCGTGAAATATTTGGGGGGTGTATAGCCCCCAAACATTTGACGGAACCCCATCCGTCAAATATTTTGGGGGTGTAGACCCCCCAAATATTTGACGGAACCACATCCGTCAAATGTTTCGGGGGTGTAGACCCCCCAAATATTTGACGGAACCCCATCCGTGAAATATTTTGGCGGTCTACGGCCCCAAGATATTGGGCGGAACCCCATCCGTCAAATATTTTGGGGCTGTAGACCCCCCAAATATTTGACAGAACCCCAACAGTCAAGTATTTTGGGGGTCTACAGCCCCCAAATATTTGGCGGAACCCCATCCGTCAAATATTTTGGGGCTGTAGACCTCCCAAATATTTGACGGAACCACATCCGTGAAATATTTTGGGGGTGTAGACCCCCCAAATATTTGACGGAACCCCATCCGTGAAATATTTTGGGGGTCTACAGCCCCCAAATATTTGACGGAACCCCATCCGTTAAATTTTTTTGGGTGTGTAGACCCCCCAAATATTTCACCGAACCACATCCGTCAAATATTTCGCGGCTGTAGACCCCCCAAATATTTGACGGAACCCCATCCGTCAAATCCCAAATATTTGACGGAACCCCATCCGTCAAATATTTTGGGGGTGTAGACCCTCCAAATATTTAACGGAACCACATCCGTCAAATATTTTGGGGGTGTAGACCCCCCAAATATTTGACGGAACCCCATCCGTCAAATATTTTGGGGCTCTAGACCCCCCAAATATTTGACGGAACCCCATCCGTGAAATATTTGGGGGCTGTAAAGCCCCCAAATATTTGACAGAACCCCATCCGTGAAATATTTTGGGGGTGTAGACCCCCCAAATATTTGACGGAACCACATCCGTCAAATATTTTGGGAGTGTAGACCCCCCAAATATTTGACGGAACCCCATCCGTCAAATCCCAAATATTTGACGGAACCCCATCCCTCAAATATTTTGGGGGTGTAGACCCCCCAAATATTTGACGGAACCCCATCCGTCAAATATTTTGGGGGTGTAGACCCCACAAATATTTGACGGAACCACATCCGTCAAATATTTTGGGGGTGTAGACCCCCCAAATATTTGACGGAACCCCATCCGTCAAATATTTTGGGGGTGTGCACCCCCCAAATATTTGACAAAACCACATCCGTCAAATATTTTGGGGGTGTAGACCCCCCAAATATTTGACGGAACCCCATCCGTCAAATATTTTGGGGCTGTAGACCCCCCAAATATTTGACGGAACCACATCCGTCAAATATTTTGGGGCTGTAGACCCCCCAAATATTTGACGGAACCCCATCCGTCAAATCCCAAATATTTGACGGAACCCCATCCGTCAAATATTTTGGGGGTGTAGACCCCCCAAGTATTTGACGGAACCCCATCCGTCAAATATTTTGGGGGTGTAGACCCCCCAAATATTTGACGGAACCACATCCGTCAAATATTTTGGGGCTGTAGACCCCCCAAATATTTGACGGAACCCCATCCGTGAAATATTTTGGGGGTCTACAGCCCCCAAATATTTCACGGAACCCCATCCGTGAAATATTTTGGGGGTGTAGACCCCCCAAATATTTGACGGAACCACATCCGTCAAATATTTTGGGGGTGTAGACCCCCCAAATATTTGACGGAACGCCATCCGTCAAATCCCAAATATTTGACGGAACCCCATCCCTCAAATATTTGGGGGGTGTAGACCCCCCAAATATTTGACGGAACCCCATCCGTCAAATATTTTGGGGGTGTAGACCCCCCAAATATTTGACGGAACCACATCCGTCAAATTTTTTGGGGGTGTAGACCCCCCAAATATTTGACGGAACCACATCCGTCAAATAATTTGGGGGTGTAGACCCCCCAAATATTTGACGGAATCCCATCCGTCAAATATTTTGGGGGTGTAGACCCCCCAAATATTTGACGGAACCACATCCGTCAAAAATTTTTGGGGTGTAGACCCCCCCAATATTTTACGGAACCCCATCCGTCAAATATTTTGGGGCTGTAGATCCCCCAAATATTTGACGGAACCCCATCCGTGAAATATTTTGGGGGTCTACAGCCCCCAAATATTTGACGGAACCCCATCCGTGAAATATTTTGGGGGTGTAGACCCCCCAAATATTTGACGGAACCACATCCGTCAAATATTTTGGGGGTGTAGACCCCCCAAATATTTGACGGAACCCCATCCGTCAAATCCCAAATATTTGACGGAACCCCATCCCTCAAATATTTTGGGGGTGTAGACCCCCCAAATATTTGACGGAACCACATCCGTCAAATATTTTGGGGCTGTAGACCCCCCAAATATTTGACGGAACCCCATCCGTCAAATATTTTGGCGGTGTACAGACCCCAAATATTTGACGGAACTCCATCCGTCAAATATTTTTGGGGGTCTACAGCCCCCAAATATTTGACGGAACCCCATCCTTGAAATATTTTGGGGGTGTTGCCCCCCCAAATATTTGACGGAACCACATCCGTCAAATATTTTGGGGCTGTAGACCCCCCAAATATTTGACGGAACCCCATCCGTCAATTATTTTGGGGGTGTAGACCCCCCAAATATTTGAGGGAACCCCATCCGTCAAATATTTTTGGGGGTGTAGACCCCCCAAATATTTGACGGAACCCCATCCGTCAAATATTTTGGGGGTGTAGACCCCCCAAATATTTGAGGGAACCACATCCGTCAAATATTTTGGGGGTGTAGACCCCCCAAATATTTGACGGAACCACATCCTTGAAATATTTTGGGGGTGTAGACCCCCCAAATATTTGACGGAACCACATCCGTCAAATATTTTGGGGCTGTAGACCCCCCAAATATTTGACGGAACCCCATCCGTCAAATCCCAAATATTTGACGGAACCCCATCCGTCAAATATTTTGGGGGTGTAGACCCCCCAAGTATTTGACGGAACCCCATCCGTCAAATATTTTGGGGGTGTAGACCCCCCAAATATTTGACGGAACCACATCCGTCAAATATTTTGGGGCTGTAGACCCCCCAAATATTTGACGGAACCCCATCCGTGAAATATTTTGGGGGTCTACAGCCCCCAAATATTTCACGGAACCCCATCCGTGAAATATTTTGGGGGTGTAGACCCCCCAAATATTTGACGGAACCACATCCGTCAAATATTTTGGGGGTGTAGACCCCCCAAATATTTGACGGAACGCCATCCGTCAAATCCCAAATATTTGACGGAACCCCATCCCTCAAATATTTGGGGGGTGTAGACCCCCCAAATATTTGACGGAACCCCATCCGTCAAATATTTTGGGGGTGTAGACCCCCCAAATATTTGACGGAACCACATCCGTCAAATTTTTTGGGGGTGTAGACCCCCCAAATATTTGACGGAACCACATCCGTCAAATAATTTGGGGGTGTAGACCCCCCAAATATTTGACGGAATCCCATCCGTCAAATATTTTGGGGGTGTAGACCCCCCAAATATTTGACGGAACCACATCCGTCAAAAATTTTTGGGGTGTAGACCCCCCCAATATTTTACGGAACCCCATCCGTCAAATATTTTGGGGCTGTAGATCCCCCAAATATTTGACGGAACCCCATCCGTGAAATATTTTGGGGGTCTACAGCCCCCAAATATTTGACGGAACCCCATCCGTGAAATATTTTGGGGGTGTAGACCCCCCAAATATTTGACGGAACCACATCCGTCAAATATTTTGGGGGTGTAGACCCCCCAAATATTTGACGGAACCCCATCCGTCAAATCCCAAATATTTGACGGAACCCCATCCCTCAAATATTTTGGGGGTGTAGACCCCCCAAATATTTGACGGAACCACATCCGTCAAATATTTTGGGGCTGTAGACCCCCCAAATATTTGACGGAACCCCATCCGTCAAATATTTTGGCGGTGTACAGACCCCAAATATTTGACGGAACTCCATCCGTCAAATATTTTTGGGGGTCTACAGCCCCCAAATATTTGACGGAACCCCATCCTTGAAATATTTTGGGGGTGTTGCCCCCCCAAATATTTGACGGAACCACATCCGTCAAATATTTTGGGGCTGTAGACCCCCCAAATATTTGACGGAACCCCATCCGTCAATTATTTTGGGGGTGTAGACCCCCCAAATATTTGAGGGAACCCCATCCGTCAAATATTTTTGGGGGTGTAGACCCCCCAAATATTTGACGGAACCCCATCCGTCAAATATTTTGGGGGTGTAGACCCCCCAAATATTTGAGGGAACCACATCCGTCAAATATTTTGGGGGTGTAGACCCCCCAAATATTTGACGGAACCACATCCTTGAAATATTTTGGGGGTGTGGACCGCCCAAATATTTGACGGAACCCCATCCGTCAAATATTTCGGGGCTGTAGACCCCCCAAATGTTTGACGGAACCCCATCCGTCAAATCCCAAATTTTTGACGGAACCCCATCCGTCAAATATTTTGGGGGTGTAGACCCCCCAAATATTTGACGGAACCCCATCCGTCAAATATTTTGGGGGTGTAGACCCCCCAAATATTTGACGGAACCCCATCCGTCAAATATTTTGGGGCTGTAGGCCCCCAAATATTTGACGGAACCCCATCCGTCAAATATTTTGGGGCTGTAGACCCCCCAAATATTTGACGGAACCCCATCCGTCAAATATTTTGGCGGTGTACAGACCCCAAATATCTGACGGAACCCCATCCGTGAAATATTTTGGGGGTCTACAGCCCCCAACTATTTGACGGAACCCCATCCGTGAAATATTTTGGGGGTGTAGACCCCCCAAATATTTGACGGAACCACATCCGTCAAAAATTTTGGGGGTGTAGACCCCCCAAATATTTGACGGAACCCCATCCGTCAAATATTTTGGGGGTGTAGACCCCCCAAATATTTGACGGAACCCCATCCGTCAAATATATTGGGGCTGTAGACCCCCCAAATATTTGACGGAACCCCATCCGTGAAATATTTTGGGGGTCTACAGCCCCCAAATATTTGACGGAACCCCATCGGTGAAATATTTTGGGGGTGTAGACCCCCCAAATATTTGACGGAACCACATCCGTCAAATATTTTGGGGGTGTAGACCCCCCAAATATTTGACGGAACGCCATCCGTCAAATCCCAAATATTTGACGGAACCCCATCCCTCAAATATTTTGGGGGTGTAGACCCCCCAAATATTTGACGGAACCCCATCCGTCATATATTTTGGGGGTGTAGACCCCCCAAATATTTGACGGAACCACATCCGTCAAATTTTTTGGGGTTGTAGACCCCCCAAATATTTGACAGAACCCCATCCGTCAAATATTTTGGGGCTGTAGACCCCCCAAATATTTGACGGAACCCCATCCGTGAAATATTTTGGGGGTCTACAGCCCCCAAATATTTGACGGAACCCCATCCGTGAAATATTTTGGGGGTGTAGACCCCCCAAATATTTGACGGAACCACATCCGTCAAATATTTTGGGGGTGTAGACCCCCCAAATATTTAACAGAACGCCATCCGTCAAATCCCAAATATTTGACGGAACCCCATCCGTAAAATATTTTGGGGGTCTACAGCCCCCAAATATTTGACGGAACCCCATCCGTTAAATTTTTTTGGGTGTGTAGACCCCCCAAATATTTCACCGAACCACATCCGTCAAATCCCAAATATTTGACGGAACCCCATCCGTCAAATATTTTGGGGGTGTAGACCCCCCAAATATTTGACGGATGGGGTTCCGTCAAATATTTTGGGGGTGTAGACCCCCCAAATATTTGACGGAACCACATCCGTCAAATATTTTGGGGGTGTAGACCCCCCAAATATTTGACGGAACCCCATCCGTCAAATATTTTGGGGGTGTAGACCCCCCAAATATTTGACGGAACCACATCCGTCAAATATTTTGGGGGTGTAGACCCCCCAAATATTTGACGGAATCCCATCCGTCAAATATTTTGGGGGTGTAGACCCCCCAAATATTTGACGGAACCACATCCGTCAAAAATTTTTGGGGTGTAGACCCCCCCAATATTTTACGGAACCCCATCCGTCAAATATTTTGGGGTTGTAGATCCCCCAAATATGTGACGGAACCCCATCCGTGAAATATTTTGGGGGTCTACAGCCCCCAAATATTTGACGGAACCCCATCCGTGAAATATTTTGGGGGTGTAGACCCCCCAAATATTTGACGGAACCACATCCGTCAAATATTTTGGGGGTGTAGACCCCCCAAATATTTGACGGAACCCCATCCGTCAAATCCCAAATATTTGACGGAACCACATCCGTCAAATATTTTGGGGCTGTAGACCCCCCAAATATTTGACGGAACCCCATCCGTCAAATATTTTGGCGGTGTACAGACCCCAAATATTTGACGGAACGCCATCCGTCAAATATTTTTGGGGGTCTACAGCCCCCAAATATTTGACGGAACCCCATCCTTGAAATATTTTGGGGGTGTAGACCCCCCAAATATTTGACGGAACCACATCCGTCAAATATTTTGGGGCTGTAGACCCCCCAAATATTTGACGGAACCCCATCCGTCAATTATTTTGGGGGTGTAGACCCCCCAAATATTTGAGGGAACCCCATCCGTCAAATATTTTTGGGGGTGTAGACCCCCCAAACATTTGACGGAACCCCATCCGTCAAATATTTTGGGGGTGTAGACCCCCCAAATATTTGAGGGAACCACATCCGTCAAATATTTTGGGGGTGTAGACCCCCCAAATATTTGACGGAACCACATCCTTGAAATATTTTGGGGGTGTGGACCCCCCAAATATTTGACGGAACCCCATCCGTCAAATATTTCGGGGCTGTAGACCCCCCAAATGTTTGACGGAACCCCATCCGTCAAATCCCAAATTTTTGACGGAACCCCATCCGTCAAATATTTTGGGGGTGTAGACCCCCCAAATATTTGACGGAACCCCATCCGTCAAATATTTTGGGGGTGTAGACCCCCCAAATATTTGACGGAACCCCATCCGTCAAATATTTTGGGGGTGTAGGCCCCCAAATATTTGACGGAACCCCATCCGTCAAATATTTTGGGGCTGTAGACCCCCCAAATATTTGACGGAACCCCATCCGTGAAATATTTTGGGGGTCTACAGCCCCCAAATATTTGACGGAACCCCATCCGTGAAATATTTTGGGGGTCTACAGCCCCAAAATATCTGACGGAACCCCATCCGTGAAATATTTTGGGGGTGTAGACCCCCCAAATATTTGACGGAACCACATCCGTCAAAAATTTTGGGGGTGTAGACCCCCCAAATATTTGACGGAACCCCATCCGTCAAATATTTTGGGGGTGTAGACCCCCCAAATATTTGACGGAACCCCATCCGTCAAATATATTGGGGCTGTGGACCCCCCAAATATTTGACGGAACCCCATCCGTGAAATATTTTGGGGGTGTAGACCCCCCAAATATTTCACCGAACCACATCCGTCAAATCCCAAATATTTGACGGAACCCCATCCGTCAAATATTTTGGGGGTGTAGACCCCCCAAATATTTGACGGATGGGGTTCCGTCAAATATTTTGGGGGTGTAGACCCCCCAAATATTTGACGGAACCACATCCGTCAAATATTTTGGGGGTGTAGACCCCCCAAATATTTGACGGAACCCCATCCGTCAAATATTTTGGGGGTGTAGACCCCCCAAATATTTGACGGAACCACATCCGTCAAATATTTTGGGGGTGTAGACCCCCCAAATATTTGACGGAATCCCATCCGTCAAATATTTTGGGGGTGTAGACCCCCCAAATATTTGACGGAACCACATCCGTCAAAAATTTTTGGGGTGTAGACCCCCCCAATATTTTACGGAACCCCATCCGTCAAATATTTTGGGGTTGTAGATCCCCCAAATATGTGACGGAACCCCATCCGTGAAATATTTTGGGGGTCTACAGCCCCCAAATATTTGACGGAACCCCATCCGTGAAATATTTTGGGGGTGTAGACCCCCCAAATATTTGACGGAACCACATCCGTCAAATATTTTGGGGGTGTAGACCCCCCAAATATTTGACGGAACCCCATCCGTCAAATCCCAAATATTTGACGGAACCACATCCGTCAAATATTTTGGGGCTGTAGACCCCCCAAATATTTGACGGAACCCCATCCGTCAAATATTTTGGCGGTGTACAGACCCCAAATATTTGACGGAACGCCATCCGTCAAATATTTTTGGGGGTCTACAGCCCCCAAATATTTGACGGAACCCCATCCTTGAAATATTTTGGGGGTGTAGACCCCCCAAATATTTGACGGAACCACATCCGTCAAATATTTTGGGGCTGTAGACCCCCCAAATATTTGACGGAACCCCATCCGTCAATTATTTTGGGGGTGTAGACCCCCCAAATATTTGAGGGAACCCCATCCGTCAAATATTTTTGGGGGTGTAGACCCCCCAAACATTTGACGGAACCCCATCCGTCAAATATTTTGGGGGTGTAGACCCCCCAAATATTTGAGGGAACCACATCCGTCAAATATTTTGGGGGTGTAGACCCCCCAAATATTTGACGGAACCACATCCTTGAAATATTTTGGGGGTGTGGACCCCCCAAATATTTGACGGAACCCCATCCGTCAAATATTTCGGGGCTGTAGACCCCCCAAATGTTTGACGGAACCCCATCCGTCAAATCCCAAATTTTTGACGGAACCCCATCCGTCAAATATTTTGGGGGTGTAGACCCCCCAAATATTTGACGGAACCCCATCCGTCAAATATTTTGGGGGTGTAGACCCCCCAAATATTTGACGGAACCCCATCCGTCAAATATTTTGGGGGTGTAGGCCCCCAAATATTTGACGGAACCCCATCCGTCAAATATTTTGGGGCTGTAGACCCCCCAAATATTTGACGGAACCCCATCCGTGAAATATTTTGGGGGTCTACAGCCCCCAAATATTTGACGGAACCCCATCCGTGAAATATTTTGGGGGTCTACAGCCCCAAAATATCTGACGGAACCCCATCCGTGAAATATTTTGGGGGTGTAGACCCCCCAAATATTTGACGGAACCACATCCGTCAAAAATTTTGGGGGTGTAGACCCCCCAAATATTTGACGGAACCCCATCCGTCAAATATTTTGGGGGTGTAGACCCCCCAAATATTTGACGGAACCCCATCCGTCAAATATATTGGGGCTGTGGACCCCCCAAATATTTGACGGAACCCCATCCGTGAAATATTTTGGGGGTGTAGACCCCCCAAATATTTGACGGAACCACATCCGTCAAATATTTTGGGGGTGTAGACCCCCCAAATATTTGACGGAACGCCATCCGTCAAATCCCAAATATTTGACGGAACCCCATCCCTCAAATATTTTGGGGGTGTAGACCCCCCAAATATTTGACGGAACCCCATCCGTCAAATATTTTGGGGGTGTAGACCCCCCAAATATTTGACGGAACCACATCCGTCAAATTTTTTGGGGTTGTAGACCCCCCAAATATTTGACGGAACCCCATCCGTCAAATATTTTGGGGCTGTAGACCCCCCAAATATTTGACGGAACCCCATCCGTGAAATATTTTGGGGGTCTACAGCCCCCAAATATTTGACGAAACCCCATCCGTGAAATATTTTGGGGGTGTAGACCCCCCAAATATTTGACGGAACCACATCCGTCAAATATTTTGGGGGTGTAGACCCCCCAAATATTTAACAGAACGCCATCCGTCAAATCCCAAATATTTGACGGAACCCCATCCGTAAAATATTTTGGGGGTCTACAGCCCCCAAATATTTGACGGAACCCCATCCTTTAAATTTTTTTGGGTGTGTAGACCCCCCAAATATTTCACCGAACCACATCCGTCAAATATTTCAAGGCTATAGACCCCCCAAATATTTGACGGAACCCCATCCGTCAAATCCCAAATATTTGACGGAACCCCATCCGTCAAATATTTTGGGGGTGTAGACCCCCCAAATATTTGACGGATGGGGTTCCGTCAAATATTTTGGGGGTGTAGACCCCCCAAATATTTGACGGAACCACATCCGTCAAATATTTTGGGGGTGTAGACCCCCCAAATATTTGACGGAACCCCATCCGTGAAATATTTTGGGGGTCTACAGCCCCCAAATATTTGACAGAACCCCATCCGTGAAATATTTTGGGGGTGTAGACCCCCCAAATATTTCACCGAACCACATCCGTCAAATATTTCAAGGCTATAGACCCCCCAAATATTTGACGGAACCCCATCCGTCAAATCCCAAATATTTGACGGAACCCCATCCGTCAAATATTTTGGGGGTGTAGACCCCCCGAATATTTGACGGAGGGGGTTCCGTCAAATATTTTGGGGGTGTAGACCCCCCAAATATTTGACGGAACCACATCCGTCAAATATTTTGGGGGTGTAGACCCCCCCAATATTTGACGGACCCCCATCCGTGAAATATTTTGGGGGTCTACAGCCCCCAAATATTTGACAGAACCCCATCCGTCAAATATTTTGGGGGTGTAGACCCCCCAAATATTTGACGGAACCCCATCCGTCAAATCCCAAACATTTGACGGAACCCCATCCGTCAAATATTTGGGGGGTCTACACCCCCAAAATATTTGACGGATGGGGTTCCGTCAAATATTTGGGGGTGTAGACCCCCCAAATATTTGACGGAACCCCATCCGTCAAATATTTGGGGGCTGTAGACCCCCCAAATATTTGACGGAACCCCATCCGTGAAATATTTTGGGGGTGTAGACCCCCCAAATATTTGACGGAACCCCGTCCGTCAAATCCCAAATATTTGACGGAACCCCATCCCTCAAATATTTTGGGGGTGTAGACCCCCCAAATATTTGACGGAACCACATCCGTCAAATATTTTGGGGACGTAGACCCCCCAAATATTTGACAGAACCCCATCCGTCAAATATTTTGGGGGTGTAGACCCCCCAAATATTTGACGGAACCCCATCCGTCAAATATTTTGGGGGTGTAGACCCCCCAAAAATATTTGACGGAACCACATCCGTCAAAAATTTTGGGGGTGTAGACCCCCCAAATATTTGACGGAACCCCATCCGTCAAATATTTTGGGGCTGTAGACCCCCCAAATATTTGACGGAACCCCACCCGTGAAATATTTTGGGGGTCTACAGCCCCCAAATATTTGACGGAACCCCATCCGTCAAATATTTTGGGGGTGTAGACCCCCCAAATATTTGACGGAACCACATCCGTCAAATATTTTTGGGGGTGTAGACCCCCCAAATATTTGACGGAACCCCATCCGTCAAATCCCAAATATTTGACGGAACCCCATCCCTCAAATATTTTGGGGGTGTAGACCCCCCAAATATTTGACGGAACCCCATCCGTCAAATATTTTGGGGGTGTAGACCCCCCAAATATTTGACGGAACCCCATCCGTCAAATATTTTGGGGGTGTACAGCCCCCAAATATTTGACGGAACCACATCCGTCAAATCCCAAATATTTGACGGAACCCCATCCGTCAAATATTTTGGGGGTGTAGACCCCCCAAATATTTGGCGGATGGGGTTCCGTCAAATATTTGGGGGTGTAGACCCCCCAAATATTTGACGGAACCCCATCCGTCAAATATTTTGGGGCTGTAGACCCCCCAAATATTTGACGGAACCCCATCCGTGAAATATTTTGGGGGTGTAGACCCCCCAAATATTTGACGGAACCACATCCGTCAAATATGTTGGGGGTGTAGACCCCCCAAATATTTGACGGAACCCCATCCGTCAAATCCCAAATATTTGACGGAACCCCATCCCTCAAATATTTTGGGGGTGTAGACCCCCCAAATATTTGACGGAACCCCATCCGTCAAATATTTTGGGGGTGTAGACGCCCCAAATATTTGACGGAACCACATCCGTCAAATATTTTGGGGGTGTAGACCCCCCAAATATTTGACGGAACCCCATCTGTCAAATATTTTGGGGATGTAGACCCCCCAAATATTTGACGGAACCCCATCCGTCAAATATTTTGGGGGTGTAGACCCCCCAAAAATATTTGACGGAACCACATCCGTCAAAAATTTTGGGGGTGTAGACCCCCCAAATATTTGACGGAACCCCATCCGTCAAATATTTTGGGGGTGTAGACCCCCCAAAAATATTTGACGGAACCACATCCGTCAAATATTTTTGGGGGTGTAGACCCCCCAAATATTTGACGGAACCACATCCGTCAAATATTTTTGGGGGTGTAGACCCCCCAAATATTTGACGGAACCCCATCCGTCAAATATTTTGGGGCTGTAGACCCCCCAAATATTTGACGGAACCCCATCCGTCAAATCCCAAATATTTGACGGAACCCCATCCCTCAAATATTTTGGGGGTGTAGACCCCCCAAATATTTGACGGAACCCCATCCGTCAAATATTTTTGGGGTGTAGACCCCCCAAATATTTGACGGAACCCCATCCGTCAAATATTTTGGGGCTGTCGACCCCCCAAATATTTGACGGAACCCCATCCGTCAAATATTTTGGGGGTGTACAGCCCCCAAATATTTGACGGAACCCCATCCGTCAAATATTTTTGGGGGTCTACAGCCCCCAAATATTTGACGGAACCCCATCCCTGAAATATTTTGGGGGTGTAGACCCCCCAAATATTTGACGGAACCACATCCGTCAAATATTTTGGGGCTGTAGACCCCCCAAATATTTGACGGAACCCCATCCGTGAAATATTTTGGGGGTCTACAGCCCCCAAATATTTGACGGAACCCCATCCGTCAAATATTTTGGGGGTGTAGACCCCCCAAATATTTGAGGGAACCCCATCCGTCAAATATTTTGGGGGTGTAGACCCCCCAAATATTTGATCGAACCACATCCGTCAAATATTTTGGGGCTGTAGACTCCCCAAATATTTGACGGAACCCCATCCGTCAAATATTTTGGGGGTGTAGACCCCCCAAAAATATTTGACGGAACCACATCCGTCAAAAATTTTGGGGCTGTAGACCCCCCAAATATTTGACGGAACCCCATCCGTCAAATATTTTGGGGCTGTAGACCCCCCAAATATTTGACGGAACCCCATCCGTGAAATATTTTGGGGGTCTACAGCCCCCAAATATTTGACGGAACCCCATCCGTCAAATATTTTGGGGGTGTAGACCCCCCAAATATTTGACGGAACCACATCCGTCAAATATTTTTGGGGGTGTAGACCCCCCAAATATTTGACGGAACCCCATCCGTCAAATCCCAAATATTTGACGGAACCCCATCCCTCAAATATTTTGGGGGTGTAGACCCCCCAAATATTTGACGTAACCCCATCCGTCAAATATTTTGGGGGTGTAGACCCCCCAAATATTTGACGGAACCCCATCCGTCAAATATTTTGGGGGTGTACAGCCCCCAAATATTTGACGGAACCACATCCGTCAAATCCCAAATATTTGACGGAACCCCATCCGTCAAATATTTTGGGGGTGTAGACCCCCCAAATATTTGACGGATGGGGTTCCGTCAAATATTTGGGGGTGTAGACCCCCCAAATATTTGACGGAACCCCATCCGTCAAATATTTTGGGGCTGTAGACCCCCCAAATATTTGACGGAACCCCATCCGTGAAATATTTTGGGGGTGTAGACCCCCCAAATATTTGACGGAACCACATCCGTCAAATATGTTGGGGGTGTAGACCCCCCAAATATTTGACGGAACCCCATCCGTCAAATCCCAAATATTTGACGGAACCCCATCCCTCAAATATTTTGGGGGTGTAGACCCCCCAAATATTTGACGGAACCCCATCCGTCAAATATTTTGGGGGTGTAGACGCCCCAAATATTTGACGGAACCACATCCGTCAAATATTTTGGGGGTGTAGACCCCCCAAATATTTGACGGAACCCCATCTGTCAAATATTTTGGGGATGTAGACCCCCCAAATATTTGACGGAACCCCATCCGTCAAATATTTTGGGGGTGTAGACCCCCCAAAAATATTTGACGCAACCACATCCGTCAAAAATTTTGGGGGTGTAGACCCCCCAAATATTTGACGGAACCCCATCCGTCAAATATTTTGGGGCTGTAGACCCCCCAAATATTTGACGGAACCAGATCCGTCAAATATTTTTGGGGGTGTAGACCCCCCAAATATTTGACGGAACCCCATCCGTCAAATATTTTGGGGCTGTAGACCCCCCAAATATTTGACGGAACCCCATCCGTCAAATCCCAAATATTTGACGGAACCCCATCCCTCAAATATTTTGGGGGTGTAGACCCCCCAAATATTTGACGGAACCCCATCCGTCAAATATTTTTGGGGTGTAGACCCCCCAAATATTTGACGGAACCCCATCCGTCAAATATTTTGGGGCTGTCGACCCCCCAAATATTTGACGGAACCCCATCCGTCAAATATTTTGGGGGTGTACAGCCCCCAAATATTTGACGGAACCCCATCCGTCAAATATTTATGGGGGTCTACAGCCCCCAAATATTTGACGGAACCCCATCCCTGAAATATTTTGGGGGTGTAGACCCCCCAAATATTTGACGGAACCACATCCGTCAAATATTTTGGGGCTGTAGACCCCCCAAATATTTGACGGAACCCCATCCGTGAAATATTTTGGGGGTCTACAGCCCCCAAATATTTGACGGAACCCCATCCGTCAAATATTTTGGGGGTGTAGACCCCCCAAATATTTGAGGGAACCCCATCCGTCAAATATTTTGGGGGTGTAGACCCCCCAAATATTTGACGGAACCACATCCGTCAAATTTTTGGGGGTGTAGACCCCCCAAATATTTGACGGAACCACATCCGTCAAATATTTTGGGGCTGTAGACCCCCCAAATATTTGACGGAACCCCATCCGTCAAATATTTTGGGGGTGTAGACCCCCCAAATATTTGACGGAACCACATCCGTCAAATATTTTGGGGGTGTAGACCCCCCAAATATTTGACGGAACCACATCCTTGAAATATTTTGGGGGTGTAGACCCCCCAAATATTTGACGGAACCCCATCCGTCAAATATTTCGGGGCTGTAGACCCCCCAAATGTTTGACGGAACCCCATCCGTCAAATCCCAAATTTTTGACGGAACCCCATCCGTCAAATATTTTGGGGCTGTACACCCCCCAAATATTTGACGGAACCCCATTCGTCAAATATTTTGGGGGTGTAGGCCCCCAAATATTTGACTGAACCCCATCCGTCAAATATTTTGGGGCTGTAGACCCCTCAAATATTTGACGGAACCCCATCCGTGAAATATTTTGGGGTTCTACAGCCCCCAAATATTTGACAGAAACCCATCCGTGAAATATTTTGGGGGTGTAGACCCCCCAAATATTTAACGGAACCACATCCGTCAAATATTTTGGGGCTGTAGACCCCCCAAATATTTGACGGAACCCCATCCGTCAATTATTTTGGGGTTTAGACCCCACAAATATTTGAGGGAACCCCATCCGTCAAATATTTTGGGGGTGTAGACCCCCCAAAGATTTGATGGAACCCCATCCGTCAAATATTTTGGGGGTGTAGACCCCCCAAATATTTGACGGAACCACATCCGTCAAATATTTTTGGGGGGTAGACCCCCCAAATATTTGACGGAACCCCATCGGTGAAATATTTTGGGGGTGTAGACCCCCCAAATATTGGACGGAACCCCATCCGTCAAAAATTTTGGGGCCGTAGACCCCCCAACTATTTGACGGAACCCCATCCGTCAAACGTTTTGGGGGTGTAGACCCCCCAAACATTTGGCGGAACCCCATCCGTGAAATATTTTGGGGTTGTAGACCCCCCAAATATTTGACGGAACCCCATCCGTCAAATATTTTGGGGTTGTAGACCCCCCAAATATTTGACGGAACCACATCCGTCAAATATTTTGGGTGTCTACGGCCCCCAAATATCTGACGGAACCGAATCCGTCAAATATTTTGGGGGTCTAAAGCCCCCAAATATTTGACGGAACCCCATCCATCAAATATTTTGGGGCTGTAGACCCCCCAAATATTTGACAAAACCACATCCGTCAAATATTTGGGGGCTGTAGACCCCCCAAATATTTGGCGGAACCACATCCGTCAAATATTTTGGGGGTCTACAGCCCCCAAATATTTGGCGGAACCCCATCCGTGAAATATTTTGGGGGTGTAGACCACCCAAATATTTGACGGAACCCCATCCGTGAAATATTTTGGGGGTCTACAGCCCCCAAAGATTTTACGGAACCACATCCGTCAAATATTTGGGGGGTGTAGACCCCCCAAATATTTGACGGAACCCCATCCCCGAAATATTTTGGGGCTCTACAGCCCCCAAACATTTGACGGAACCCCATCCGTGAAATATTTGGGGGATGTTTAGCCCCCAAATATTTGACGGAACCACATCCGTCAAATATTTTGGGGGTGTAGACCCCCTAAATATTTGACGGAACCCCATCCGTCAAATACTTTGGGGCTGTAGACCCCCCAAATCTTTGACGGAACCACATCCGTCAAATATCTTGGGGGTCTACAGCCCCCAAATATTTGATGGAACCCCATCCGTGAAATATTTGGGGGATGTACAGCCCCCAAATATTTGACGGAACCACATCCGTCAAATATTTCGGGGGTGTAGACCCCCCGAATATGACGGAACCCCATCCGTCAAATATTTTGGGGCTGTAGACCCCCCAAATATTTGACGGAACCACATCCGTCAAATATTTTGGGGGTCTACGGCCCCCAAATATTTGACGGAACCCCATCCCTGAAATATTTTGGGGGGTGTAGACCCCCCAAATATTTGACGGAACCACATCCGTCAAATATTTGGGGGGTGTAGACCCCCCAAATATTTGACGGAGCCACATCCGTCAAATATTTTGGGGCTGTAGACCCCCCAAATATTTGACGGGACCCCATTTGTCAAATATTTGGGGGGTCTACAGCCCCAAAATATTTGATGGATGTGGTTCCGTCAAATATTTGGGGGGTCTACACCCCCAAAATATTTCAGGGATGGGGTTCCGTCAAATATTTTGGGGCTGTAGACCCCCCAAATATTTGACGGAACCCCAACCGTCAAATATTTTGGGGGTGTACAGCCCCCAAATATTTGACGGAACCCCATCCGTCAAATATTTTTGGGGGTCTACAGCCCCCAAATATTTGACGGAACCCCATCCCTGAAATATTTTGGGGGTGTAGACCCCCCAAATATTTGACGGAACCACATCCGTCAAATATTTTGGGACTGTAGACCCCCCAAATAGTTGACGGAACCCCATCCGTGAAATATTTTGGGGGTCTACAGCCCCCAAATATTTGACGGGACCCCATCCGTCAAATATTGGGGGGGTGTAGACCCCCCAAATATTTGACGGAACCACATCCGTGAAATATTTTGGGCCCGTAGACCCCCCAAATATTTGACGGACACACATCCGTCAAATATTTTGGGGGTCTACACCCCCAGGTAACTAACGCATGGACATGTGTCAAATATTCGACGGACATACATCCGTCAAATATTTTGGGGGTGTAGACCCCCCACATATTTGACGGAACCCCATCCGTGAAATATTTTGGGGGTCTACAGCCCCCAAATATTTGACGGGACCCCATCCGTGAAATATTTGGGGGATGTAGACCCCCCAAATATTTGACGGAACCACATGCGTCAAATACTTTGGGGGTGTAGACCCCCCAAATGTTTGACGGACATTCATCCGTCAAATATTTTGGGGGTCTACACCCCCCAGGTAACTGACGCATGGACATGCGTCAAATATTTGACGGACATACATCCGTCAAATATTTTGGGGGTGTAGACCCCCCAAATATTTGACGGACACACATCCGTCAAATATTTTGGGGATGTAGACCCCCCAGATATTGTGGGGGCCTATGGGGGCCTGTGGGGACCTATGGGGACCTATGGGGGCCTATGGGGGCCTATGGGGACCTATGGGGACCTATAGGGGCCTATGGGGACCTATAGGGGCCTATAGGGGCCTATGGCGATCTTTGGGGGCCTATCAGGGCCTATGGGGACCTATGGGGGCCTATGGGGGCCTATTGGCACCTTTGGGGACCTTTGGGGACCTGTGGGGACCTATAGGGGCCTATGGGGCTCTATGGGGGCCTATGGGGGCCTATGGGGGCCTATGGGGGCCTATGGGGGCCTATGGGGGTCTATGGGGACCTATTGTGGCCTATGGGGGCCTATGGGGACCTTCGGGGACCTATAGGGGCCTATGGGGCTCTATGGGGGCCTATGGGGGCCTATGGGGGCCTATGGGGACCTATGGGGGCCTATGGGGGTCTATGGGGACCTATCGGGGCCTATGGGGGCCTATGGGGGCCTATGGGGACCTATGGGGGCCCATGGGGACCTATGGGGGCCTATGGGGGTCTATGGGGACCTATGGGGGCCTATTGGCACCTTTGGGGACCTATGGGGGCCAATGGGGGCCTATGGGGGCCTATTGGCACCTTTGGGGACCTATGGGGCTCTAGGGGGGCTATGGGGGCCTATGGGGGCCTACGGGGCTCTATGGGGACCTATGGGGGCCTATGGGGACCTTAGGGGGCCTATGGGGGCACGTGGGGACCTATGGGGACCTATGGGGGCCTATGGGGCCTATGGGGGTCTATGGGGACCTATGGGGGCCTATGGGGGTCTATGGGGACCTATGGGGGCCTATTGGCACCTTTGGGGACCTATGGGGACCTATGGGGGCCAATGGTGTCCTATGGGGGCCTATTGGCCCCTTTGGGGACCTATGGGGCTCTACGGGGGCCTATGGGGCTCTATGGGGACCTATGGGGGCCTATGGGGGTCTATGGGGACCTTTGGGGGCCTATGGGCGCCTATGGGGGCCTATGAGGGCCTATGGGGGCCTACGGGGGCCTATTGGCACCTTTGGGGACCTATGGGCATCTTTGGGCACCTTTGGGGGTCTATGGGGACCTTTGGGGACCTATGGGGACCTTTGGGCACCTTTGGGGACTTATGGGGGTCTATGGGGACCTACGGGGACCTATGGGGGTCTATGGGGACCTATGGGGACCTATGGGGGCCTATGGGGGTCTACGGGGACCTTTGGGGACCTATGGGGACCTTTGGGCACCTTTGGGGACCTATGGGCACCTATGGGGATGGGGACCTATCGGCACGTATGGGGATGGGGGCCGATGGGCGACTCATCGGCATCTAGGGGGGCCTATGGGGGCCTATGGGGGCCTATAGGGGCCTATGGGCGCCTATGGGGACCTTTGGGGGTCTATGGGGACCTATTGGGGCCTATGGAGGCCTATGGGCACCTTTGGGGGTCTATGGGGGCCTATTGGGGCCTATGGGGACCTATGGGGGCTTGGGGGGACCTTTGGGGGCCTATGGGGCCATTGGGACCTATGGGGACCTATGGGGACCTATGGGGGCCTATGGGGACCTATGGGGGCCTATGGGGGCCTATGGGGGCCTATGGGGACCTATGGGCACCTTTGGGGACCTTTGGGGACCTATGGGGGCGTATGGGGTCCTTTAGGGACCTTTGGGGACCTATGGGGTCTATGGGGACCTATGGGGGTCTATGGGGGTCGATGGGGACCTATGGGGGTCTATGGGGACCTATGGGGACCTATGGGGGCCTATGGGGGCCCATGGGGGTCTACGGGGACCTTTGGGGACCTATGGGGACCTTTGGGCACCTTTGGGGACCTATGGGCACCTTTGGGGACCTATGGTTACCTATGGGGATGGGGGCCGATGGGGACTCATCGGCATCTAAGGGGGACCTATGTGGGCCTATGGGGGCCTGTGGCGGCCTATGGGGGCTTATGGGGACCTTTGGGGGTCTATGGGGACCTATTGGGGCCTATGGGGGCCTATGGGCACCTTTGGGGGCCTATGGGGGCCTATTGGGGCCTATGGGGGCCTATGGGCACCATTGGGGACCTATGGGGGCCTATGGGGACCTTTGGGGGCCTATGGGCGCCTACGAGGGCCTATGGGGGCCTACGGGGGCCTATTGGCACCTTTGGGGACCTATGGGCATCTTTGGGCACCTTTGGGGGTCTATGGGGACCTTTGGGGACCTATGGGGACCTTTGGGCACCTTTGGGGACCTATGGGCACCTATGGGGATGGGGACCTATGGGCACGTATGGGGATGGGGGCCGATGGGCGACTCATCGGCATCTAGGGGTACCTATGGGGGCCTATGGGGGCCTATGGGGGCCTATGGGGGCCTATGGGGACCTTTGGGGGTCTATGGGGACCTATTGGGGCCTATGGAGGCCTATGGGCACCTTTGGGGGTCTATGGGGGCCTATGGGGGCCTATGGGGGCCTATGGGGACCTGTGGGGACCTATGGGGGCTTGTGGAGGCCTATGGGGGCCTATGGGGACCTACGGGGACCTATGGGCACCTTTGGGGACCTATGGGGACCTATGGGGGCCGATGGGGACTCATTGGCATCTAGGGGGACCTTTGGGGACCTATGGGGACCTATGGGGACCCATGGGCACCTTTGGGGGCCTATGGGGGCCTATGGGGACCTATTGGCACCTTTGGGGACCTATGGGCACCTTTAGGGGCCCATGGGGGCCTATGGGGGCCTATGGGCACCTTTTTGTTTGCCACTTTCCTTGCTCACACATTTTCCCCATTTTCCCATTTTGGTGTTCAAAGTCTTTTTTACTTTTGTACTGCCATGTTTCTGATTGTCCAAGGTGGTTCCCCAATGATTTTTCAATTGTGTCCTCCCTTTTTGTTTTTTTCATTTGGGGGGGGGGTTGATTTAGACTTAGGCATAGTTTCTCCCAATTTCCTCTGGGCATTAGACCCCTAGACCCACCTCCAGTAGATAAGAATATCAGACATCTTCTTGGACAGACCGCACACACAACATCCCTTATCAGACATCAGACATTAGACTTTATACACAATCCTGGGCATCAAGAGCGTGTGGTTGTAAGCGGGGCAAGCATCCCCCTGCATGCCGTGATCCAGTGCATGCTCCTAAGTTTGTGGTACATGGAAAAGTGTTGGTCGAACAAGATTGGTTTGACCAATAAGGAGGTGGAGTCGTATAGGCGGGCTGTGGGGCAGTTTGCCAATGATTGGCGTGCGTTGCAGTGGCAACCCACAGTGTGGGTACATTGGACATGTGTCCATTTTGGGTGGTTTGCGGCCAAGTACCGCAATTTTTATATTTTTTCTAGCATCGCCACCGAAAGGCGGAACGTGGAGTTCAAGATGGACATCCGCCATTCATTTCTAGGTTATAAAATATCGCGCCCCTATTTTAGTGCACGGGCATTCACCCACGTACTGGAGCTTGATGCTCTTGACGTGGGTTTGCAGATGTGGCATGCGTTATATGACACGAAGGAGAAGAAGCGACACATCGGACGACGAAAGGCCTAAGGAGATGAATGAAATCCAAAATGTTGCTTTGCGACAGGGCTGTGGGACAGGTGCCGAGACAGGGGGCTGTCTTAGGACAGGGGTTGCGACAGGTGTCGAGACAGGGGGGTGTCGTAAGACAGCTGAACCAAGATAGGGTGGGTTGTCGTGAAGACAAGGGCTGTCTTTGGGCTGTCGTGGGATTTTACAAAATGCGCACGGCGCGTGCGCACATGGCGGCACCGGTGTCCACAGGGTCCCCTTGGCATAGGGAACATGGTTTAGTACCTAAAAGTCATAGGATGTGAGGGGGTATGGTGGAGGAATACACCACTTTTGCGGGGGGGGGGGGGGGGGTTGTCGGCCTCATCCTGTCTGGCTGCACCTCACACCTACTGCCACCATTGCCCCCGGGTGGCCGCGGACCCCCCCTTGGGTTTTCCCACTTGGGCTACCAGCAGCACCCCCGTTCCTCAGCCACACCACCACCACCACCACCACCACCAGAGCACAAATACCATTCCCACCACCAGCTCCAGCACACCCCCTACGGCAAGGTGGAGGACGAATGGGAAGAATGGGAGGCACGGCCCATCAAAACATACTACCAAGTGTGTGGGGCCGCCAAGAAGGTTGAATCACTGACTGGTGGGATCAGTTTGACCGTCTGTATGCGGAGGAGTACGAGTGGACTCATACCTTTGCACTGGACGCCGGTGTGTCCTCCGACTGCATGGTTGTGGCACCGGCAACCTCAATGCCCGGGAGCTTATGTCCATGTGGGCAACCTAGCTTCCATCCCACACCATCCTTGTAGGAGACTCCTTCCTTGGCTCCCGCGCCACGGTGCAACAGCTCACGCGCGAAGGCCACTCCTTCATCACCATGGTGCGCAAGGACACAGCCCGCGTGCAACACCTCAGGGCACACACCAAAGCCGGCCAAACGGTAGTGGCCACTATTGACGGGCACAAGTACGCCCTTTAGGTGTACACACAACCCAAAACGGGAGGCAAGCCCCCAAAATTGGTGCCCATGTGGTCGATTGTGTGGTAGGCTACGCGGGGAGCCATGCACCACGCACCGGGAGATCCCCCCACTCATGGCTATGTACCGACAGGTAGCACGTGCGGTGGACTCCGCCAACAACATGGCGTTGCAGATGCGCCTCTTGGGAAGGTAGGCGTCCTGGTTGCAAGCTGTGCGAGGCTTTCTCGTACGCTGTGGCCAACGCGTTTGCCACTTGCTGTGTCCTAGAGCGGTGCCGTGGCACGGACAGCATGTGTACGTTGTGGCCAACGCGTTTGCCACTTGCTGTGTCCTAGAGCGGTGCCGTGGCACGCACAGCATGTTGGAGTGGCAGTGATCCCTCGTGCGCTGCCGCTACCTTAGCGATGTGTCTCCCACCAACTCCCACGTCCCCGTAGGCGGCGCCCAGTGGTGGCCCTGTGTGCACTGCGGCACAAGCCGCATGCAATACGTGTGTAGTAGATGCCCTGGCACCCCGTTGCGTGTGCAATGCTTTGCACCCGCGCACGACATCACCCCAGCCGGCGCCGATGAGGCTCAAGACAACGAGCCACCCCTCAGTCATGAGACACATGGGGAGGACAACCGGGAGGACGACTAGGATGCGGACAAGGAAGACGAGGAAGAGACAGAAAGCGAGGCGGAGGAAGAGGAGGAGGATGACATTTTGGGGCCAAGTTGGGCTAGCCATGCGGTGTGACAATTTGCATGTTGTTGCAGCTGGCCATGTGCCCTAACATTTTGGCCACACTTGCTTCTAGACACTATGCCCGACATGAGCCTTGACATAATGGGGCTAGGTGTGGCTGGCCATGTGCCCTGATTTTTTGGCTGGTGTGATGGCCGGCCACATGCCCTATCATTTTGGGGTGTGGTGTGGCCTCCGAAAGGAGCCTTGCATAGCAATGTTCCCGTGGACCCGCAGCTAATTGGCTAACTATGTGCCCTGAATTTTTTGCTAATGTGGCAGCCGGCTAGGTGCCCTCACTTTTTGGGGTTGGTGTGCCCCGTGAAAGGAGCCAAGCATATTGCTACCAATGTTCTTGTGGCCGGCCATGTGCCCGGACTTTTTCGCTAGTGTGGTGGCCAGCCTTGTGCCTTGAATTTTTGGGGCCCGGGGCTCCGAGACGAGCCCAACATATTGCCAGCAATGTTCCCTTGCACCCGCGGCTTGCCGTGTGCCCTGAATTTTTGGCTGGTGTGGTTGTATGTCACGTGCCTTGACTTTTTGTGGCCAGTGCCGTTTCCGAAAGGAGCCTGCGTTATTATTGCTGTCAACGTTCCTTTGCATTTGCAGCCGGCCATGTGCCCTGAAATTTTGGCACCCTCCAGTGCCCAGCCATTTGCCGAAACATTTTCCCGCCCAAAAGATACAAGTGCCTTGGCCTATGCCAAGAAGCTTTCCACACTAGGCTTGGGATCCCCCTCCTTGGCACCAAGCCAGGGTCAATTCCATAACGAATGGCATATCAGTCCCCAGCTCCAAGATATACCCCCCAAAGTAGTACCACTTTCGACATTCCATGCTTAGATAATTTGGCACATGTGGACAAAAGACTGACCACCCCCTTTTTCTTGAACCCCAATGACAATGCGGAACAACATGTCCGGCAACGGCAGAACACACGCAAGGCATCTAAAACCTAGCATGGTGTTGGCTCGTGGGGCAATTGAGCTGAAGGTGTGGCAGACGGTGAATACTAGGTGGGATTGCACTGCAAGTGTGCATATTCAAAGTGCTTAGAAGGAAACGGGAAATTCAAAACTACCTTCATGACACTCCCCCCTCCCCCTCTCTCACCCTACCCCTCATAATCCCAGTCCTGATGAGGCCTCCCCTTGGTCCCCCCCCTGCAAACACTGTTGCTGAAGCCGCTGGTGTTGGGATCCAGAACTGACCTGCCCCCCCCCCCCCCCCACCCCAACCCCACCCAACCACCACCCGACTATGGGGTCGTCTTGCAGTTTCAGCCCACTTGTGTACACTTGACATACCCAGGATCTAATGCGAAATGCAACTGTGACAGAAAGACGTGCAACTTGAATGTCAAAAGTTATCCTCAGTCTTACAGATTGAGGTCTAGCTAAGTTATTCTGCATGCGGTCCTCAGGTTGGATGAGAATAGGTTCACTTCTTGCCTAGGGCAAGTTTTGCTGTCTCATTTGCATGGTCAGACACTTCTGTGTGTTCGACCTCCCTGTCTCCTTGGAGCATCCCCACCACCCAACCCGTCCTCCTGGCCCCTCCCTGACCCCGCCAACTTCCTCCCACTCTCCCCTTGGCCAGTGCCCCCCCCCCCGGCACACACACAGACGGGAGGGTCTATTGAAGGGAAGGGTCCAACCCTATGAAGTCTCCAATTTTCCGGAGACCCCCGGAGACCTCAATTTTCCCCCATTTTTCCACTCCGGAGACCGGAGACTGAATTTTTGTAAAGAAAAGTGCCGTTTTTTTGCCATTTTTCCGACCATTTTTCCACCGTTTTTCTCCGAACGTCCCGTTTTTCATCCATTTTTCCATCCATTTTTCCAGCCATTTTGATAATGTTGTCCTTTGGTTTTGCTTTTGGTTCTTTTGTACCATTCCACCTCTGCTTCAGATTTTTCACACAAATGGACCCTGAGGCTTTTTGGCCTCATGAGGGTGTGTTGTTCATGATGAAACAAGAGGTGGTCAAACGTGGCTGGCTGTCGGATGCTCAATCCTCGAAGAAGCTGAAGGGCGAATGGAAAAGGGCTTCTACTTTGGGGATGCATCTGTCAGCCAAGTATAGTGGGGCCCGTGAACCGAAGTTTGCAAATGTCGATCTGATTCTGCCCGTGGTGGTTGTGGGAAAACGTGAAGAAGCCGCCAGGACTATTTTGAATGAGAAAGAACGCCTACTACCAACTCCCCGGGTATTGCAATGGGCGTACATTTTCGTTTTTCGGTGCAAAATAGCGGCTTCTCGTCCTACATGTTTTTGTGTTTGTGTCTATCTTCCTGTTTTTGTGTGCAGCATGCAGAACACTCACCGGAAAATGATGTGGGGCAGCCATCGGGAAATGCTTCACAAACGGCCCCGGTGGACGAGGAAACGCAAGAAGGCCCTGTTGATGAAGGGCCAAGTGAAACTGGCACCCCTGATGAAAAGGTGGTGCCCCCTGAAAGTTGTGCAATGCACCCGAGTGCTATTGTCTTTTTAATAGCCACTTTTTTTTGTTGTCCTGCATAGGTGTTGGACACTGCCTTTGACATTGCTTGAAAATGGGGAATGGAAAGTGTATCGTGATTCCGTTACACCCTCCACCCCACAATTTGACGTGCTACAGTGGTGGGAAGGCATGGCTGTGCGCCTACCCACAATGTACCGCATTGCACGGTCCATCCTGGCCATTCCCCAAACTTCTTGTGATGTAGAACGCTCGTTTTCAGTTTGGAAGCGTGTTCGTTCCGACAAGCAACAGAGTATGGCGGAGGGAACACACAAGGCCTATGTCTCCTTTTGTTTCAATGGTGTAGTTCCACCACCATGAGCAAGTACAAATTGTGAGTGGTACACGAGATGGCAAAACGATTCTTCGCTTTGAATGCACCGCCTACTGAATGCTTGTGTTGCAATCATGTGTGTCGTCAAAGAAGTAACAGTGGCGAGCAAGCGTGCTCTGGCATGCCATACCCCCGCATTTCCCCCCATTTCCCCCCCGTTTTTCCCCGTTTTTCCCCGTTTTTCCCCGTTTTTCCCCGTTTTCCCCCATTTTCCCCCATTTTTCCCCATTTTTCCCATTTTTCCCATTTTTCCGTGGCCCAAAAAAGACTTGGAGATTCCGGGGTGGGAGACTTCCAAGGCCTGAGGGTCAGTCTGGTCCACCTGCCCTGTATGTCGTACCCTGCCAAAAATGCTGACCGGCCTCCTCTTTACCCAAAGACAGCAGTCACCAATGCGGGTTTTCTTGCAGGACACTGCTCTCCACACTTTCCATTTGGAGCTGCTTCCTCTGGCACCTGAAGCAGCTGACAATGTGGCACCTTTGTGGCATACGAAGACAACACTAGTCAAGTCCCTGCAGGTCAATTTTCCCTCCTTCCTCAACTTGAACTGACCCATAGGAGTGAACAGCTGCCAGGCAGCTCGGTGCGCAAGCGCTGGATTTTGATGGGATTGGGCAAAGAAAACCCACAGGGAATGTCAGCCGCACCGTTGGGGAAGGAGTGAATGGTCCTCTGAAAGCCAGTATCTTGGCTGCCAGACCAATCCGGCCCAATCTGTGCAGGAACCGGGCACCACAGAGATTTTGGCACCCCCAGAAGCACAGGCTTGAGTGTACAGGTTCGACGCCACAAGGCACTGTGCGGGTGGGGAGACAGACAGAGAGTGTGCATCTTCAGCAGGATGGATGGGCAGCAGGAGACTTCAGCCCGCTTCCAGAAAGCCTTTGGAGACTCACTACCCCACCCCTTGGGGTTCCAGCCCCTTGATCAAGGAGCACCTACCAAGAATCGCTGGGGTTGGGCACAGTGTACCTGTAATTCACACCCGTCAACCAGGGCTCTGGCGTCCCCAGAAGGCTCTTCGCTGTGGTGGCAGGCTTCATCATCACCTGCTCAGGAGCTGCACTCAACCGAGTTCCCTCACTTCCCCGTTCTCTGCCACAAGTCTCTCTGCCCTTTCCGGCCCGGCTGAGCCACCCCTCGGGTGGGTCCTGTGACGTGGTGTGTGTGGGGGGGGCGGGTGTGGAAAGGGGCTCGAACGACCCCTGCCCCGCAAACTTTTTCCCCGAGAGCTGCGATGGGGTTGTACAGGGCAAGCTGCAGACACCATGAGGCACAACAACACATGGGTAGACAGAGCAGAGGCAAGCAGGTTATTTCTGCTGTTCCATGAACAACGGAGAGCTCCAAGTATGGGTCCTGTGGACACTGCTGGTGTGTACAGGGGATGGGGAACGAGGGCAATGATGAGAATGAGGGTGAGCTGGATGGAAATGGTGGCGGTCATGATTGGTGGTGGTGGTGGTGGTGGTGGTGGTGGTGGTGGTGGTGGTGGTGGTGGTGGTGGTGGTGGTGGTGGTGGTGATGGTGGTGGTGACGGCAGCGGTGCTGGTGGTGGTGCTGGTGCTGGTGCTGACGGTGGTGCGCTGCTTGTACTGGTGCAAGTGCTAGTTCTCATGCTGGTGGCCAGCATTTTCTGCTTGATGATTCATGCTGCCGTGCACTTTCCATTCGCAAATCTGACCATCATTTCAAAGAATACTTTTGTGTCATCCCTCAGAGTCTCAATGCCCTTCTGTACCAACATAATCCGCGGGAAAAGAAGAATGTATGGAACGCAGCGATGCAGGATGTGGGGGTGCGTAGCACGCTGGAGGCAATGGCTGCTCAAGAACCAAAGGTCAGCTCTGATCCATTGAGCACTCCAAATGAACTTTGGTCTCACTTGTACATGGGTTTTGCGCAGACCCCGGGTTGTGTATCGCCTTTGCATGTGGCCTATCACACTGTTGCCCCTAACCCGCCTCGCAAACGCAGGTGTTGCAGTGGCCAGGCGATTTGAATTGGCCCTTGCTGAGTTGTTGTGAAACGTTGCTGTGTGCAGAGACCTCAGCCATCAACCAAAGATTAGCAAATGCGTGAGTTAATGGGAAAGTGTTTTCAGCCCCAGGTGACATTTTGTTACAAAGGTCGGAAGAAGGGTGCTGGAGTGCAAAGGATGTGCCAGAAAACGGGCAAAAGGCCGTTATCTGCTGCACACGCAGGGGGGGAAAATAAAAGCGATCCGCATTTTTCCGCATTTTTCCGCATTTTTTCCCGCATTTTCTCCCCTGCCAGGTCTTTGCTTACCAAAGAGGAGATGCATTGTACGTTTGTGCTTGTTTACTGGTTCCATCCACTCTCTGACTGGTAGTATTCAGTTTCCCTGTGTATGAGTTGCAATTCCCTCTCCTCTTAGACACCATGATTGCTAAGACTGAATTTGAATCTGATGGCTCTGGCACCAATTCCCCTGGTCCTGAATAGAAGCGGAAGGGTGGTTTGGGCAAGGGTGGTGCTGCTGCAAAGTATTGCACCATGTCTGTGGCGGCTGTTTTGGGTGTGCTTGCACACTCCAAGAAGCTGAAATTTTGCATCGACGTCAATTTTCTATCAATCACCTTTCCCCCGCAGCCTGGAGACACCCGTTGGGGCAGTTGGCAGGATGCCTCTGACTGGTTTGTGAGCATGTGGAAGCCTTGGTGTTCATTTGTGCATGCTGAGGCACAGTGCGCAACCCGTGGAAGGGGGAAGCTGATGTACGGCCAATTTTGCATCTAATTGATGAGGTCATGCAAAAGCGGCCATCATTCGTTTGAGCTTTGTGACAGATCACACCACCTGTCTAATGAAGTGCCTGAACTTTGCACAAGGTGAGGGCCCCACTGCATGCTACATGTATGACAAACTGATGGGTGTTGTCCAGGATTGGAAGGACACGCTGCAACAAGCAAAATTGTCTCCAAGGATTGAGGACAGTTTAAAGGTCCTGAAAAATGGGGACAATCTGCGCACCCGCTTGCTTTCTATTGTGCAGGAAATGGCAACAGCCCTGGATGAGCGGCTTGTTAAGGAGGGATTGCAATTGGAGTTCTTCAGGCAGGTGAGGGTATTAAACCCAGCCAATCTGCCTGATATGAGCAAAAGCTTGGCAGATTACCCACTATTAGGATTGGAAAACATTCCCAATGTGCAAGAGGAATGGAACATCTATACACGTACAGAGCAACGTGATATTGCCAATGGTGAGGCACTTGTGGAATGGTGGGAGGGGCATCCTGAGTCAGAATTTCGTGAAGCTGTCCTCTTTCTGATCCTCACCCCCACTTCAAGTGGTGCCGTGGAGCACTTTTTTTCCATCACAGGCACCGTGATTGCAGCTCAGAATGCACTCTCCGACAACATCCGGCGCATGCGGTTTATGGCTCAGTTCAATGGTGATATTGAGGATCGTTTGGTTTAAAACACTTCTTGACCCTCTCCTGACACTCCTGAAACTTCCTGACACTCTCCTGGCACCAGACTTGCATCGCTTGCAGGTCCATGTTTGCAGTCCGGCACTGCTTTGATCGGATTCCTGTGTGCGTTTGTCTTCTTGAGGCAGGCGTTGTTTGTGCATTAAAAAACAAATTTCCCATCAGTGTGTTTGGGGCCTGGGACCAAGATCCTTGTCACTGGGAAGCTGTGTTGCTGAAAAACCACATGCAATGCAACCGGTAGTTCTGTTCGGGTCATCGCTTTTTTTCGCCGCATTTTTCCGCATTTTCCCGCATTTTTCCCGCACTTTTCCGCATTTTTTCATTTTCCGTTTCACCGCTTCCCCCCCCCCCCCCCCTGCTGCACACCGTCAGAGCAGAGCGCAGCGCAATATACGAGCTACCCCTTTTCGCCAGTAACCTGCTTCACCTTTGGGCTCAACCCCCTCCCCAACTCCCTCCATTCCATGCTTCTCGACGCCCATGCTCACACCACTCTGGGCTGGTAACGAGAAAGGCCCCAGAGGTCACAGCAGACAACCCATGTGGCAGAGCAAGAAACTGAAGTGTCGGATCCGGATTTAATTGTCTGTGAGGCCCTGGACTGTGGGTCCTGAGGTGCGTATCTTCAACCCCGCCCCAACAGCATGGGCACACTGCAGCCAACTTTGCTTCATCCTGCTCGTTCCCTGTTCTGCATGTGCTGGCTCTTGGCGTGTGGCAGAAGTGCACTTGTACAGTTCTGGTGACAAGCAGAACCAAAGGTTGCTTCAGTGAACTATTGTCCATGGACCAAAAGTGTGTGAAGTGTGTCAAGGCCCTAGCGCAGGGGCGAGACGGTGCATCAGTAAAATCGGATTGGCTGCTGCATGTCACGAAATACTTGCATTCTTTCTTTGTTTTTACTTGAAAATTGATCACGCCACAAACAGGAAGGGGAGGGAGGCCAGGGGCAGCAGGTTTGGCCATCAAGAAGACGAATACATAGTCAGTGAGTTGTCTGCCGTTGTCAGTGAATTGCATTTCATCGCCTTCATCATTCGTAGAATTTAGAATGCATTACTGCAATTGCCTGTTCCTTCATGCAATCGGTTTTCCTTTTGTGCACATTCATATAATCAGCCCTTGCTTTGTAGAATCAGCCTTGCATCAGTCAACGACAATCAGTGTTAGTGTAATGAACTCCACCACCACCACCACCACACGAACTGCCTTTCCAGCAATCATTGCCCCAGCATTATGTGCACATGTGGAGAGGCACCCAGGATCACATGAGCGGCATCTACTGGCAATCACAGCATGCTTTTTTGTTGAAACCTGGGTTGATGATGGATTGATCACAAGGGGTGCCTGGCTTCCAATGTGTGTGACAGTTTTGTAACGCCATATCATTTCTCTTGGTGGCACTTGACTGTATCAGTGGGGGCTGGGAGTGAAAAAGACTGGTTGGTACGGAAATTTCAGTCAGATTTCCAACATCAAAAGGAATTGTAACCTGCAATCTTCATTTTTCGAATTCAAACAAAATTTCAGTCAAGATTTTAGTTTAACGGTTTTGGACCATTTCTTTCAAAACGTGTATGCTCCTGCTTAGTTCTTTTAATTTGCATACCCACCACCCCCAACGAAAACCTCCCCAATGATTTCTTAAAGCTGCTTGGTCTTACCCACGGCACACGCAAGCTAGACCATGTTTTGGAACGCATGATTTTTTGAGTTTTCAGTAGGTTCTTGGGACTCATTGGCTTCTTGGATCATGGCCCAATCCTATTCCCCTTGTTTCATTCCACACGGGCCAGGTGCCAATGCTGCAGTTTCTCAGTTTGACCGAAATGTCGGTTAGTTTTGTTTGCAATGTGTCTTTGGAGTGCAATTCTTATTGTTTTGGAAGGACCTTTGATAGTTGATGGACACTAGGTTTGTCTGTGCAATGGATAAATCACTAAGGCCATCATGTCCCTCCATGTATTTCAATGTAGGTAATTGTCATGTGTGGTGACAAGCACAGTTCTAGACATACTTGGAGCCCCTGGAGTCAAAAAGTCACTGAGTGCGAGTGTCACTTTTCCCTAAAACACCTATCCTTGACAACCGAAATTCTTGGCAGCAGATGTGCCATGTCATAAACCAAATCACCAAAAGGACCCACAACAACATGCAAGGAGTTCAAATGCAATGGGCAGGACATGATGCTGACTAACTGCTCAAACAACTAGCAACACCACACATGAAGCTTCAGTGACTTGGCTTTGGCCTCGTGTACAGGACACGAAGTACATGTACACGTCGCTGTGCGAAATATGCAAATGTACCTTGGATGCTTGGTTGAGGTTTCTCATGTTAAGGATGAAGACGCATTTGACTTCATTTTGGAGTTTTAGAATGCCAATGTTTGGTAGGCCCAACTAACAATGTGGGTCTCTAGTCGGATCCCTGTGTCTCCCATCCTCTTGGTGTCTCACATGACCTCCAACATTGGACCTCCAAGCATGGAAACACCTCATGTCCTCCTCACACAGCAACTCTCAAATCTTCCACGGTTTCCGTGGCATCATCATCCTTTACCAACCCTTATCAGAATTGTTGTATGCGCGCTTGTCTTCCATGCCATGATCAATGATGCAACACGTCAAAACTCCAGTGTACCCCTCCATGTTGTATCCACCCTTATCTTGCCCTAATTCCTCCTAATTTTGGGTGCGGTGCAACTCTTCACTATGACGCAAAAGCTTGTCCATGTGCAAATTCCTGTGAAAACACATCCCTCACCTTCATGATTACTTCGAGCACTACTTTGTCCAATTCCATTCTCCCCATGTCATACAAGCATGCTAACCATGCCTTTTCCTAGGCAACCTTGTAAGAGCTCCGACTCGCAAGTTTTTTGCGCTCTAGATTACTGTCATCACATCGAGCCTACCTCATGCTTCGAGCGCGACAATCCCCCTCCCATCTGTTCATCAATCTGTTAATAAGGATCTAAAGATGGCCAAGTGTTGTCTACCCACTTGGAGTTGTCCAACGGTGAGATTGGTGAGGACGGTCCCGTGAGGGAACAAAAACAGGGCAAAGTGGCAAGCAGAGACGTTGCATGTGAGAACTGGAGGGACAAAAATCATGGCCCATAGGGTTGTTGATGTGTTGCATCAATCCCACCTTCGCCCTTTTCCTTGACCGGTGGCAACTCCTTACCATAGAAATCCTCAGGTGGCATCAACCCCCGAATAGCACCATCCCCTGCCCCTCCCATGAGGAGCTCACAATGCATGCCTTCAACCTATGTAGGATTGTTTACCCAAACAGCCTTGCAAACTATGTTGAGGTGAAACAGGGACAAAGAGTCCTTCATTGGTGCCCTTGGGTTGGATGGTCTAGCTGGTCCAGCTTGAAGTGCAAATCCAACACTTCACCACAAACCAAAATGAACTAAATGTGCCAACCATTTGACCCTTGAGCTGAGAGGATCTTGCAAACAAAGGCACGTGTGTTGACATTCATTGGTTTATGCCCAAGGACCCTAGTGGGTGGGGGCATGCTGCACCAGGACTGCAGATTGAGGGCCACTCAACATTTTTTGCAAAGCCCCCCCACCCCCCCCAAAGGAACATTGTGATCACCTTGGTGGACGGCGACACCTACACCGCTACTGCCGCCACCCCTGACCCCAAGCGCATGCGCCTCTTCACCCCATTTGAGCTTCCCGAGCTCTCTAGCTGGGTCAGCTAGGCCACATCTAGCATGAGTTGTGGTGGGGACGGTTGGCGTCTGCCAAATTTTTTGACAAAAGGCTAGTTTAGAAATCCTCACAAAAATATCAACCAAACTTCTTGCAAAAATCTAGATTGAAACATTTGGAACACATTGATGCAAAATGTTTTGACTAAACATTCATGGGTTGAAATCTGTGGCAAACAACTCCCACAAGATAGATGGCTTCACATTCCTGGCCGAGATTTCGGTCACAAGCCTAACTCAATGGGTCAATAAGTCAATAGGCCCAAGGAATGGTCAAGGCGCCCAATGTTTAGTGCCTCTTTTCGGTGGTATAACGAATAAGATGCAACACGAGTGCCTTGGTGTTGTTGTTGACACCATTTGCTTCGCTCGTTTGTCTCACCAAAGGTGTGGAAAGAGTATTGAGAAAGATGCTGTTGGGATTTGGTCCTCGCAAGGGGTCGCCCTCATGCTACAAGGGTGGCAAAAGTTAGATGGGCCTGAGTGGTAAAAAGCATCGACCGGGGCAAGGCATGTTCTTAGCTCCGGCCGATGCCTTGCTAATTTCCCGTGTGCCGTATAGAGTAGGCGCCATACCCCCAATTGCCCAATTGTGGGCTTTCTCTTTTTTTGGCGGTTGATGCGGCAGTGTGCATCAGTGGCATGTCAAGTTGGACAAGGAATATGAGAAGGAGGGTTGTGAAAGCCATAAACCAACAACATGCAAAGCTATGTGGAAGCTTGCATGCGTGAAGGGTTGCGGGTTGAGGATGTGGCCGGGGGGGGGGGGGGGTTGCCGTGCATGCATATGGTGTGACGTGGATCCTGAATTGGCGATGAGGGGGTTTACACGGAAATGGATACATGGACAATAATTGGTGTGCTCTATGTGGAACTTGCATCTTGTGCAACGCTTCGGCTTTGTGAAAGTGGCCTGTCTCGGGGGCTACTACACACACCTAGCAGCGGTAATGGAAAATGTGGAACAGACGGTTTGTTGGTGGGGCAATGGGTCCTTTTAGGGGGAGCACCAAACGCGGCGCACCCGCGGCGCGGAGATTTGGCCACCTCGCCGTTTTGGAGGGGAGAATACGTAGACCGTTCCGGGAAAATGCGTAGTAAAAGTAGCGTGCGGCGCGCGTGCAACCCAAATACTCCACCTGAGAGGCATGGCATTCCTCGCTTTGGACATCACGTGGAGATGGCACATTCGCCCTCAGTGTGCTCTAGGACTGTTGTACGCCATATCAAATGTTGAAGATGCTGGAAGACACCTATAAATCTTCCAAGAAGCACCTAAGCTGAGTCAAAGCAAAAGGCAACAACATTGTGGCTCAAGGCGGAGCGAGTTGAAGCGCATGTGCATCAGTGGCGCCGAAGTACGTGACAAATGCACCAACCTTGCTGATCCATGACAGACACATTTCATGTGTAGTTATTGATGCACCACTACAATATTGTACATCCTAGCCACTACACAATTTGATGCGCTAGTAAAGGAACAAGTATTTTTGTCAATTCACTGTTGTGGTGTTGCAAACGTGTATGTCGAATGTGCACTATAGGTTTGTAGTAAAAGGGGGAAAGGGGGTGTGAGGTCCTTGGGTTCACGGAGTGTAGGATCGTGTACAAATAGCTCTTGTTTGTCTCAAAAACTTCACTCACAAAGTGGAGCCTCTGAACCGGCTAAGCCGAAAATCATCTGCAAGAGAGGTTGTTAGATCAAGCGCAGGCGCGGTCGCCATACACCCCCTCTTTTAGGCGTTACTCGTGCAACATACCCCAATGTATGATATGGGATGTCCAAGCCCTTGTAAAATCATCATTTTGGGAGACACAAGTATCCACCAATGAATTTTTCAATTTTGACCCCTCCATCGCCCCCATAATAATATTTGGGTACTCATTTTTGGAGAAGAGAGGGCCAAGACTTAGTTGGTTTCTTGCCGCCACTGTGCTTCGATCTAGACCCAGGTCCTAGAGAACTTTTTTGGTTCTATATATGGACCCGACAACCGTAGGGGACCCGGGTGCTATCTCCAAGCTTCGCACATTAGCCTCGCTGCTGAGGAGTTAGCTGCTTTCAAGCCGGGATGGGTTGGTTGAAAATCACAATTTCCAGGTGAGATCCAACAACCCCGGAGGACCTTTGGGCCACTGTTGGGTGATCATTCAGTGACAATGGGAGTGCATGTAAACCATGTGGAGTCATTTTGATGTCCATTTGTTGTAAAAGTGACCTTTTGCCTAGGGTTAACCTTGATTGGGGATGGGATGCATGATAATCCCCAATTCGGAGATGCTAAACCGCAACCAATTCCAAAAATCCTTTGGACAATTATGATTGCAACAATATGTAGTGGACCTATTTTAAGGTCGGTTTATTATGTGATGTTTTGGCCTAAGATTTTGAAATTGTAACGTTGAATGGGGATTGGATGTTGGCTGATGATCAGGCATCATTCCAAAATAGGACATGCTGAATGTGGGCAAATTTCAAAACCCACCTATTACGTTGTCCCCAAAGTCTAGAGTCCACCTATTTGGGTTTCAAGTTGGTGTGAACGTTAGTTCTGACCCGAGAATCGGGAATTGTGGCCATGATTAGGAATTGGATGACGGATGATGTTGATGATGGATGATCCAAAAATGGGAGTTGCTGAAAATGAACCAATTCCAAAAAGCGCGAATATAGTTGTGTCTACAATTGTCCAAAGTTGACCTATTTTGAGCTCGGTTTGGTATGAAAGTGAGTTTTGGCCCCAGAATCTAAAATGCTGGCCTTGATTGTTTTTTGGATAATGGATAATGATGGATGATCCCAAAACCGGAGATGCTACATCTCAAAAGACAGGGATGCAGTTGTTTCTAGTTATTTCTGTATAATTGTACAGTGGACTTGTTTTGACGTTGGTTTGGTGTGACAGTTGGTTTGGTGTGACACTGGGTTCACACGTGATCATCTGAAATGCTCGCCGTGATTTAAGATTGGATGATGGGTGATGATGATGGATGATCCAAAAATTGAAGGTGCTGAATTTAAAACAATGTTCACAGTTGTGTCTACGCTAGTCTAGAGTGGACCTATTTCTACGTCTTTTGGCATGAAAGTCATTTTTTGCCCCAGAATGATGTTGATGGATGATCCAAAAGACCACTTGTGTTGTTGTGTGTAACTGCACAGTGGACTTGTTTTCGACGTTGGTTTGGTGTGAATCTAAACCTTGACTGGGGATTGGATGATGGATAATGGAAAATTGTGGGGCTCAATCTAAACTAACTTGCAAAAACTACTTATATAATTGTGTCCGGAATAGTGTAGATTGGACCTATTTGATGTCTGCTTGGCATGAAAATGAGGTGTGGCCCCACGATTTGGAATCATGACCTGCATGTGGGATTGGATGGATGGATGATGATGATAATGATGGATGATCCCAAAAGCGTAGATGCTCAATCACAAAAGCTTGAAATAAGGTTGTGCAGGGAACTAGACAGTTTATAGTGGACCTTTGTGGGACGTTTCTTTTGGTGTGAAAGTGGAATGGTGGCCTGAGAATCGACAATTGTGACCCTGATTGGGGACTGGATGATGGATGATGATGGTCGATGATCCCAAATTTGGATATGGTGAATCTGAACCCATGGCAGGAACCACGTGTATAGTTGTGTCTACAACAGACTGGAGTGGGGCTATTTTGTTGAGTTTTGGCCCAAGAATCTAAAAGGAGTGGGGGGGGATGGACTCATAATACATGTCCAAACAACAAGAGCAACCCTATCAGAATGACCTCTCTTCAAGGAGCCTTGCTGAAGGCAATAGAATTAGGGGGCAACGACAAAACCTCTTCTCACCTAACACTTTTGAGCGTTTTACACTGAACATACCTGCCCACTTCTTGGGTAATGTAATACTCCAATCGGAAACATGCAATTTGGCCACATACAACCGACATCTCGGTGCCAACAGCAAGCTGTTGCGAAACCTCTCCACCTAGGGCAATGAGTGGACAATTGCCTACATTTTGTTTTGTACAACGCACAGACCATGGCACAGTCACAATGTCCCTGTTGCAGAATGTTGTTGTTTTGCTTTGCATGTGAAGCGAAATCAACATCTCCTTCGCCCCCACCCCATCCCTGCACCTGCATGTGCCCTCTCATCTATCCCGTGTGTGTGTGCCCAGTAAGTAGAATACACATTACACACCCCTTTGGGCAATGTCTTGCCCCAAAATGCACTGCACTCCACTTTCCCCAAACCCTTCGGACTCCCCGATCTGCTCTTCTCGTATCCTCCTTGAACCTTCTCGTGTACCCAGCCTGCGACTGGGGTGCGTCCCGAGAATGGGGCAAGAGGGAAACCTACACCTTTGTTGCTAATTTGTGACCCCCTTGCTGAGCGAGGGGTTTGGCATCTTCCAGGTGACGCAGGCTGCTGAAGACCACGCAGTAGGGGTGGGATATCCAATTTCATGACCCACATGCCTTTTCCCCAGCACCTACTAACTTTGTGTACCCCTGTACATGACCAGCCCTCCTCCCTCCCCACCCTGTGCAAAGAATCCCACCTCAATTGCTGAAAGGGGACTCTTGGTAGCGCCTAAGGCGCCCCCGTGTCCATTCGTCCAAATCTACACCTACAATCATTTTGCCTAGATTGGCGAGTCACAGCCGTACACTTCCGTCCAAGCAGCTTTTGAGTACACGCTGCAGGAGGTAGACTGGATGGATGCAGTGAATCATGCTGGTGTGCCGTATGCCCTGCCTGCATGCACCTGCTGTGCTTCTATCCCGAGTCCAGTCCGACCAGTCGTTGTTGAAGTACCTGTCATCCCCAATCTGGGTCCTGCTGTGCACATGCTGTCCGTGCAGTACAGAGGCTCCCCAACTGGGGGTACAGGGTGCAAATTTCGCTCCACTTAAGAGACCTCAGCTTCTAGAGTCAGGGCAGGTCAGAAATCCTGAAATTGCAGGCTGAAAAAAGACAAAATGTCTATATCTTGGCACCATGCATTGACTACTGTGCTTGAAGGTTTATTTGTGTTCACTTCTGCAGGCCAAGGAAATTGGGGGGTCATCAGGGTACTTTTTGAGGCATTAACAACACTTTTTGCATCCCATTTTAGGCCACCAGACGGCACCCTGGTGTGCAGGCTAGCTCAGCAATGCCCCATTTGCATACATTTTACAGCCATAGGCAACTCATTGTGGAAAAACAATCGGACCAGTCCGAGAAACCAGCTTTGCCACAACAACAAATGTTCCCCAAATCGCTGTTCTCTGACTTGGGAAGGAGCTGGAGTATTGCTGCCAAACCCGCCTTCGTCTCTAACACCAAGTTTGGATGGGGTGGCTCCTGGCTAACATATTGTTCTGTTGTCCAGGCAGTTGCTCCAACATGCATTGAGCCTGCATGGGGACTGCGATGGAAGCACTGGTACCCTATTTACGTAGAGCAGAGTAGAGATCAACTGACCTTATGAGGGTTGGAACCTTTAGTTGCTTCCCCATGTGTAGCAAAGCCACCAGCCAAATCATTGGGGTGGTGGCTTTCTAACAGGGCAGGGTAGGTCTAGAGCTTTCATCTTTTTGCAGCTGTGTGTGGGGGGGGTAAGCTTGAACCCTTTTTAATGGATTGCATTGAAATGCTGCAGCCATACTCTAAGGCTTGGGCGCTGGTCAATGGCAGCCAGTGCTTAGTGAGGAAAAATACGAGAGGGGGATAGGGGGTATGCTGCGCGAACAACCCGAAAACCCGGGGTGTATGCGACGCCCGTGCCTGCGCTTGATCTAACAGCCTCTCTTCCATGTGATTTTGCCTGTTCCCAATTTTCCTTCCCTCTTCCCTGGTAACATTGCCATTCGTGAGCGGGAAGCACGCTCTGCTTTGCGAGTAAGGAGTGCAGGCAAGGGTCTGAGCCTTGTTCGGCTGCTTCTGCTTTCCAGAGCAAGGGGACAGGTCAAGGGGCGGGTGGGTAAGGTCCACTTTTCGGCATTTGGCAACCTGGCATCCCTGGATCAGGGGTTCTGGCTTGGGGTCCTTGGTCAGCCAGGGTTTGTGGGACAAGCTTGAAAACAATTGTTGGCTGTGGCTGACGGATGCCACCAGTTCCAAAGGGATTATTGCTTTTTGGGTGGGCGGATCAAGGGTGGGATGTGTAGATTGGCCAGGGCTGCCCCAAATGGCCCACCACCCCATGGATCGCCATGCAATGGTTTGTTGAGAGGCTGTGCAATTATTTACGCATTATTTATGGTTTTGTGTCAGCCATCAACCCATTTTCTGTTCCTTCACAGTGATGCTGGCTGAGGAGTACAGCTGTGAGCTGCGGCAGTGGCAAGCCCGAATGGGGAAACTGGAGTTTGATACAATAGAAGAAAAGGAGCGGAAGCTCAAGGAGCTAGAGGTTCATGCTGTGCTGCCCTTTGGTTTTGTTGTGCTATGCTGTGCTGTGGTTTGCTGTGTTGTGCTCTGACGTGCTTTGTAATGTGCTGCAAGTCAATGGCTTCTTATCATTGAATGCAGAAGCGCGACAATGTTCACAAAGCAATCGACAGCATCTACAACACTGTGCGTGATTTGGTCTTCTGTCCTTTAAAAGATCCCAGCACCCAAGAGCAGCATGATTGGAGCCTAATGTTGTACCGTGTGCATCTCCGATTGCCCAGGTCTGTGCTGCAGCCATGCAGCCCTTTCTGCTCACATGCAAGCCACGTTGTATCTCAGTTCACCTTTTCCACATGCCAGTGGTGCTGCTGCTAATTGCCAAGCCTCTTGAGTGATGTGTTTTGTGTGCTTCATGTGTGTTTTAATCACCTTCATGCATTCAGAAAATTCAGGTTTGCTGTTTTCTGCTGCTGCGGCAGCAAAGGAGGAGGTGACCATGGCGTCGTTTATAAGCAAATTTGCCGGGGGGAGCTTGGGGGGTTCTCAGGTCCAGGTGGGTGGGTGAAAGATCCAGCTTGTGGTGCCCGAAAATTGCTTGGGCATGTGGGTGCAACCCTTTATGTAGCCTCCCGCCCCCAACGCAGCCCCCAGGGTCTTCTTCTCCTGTTGGGAGCCAAATCATACAAATGTGGCATTGGTGGTAGCATTTGTGCTAAAGGACAATATGGTCCCCCCCCAGTTCCACCCATTTCCCACAACAGTACCACACCTAGGCGCCCCACTGCCATACTCATACAATCAGCCGAACTCTGAGTCAAAAGTTGAATCTGGTTGGAGCTGGATGCTGTGGAGCCCAAATCATGAAAATCACGAGGAGAGGTGGAATCAGAATCACTGTCCAAACTACAGCTTGAAGCAAAGCTGGAACTACCACGAGAACCTGTTCCAAAGCCCCAATTACTATGGGCCCTCAAGTGACTTGGTGCATAATTAGGGTTAGCTGCATGAATCAGGGGCTGATGACACCCCCCTCCCCCCGGGGCCAAGTCATGCAAATATTTCCGGTGTGTGACACCAAACCATATCTTTTGCCCTCACCATATTCTTGTCTTGTCCCTTGCCTGGTTCAGGCCATCTTGTTTCATATTTCAAAGACTGAAAAAATGATTGTTTGCCCTTGGTCTTGTTGATGCGGACCCATAAGATGGTTTGTGCAGTTTGATTCTGGTTCATCCCTGAAATGCGGGTAATCCGTTTCTGGGTCTGGGCGGAATAGGCGAACAACGATCAGTAATTGCTGTGGCAAGAAAGTGCAAAAATTGACCCAAAGCCAAAAACAATTTTCTAAGTGGGCCAGTGTTGTTTATTCGAAGTAGAAGCCTGTAATGCGCACAATCTTATTGGCCCCCCTTTTGGATTTGGCTCAGGGTTAGTGCCTCGGGTGAGCATGGCCCAGCCCGCAATACTGCCACACTGCATTTCTTGTGGATTCCTTAGCTCTTACAAAAGGTTCGACGCTGCTTTGCGGAATGTCGAGGAGCGGGTACCCAAGTGTATCCTTTTCAGCAAAGTTGATAAGGTTTGCGGTGTGACGGACAATGACCTCTGCAGCATTTGTCAGGTGCTTGTGGAAGAGGTGTGCAGTGTGTTGGTGTTCCCTTTGCTTGTAAGCACAGTTTCAGGGCTCGGCATGGGGATGACTTGGGCTTGCGGGCGCCAGGCTGCAGTCAGTTTCAGGAATTCCTTGAAGCCTTGTCCAGTGTTCAGTAAGGCATATTTGTGGCTCTTCTGGCCCGAGATTTTATCAGAATAGCGTGTGTGGGAGCTCACACATGCTGAGAAGAAGAATTTTCATTCCCCCGTTTCTCCTCTGCAGATAACGCTCGAATGCTAATAATTTTCCCATTGTCCCAAGGGTGCCACCCACCCTCTGGACTCCGGTGTAGATCTTGGGAATGGGGTCCCCCATGGGGGTTCTCCTGTAAGAAAAATTTGACAGCAACCTGCGATGTATGTATGAATGCGTAGAGTGGGCACCACCAAACGTGTTTGTTTTCTACTGGCAGAACCATACAAGAAGTGCTTTCAAGTTGATCCTATCTTGGAGCATTTGGCAGAGGTGCCTGTGATAAAGAAGTCTGCAGGAGGTTAACAAGAAACAGCAAAGGGGTTGGAGAACTAGGAAAAAAGTGGTCTGCATACAAAGTGGAGACTAACGGCATTTTCCCTCATTTACACTCGTTTTTGTGCAGCCCCCCTTTTCCCAATTTTCCGTTGGTTGCTTCCACCAAATTCAGTTGGCAATCCTCCCATTTATTGCTGTGCAACTGGGCATGGTCCCCCACTTGGGTTTCAGGCTGGACATATTGACCATCACTTGGCAGCACCCAAGTAGGATGTTGCTGCATGATAGCTCATTTCTGAGTGATTCATGACCAATTGATCTCAGAGAAACGTGGAGCGTAACTCCAAAACAAGGTGTAAATGGGCATTTTTGACCTATCTTTCAGTTACTTGGGTTTTCTTCCTCTCAAGTAGCATGCACATTCATTGCAAAGTGGTGTACTAAGAACTTTTGAACCCTTCACTGAGGTGGCCCGTGTTAATCGGTTTAGCGGTGAGAGCTGGTGTGCTCCAGGGAACATTTTGTTGCCCCGGAATTTGGGTAATGACCCTGAAAGGGATAGCATGGTGCAGAAACATGCGCATGTTCATCCTGACAGCCCATTGAGTCATTGCTGTAGGACTCATGAAGGAATGCAGACAGTAGAAAAACATTTGTCGGGGAGGGGGGCCCAAAGAGCCCCCAAAATCTTGGGGGCGGGGAGAAAGGGGCTCTTTGGGTCGGCCCTACGTAAAAGTCCTTTTTCTGTCCGCAATGCATCACACAGATGGAAGTATTTACTGGCATACAAAAGTATACAGGCAATCTGCACAGGGTTCGGCACAGGCTTCTGAATGAATATTGTTAAATCCTGGAGGCCCGGTGGGGCCGACTCCGCGGCTCCTAGGACGCCAACCCCCCCCCCCCCCCCCCCTAGGGGCCTCCGGCCAACAGTTAGTTGCCAAAGGTGTCGCCCTCAGGCGTCCATGGGCGCCAAAGGCGCCTGACGCTCCATGAACACCAAAGGTGCCCTAAGGAAAATGTTGTCCACTTTGCACCCCAACACTATCCTTAAACCCAACCTTGACTCTAACGCCCACACCCAACCCTCAACCTACTCCTAACCCTACACCTAACCCTAATCAAGACTGAATATTGGGACCGAGCTGGTGGGGGAGGGAACATCAGCTATGACTGGTGAGGGACATCAAGAATGATTCACACATTGATGGCTCTTGACAAAGTGAAATCAGCTTGCACGTGAACCCCATCACCACGAGGCCCACTTTCAAGGCTTTTTGGACTTCTGAGGGGCCAAAATGCCCCAAAATGGGCTCAAAATGGGCTCATTTCACCCGTTGGTGCACCCCAACTGGTCTAGGATGAGGTTTGGAAAAATGCATTTTAGACCCATTTTTGACCCATTTTTGGTCCCAAAACAGCCCATTTTCAAGGCATTTAGGGATTTTCGGAGGACCAAAATGGGCCACCACAAGCTCAAAACGGTCCAAAAACACTTGTTTTAGCGTCGCACATGGTCTAGGACCATTTTTGAGAAAAGTCATCTTTTTGCCCCTACTGGACCCTATTGACCCAGTTGGGCACCCACCTGTTTGGGCTTAAGCTTGCAGCTTGCCGCAGCCTAGTGGGCCTAGGTATTGGGGTCTAGGCGTCCGTTTGGGCAATTGTGAGCGGTGGAAACCACAAAAAGTGGGGGGTTGCGAGTGGAGTAGGTTCCCTCGGAATCGCATTTTGAGCCATGTAGCCAAAGATATGGCCTATTCTTGGTTTGTGGCTGTATAACATGCACTTATACAGTGCTGCCACTAGCAGACCCCCTACGTCGAAAACGCTATTTTCCCTCCCGAGGTGTTGCGTTAGCCCAATGCGAATAACATAGGTCAGCTTAGGGCTGGTGGGCCTGCCACATGAAGGCCTACAACAATCACAACCCACTGTGTGTGTGGCACTGTGAGTAGCCCGCAAAGCTTGCATTTGCTCACTTCTTTTTTTATATTTGAGCTGTAGTGAAGAAAGACTGGGCTATCTTGAATTGGATGCGGTCTTAGGGAGGAGGGAATGGCGCGCATGTGCTTTGGTGATGCATAGCGCGCACCGACAAACGGGGTAACTGAACTTCTGGAGGAACGGAAGTTCCACACAAAGGGTGTGTGTGCTGAAGCAGGTCACAACCCTACCCTAGCATATTGCCCCTCAAGGATCATTATATGACCCTATATATGGGATTATTGTATATTATATCCCATTTCCTTGTTAGGAACATAGGATGTGAGATAGATAAGGCAATCTTGGATCCTTTGTAATTATATGAATTAGTGGATGATAGGGTGAATTTCACATATGTGCATATCAGGCATTTCAAGGGCTATGTGTACCATATGTGTTTGCAGGATACTATTCAGTCAACACACTCGTTATGTCTTCTTTGCCAAGCAATGTTGCTACCCATGCCACTGCGACCTCTACTCCTGACCCCTCGGTCTGGTTTCATGGTAGCAGAGGTCTGCTACAAAGCAGTGGAACTGCAATGTCAAACGTGTCCCTCATGTGCCATTCACACGCATGACACCAAGCGCAAGCAAGGGTACATGACCCCTATGCCTATACCTATGGAGCCCATGAACTCCATAGCGCTTGATGTGTTTCACTACCCCTCCACCTCTCACGATGGAGAGGAGTATGACCGGATGCTCCTATGTGTTTGCCGGCTTTCCGGCTACCTCATCGCGATCCCTATTCCTAAACCTCGTCATGAAAACAAGGATGAAGGGCTAACGGGGAAAAGAGCGGCCCATTTGGTAATGGAACGCTGGGTTGATAGGTTCGGAGCCCCTCGCGAGATATGCTCCGACCGTGGGCCACAATTTGTGAGCCAATATTTCCAAACCCTTTGTTCTAAGATTGGTGCCCGCTCAACTATGTGTCTCGCGGGTAGACACCAAGGTAATGGCAAAGCCGAAAATACTGGCAAGCAGCTAAGGCGTGCCATTGCTAAAGCCCTTACCTTGAACAAGGGCACTAATTGGGTAGAGGTTTTGCCCGCCGTTGTACGAGCGTGGCATGAGACTACAGGTCCTTCAGGTTACACGCCTAATGAGATTGTGTTCCGTAAACACAACCGTACTAAGGGGCCCCCTCTTGCAGAGCCTAAGGGGGTTGCCCAAGACGCTGCTCACTACTTCCAGCGGCGTGAGGAGCTTATTGCCCTTGCACGTAGAGCTATGATTCACGTGCAAGAGACAATGGCTCATAAATATAATAAGAGGAGGAGGATGTCCCCCAATTTCTCAAAAGGGGACCGCGTATGGGTCCGTCGCCAACGCAAAAATCTTGGCGATAAGACTTGCCCCTATTGGGATGGACCCTATGAGGTTGTGGCCAAGAAGGCTCACGACCTCTATGTGGAGTGGACCAACGGAGACTAGTTGACGTCCACGTTGATTGTCTCATGAAGACGGTCAACTCGCCTCGCTCTCCCGTGCCTCTAAATTACACGGAGGAGGTTGCTAGAGTGCCCTCTCAATTTGAGGAGGACACTTATAATGTGAAAAAAAATTGGGGCACCGTACTCACCGCAAGAGACTTCTCTTCAAAGTACGTTGGGAGGGTTACACTAAGGATTGGGATACCGAGGAGCCCATTGAAACCTTCTTACCGTCCTACAATAAGGTTTGGCGAGATTACTTGAAGACTCAGAATCTCACCCAAACTATTGACCTTCTCGCCCACCTTGGTGGACCGCCCTCATGAGCGTGCCACGGAAAAATCCTAACCAATATGGGGATATATTATTGTTTGGGGAAGGGAGGAGAGAGCGAGAAGCGGTGGGAGACGGGACAAGAAACGTGCATGCACGGCGCGCCCCTCGGTTACAAAAATCCCCACCGGAGCAGGGCGGTGGGTACCGCAGGTTTACCCCACCGTCTACCTCTCTCACCGCTAAAGGTTGGAGAGTCCTTGGGGTGGGGTGGCGTGGCATATAGCCTGGGGCGGAAGTGGGACGTGTTCTTTCGGGGGTCTTAATGCCAATCAAAACCCACTTTTGGGTGCCGGAAGCTAAATCCACTGTTTTGTGGAGTTTGGAGCTCAGCCTTGTTCTTTGGCTCCAAAACTGTGAACGAACACCCTAATCAGAGATTTTGGGGTGATCTGAGCTGGGTTGGTGGGGACATCAGTAAAACCCCCCTCCACAGCCAATGATTAGCATCATCGCATCATGCATTTTTGAATCTCACAGTTTTTTTTTCAGAAATCTGTTCTGATTTTCAGCCAACCCCCTGAGTTTCAGCTTAGTGGGGGGGTTGCTGAGTGTTGTGCCATTGTATGGGTAGTAGAGCCACCACTAGCTCTAGGCTTCTCTTCCCATGTTCTTGTGTTTTAGTGGGGAGAGAAGCCATATGAGGCTCCTAGGCGGCCTTCACCCCTTGGTGCCTCTCGCCTTGGGGAAGTAGTTAAGTCTACACGGCCTAGGTTGCAGGAGTCCCCCTATCTCCCTCGTAGGTTGGGCCGGAATATGCCGTAGTGGCGTAACCCCATTCTCTTCCCTCTTGGGGTTGCTCTTAACCCACGTTTTCTATTTTTTTTTGGCACTCGCTTGTCTTGTTGTGGTTTTTCGGCCACGGCCCCATGGTGTGCCCCCCAGGATTGTGTCCTAGTGGGGGGGTGTAACCAGACAAGCGCGCGCGTTCGCATCGCGGATACATAAATGCATTAATTGTTGTTCAATACTATTTGTGCATATTCATTGCTTCATTATATGCACATTTAGATCCTACGATGATACAATGATTGCCCCTGTGCCTGTGCTTGTTTTATGGTAGCGGAGAACGGAAGTTCCACACAAAGGGTGTGTGCATGCGCAATAGCTCCCACTCTGAGCTGCCTCTTTTTCCGGCATAATAATTTTTGTGACCCTCCACCCTCCTGCTGCCACCCACCCACCCGCCTTCTACCCTCACTTGCCATGGGAACACATTCCGGGTAGCACTCACAAGTAGAATAATACTCTAACTTGACCGTGAGCGTTAGTGAAGAAAGAAGTCTTAGGAAGGAGGGAATGGTATGCATGTGCCTCAGTGACGCACGGCACGCACACACAGATGGGGGAATAGGGAGGGACTATTTGGCTTTTTAGGCCGAACAAAAAACTTGTTTGCCAAAAAGCGATCGCAAAATTGTTTGTGATTGTTTGTGTGTGTGGCATGTGGACGCCCAATACCAAGATTTCATACAAATTTTGGATGACAAAAACACGGCATGTGAACGTATGGGGAATGAGGGCGGGTATGAGATGCCGAACTAAACTTGGTGCTTGATGCCAGCCAAAAGGGACCTTGATATTGGCGTAATTGACATCTAGGGTGCCAATTTGTATGTATTCTAATCGATGAAGTGGGAGGCAAATGCTCCAGCGGCACAAAAAAAAAATTGCCAATGTCTATTGACATGCCCAAGTGGGGCCATTTAGACCACATAACATACGAGCGAGGCCGTCTCATGACGGTAATTTGATTGAGCGTGCTTCGTACAAGCTACCGGCATTAAAATCGAGCATGCCTAGAATGAAGGAGCACTTGCATTTGTTTTCCATTTCACAAATGCCTAGGCACTACGGTTTTGCTCGTTGCCTTTCATAGTCCTACCCGACGGAAGGTGTGAAGAAGTTCTATGTCTAAGGGCATTGTGAGGGCGGTTGCATGTGTGCCTAAGAGCTGGCATGTTGTGTTCCTTCGGTATAGACCGGGAGATGTTGATGAGTGCGAGCCCGCATAGGTTCACTCGTAGCGCAGATGCTAGTCAGCGGCAAGTGTCGCGACCTACCCAAATCTCTCTTGGCATGGTTGTTGGTTCTATTCGTGGTTTTCGGACCTTGAGCCCCCCCCCCCCCACCCCCTGGCTCCATGGGGGGCACTCAGTGGGCCACCGTCCGTGCTAGCCGACTAATTGGCTAGTGGCGGCTAGTCAGAAGTTTTCCATTTTTCCAGTCGGCTAATTTGGCTGGCAGGATTCATCAAAGGCACCGGAGGGAAAGGCGGTAGAGCTGTGCAAAGATTGAAAAACTGGAAAATTCTCTCACGGTGTTCTAATTTTCTGATTTTTGTCCCAGTTCCTATCAAGTTCACACATCTTTTGCAAAGTTCTTACTTGTAGTAGTACCTGAAGTGCCATTTTTCCATTTGCCGTGTTGGGTAGGCCTTGGTGTTGTTCCCTTGTTGCCAAAGTAGTTGATGAAACGGCAGACACCATGGGTGATTGTGAGCTTGAGAACATTGTGCCTTGGATGTATCGATCTTTTTGACGATAGGTTCTCACCATCCCACATACATCATGTGATATGGAGCAGACTTTCTCAATGTCAAAGAGGGTGCGCTCTAATGCACAACACTCTTTGAAAGAGGGGACACACAAAACTTACGTGTTGTCTTGTTTCGTTGGCACACTCCCGGCACCTGAATGAGCATTTTGAGAATTGCTGTCTAGATGAGGTAGACCATGTTGAGATACCCTGTGGCATAGATACCCTGTGGCGAATCCCGTTCCCGGCCGCCACCGTTGAGTTTCTTGCTCAAACTTTGTGTGATTGTACTTCACACCCATAGGTATCATGCACCAAAATTTCACCCGAATCTGAAGCACCACGACGGAATTCTGATTTTTCCCCATTTCGCGCGTGCTGCTTGTTGCTTGCTTGCTTGCTTGCTGCTAAACCTGGTAGGTCCACCCTAGACACTAAAAAGGGTTATAAAACCAAGACTGGTCCTAGCTCTGACCCTAGCCCTAGCTCTCACCCTAGGCTAGGGTCAGAGTGAGTGTTGGGGTCCAAAATGGAGCAATGATGTGGCAAAAGCAGCCATGAACGACATTTGGGGGATCTTGTTCAGCCCAATCAACATGGTTGGCATGGCCAAACTAGCCGGCTGCAAAGGTTAGGGTTAGGTTTATAGTGATGGTATGGTGAGAGGGAGGGCAAGGGGAGGTAAGGGGAGCCTGTGCCCCCCCCCCCCCCCCACACACCCCAAATCGCCCCACCTGGACCCCCCCCCCACCACCATCCCGAATTACCCCACTTGGACCCCCCCCCCAACCGACCCTCCCGGAGCCCCCCCCACCCCTGCCCCTCCTAGACCCCCCCCCCCATTCGCCCCTCCCTGAACCCCCCCTCCAATCCCCCCCCCCCCCCCCCCCCCCAAAGGGGCCTCCGGCCAACAGTTAGTTGGGGGGGTAGTTGGCGTCTAGAACCGAGGGGTCCCCCCCCCCCCCGTGCCTGCAAGGTTCTGGATGAATACGAACAATTTCTGGAGTGTTTTCAGTGGCCCATGGTAATTGTTGGGCGGTTGTGGATGACTGCTCTCTTGTCAGAGGGCTTTGGATGACTGCTGCTGGTTCCTGGAGAATTTGGCTCCTGGAGAGTTTGGCTGTTAACAAGAGGGTTGTAGATGAATATTGTTACTCCTAGGATGGCCACCCCCAAGAGGAAAGAACCCTCCAGCCCCCCTCCAATAGTGCAGGAATGGCATGCGAAATGCCCCTAGAGTGTAGAGTCACGCCCCGGAGTGTAGGAATACCCGAGCGCAAGAATACCCCTAGAGTGCAGGAATACCTTGCCTCACTACAGGTGTACCCCTTCCACTATGGGAACCCCCCCCCCCACGACAGTGCTGGAAAACACCCTCAAGTGCAGCAATACCTGCAAAATTTAACATGAACTGAAAGAGTGACGAAAGTGTTGATCCAGCACTTTTTTTTTTGGAATTCTTTGGGCCCAAACCGATGATCAAAGGGATTGGGTACCGGCCCAAAGAGCCCCAACCAGGGAGGTTGCAAAGAGGGCTCTTTGGGCCCCTCCCCTGATATTCAATTTTTCGCCCATCCTGAGATGGTCATGATTCTTGTGGAGATTCTTGTGGATTGGCAGTTTTTCAGCGATCGGCATGAAAACAGAGATGCATATCACAACAAGAATTGGCACACAAGGGTGTGCTGATATGTGTGCATTTTGCTGCCAAGATCAGCCTTTGCAGCCCGAAGCCTAAAGTTGGGACTTTGAACTGGTTCAGCCATGATTTTCAGAATCTTCACCTCCACGTCTGGACAGCATTATTGCAACCCCAAAAGTGATTGGTCTGCAAAATTGAACACAAATATATGTTCCAAGTGGAACTGCCATGTGATTATGTGGCAAGGTCCGGGCATCTTCGTTGGAAGTAACAATCCGGAGAACCGCAGTTGAAAGTCTTGAAATCTAGGCAGAAAAGGGTCATTTTGATCATGAAGAAGCTCACATTTCAGCCCCACCGCTTGCAATTGGCAAGTGAATAGTGTTTGGTACTCATTTTTGTATACCAGCCATTCTGAGAGCCACCATGATATTGGAGTGAGAGGAGAGGGGCATCTGAGTGAAAGTTCCGACAATCAGAGACAAGAATCCTGAAAATCCTGAAGTCGATGCTGAAAAGGCTGAAGTTGATCACAAAACGCCCACACCTTGGCACCATCACATGCTCAGTTGGAATCTGTATTTCGTGTTCAGTGTTGTATGATGGTCAATTCAAGGGTCACAGCATCCACCTGTGGACGAACCTGCTCACAAACTGCAACAAGAATTGTGCAACTCCATGATGACCATTATGGCAAAGAGGAGGAGGGGGGGGGAATGATGAGGACATCATTTTCCATGCATAGTACTTGTCACAGTCTGCGATGTCTTACAGTTGCTGCAATCTTGTTATTTTTTTTTGACAAAAAGAAGAAACAACATGTCATCATTTGTTTGCGAACACCTAAATTTGTGGATCGACCTGTCTCTCCGTTTTGCAGTCCAAAACGAGGAAAACTCATTCACCCCTGATGTCCAAAGCATGAAAACGCGTTTCCACTTTGATTCTGTACTAACTCGGTGGAAAAGTGAAAGTGAGTGCCATTGTTAGGGATCAAGTGTGCGAAGAGGAGTAACACCATTTCGCCTAAGCATCACGTGTGATCTTGTGACCTTAACAACGAGTCAAGGCTGAGGTCAACCAAATGGTGATTGCACTCATGGTTAGCCTATGTTCTCCTACGTGCGAGTGTTTGTGTGTTTACTCATGCCATCCTCCTGTTTTTCTCATCAGGAGGAGGAGATAGTTCGGTTGCCCTGCAAACATTTGTTCCACTTTGAGTGTGTGAAGCATTGGCTCCACTGTCATGGGTCCTGCCCCAATTGCCGCACTTCAATCACTGCCGTGCAGGCGCACAGTGAGCCTGCCGCCGATACCTTTGCACAACCAACCTCCATCCCCAAGCATCCCCCATCGTCCAGCACTTCTGGACAGTGAAACCATGCGCCACAAATCTTGTGATCACGGTCCTGTACAATCCCACGAATGTCCCTAACAGTTACATACCTTCATCGCTTTTGGACCACGTCAATGGCACTTGTACACAGTAGATGAAAGCGCATGAGCAGCTGCAAATTTGCTGTTTGGGAACAAGCACAGAGGAAACAATAACAGAGGTTTGCTGCCCCCCCCCCCCCCCCTTGCTGCAGCAGGCTGTTATTGCCATGGTTGTGAAATTTTTTGGTGGCAGCGGAACCAAGGACAACAACAAAACATGGCTGCTGGATGTCCATATTGTAGAAAGAGGAGGAGGCAAGGCTGAGGGGGGTGCAGGGCGTAAGGGACATGCAGGTCCGGAGCCTAGTCGGCCAGGTCACCCTTGGTTGCTACCGTGAATGCTTCTGGTGGCATACTATGCATATGTGGGCTATCAACGATGTAGCTTTGGCATTGCCATCGGACAACAACACCGTACCCGGTGCGCAACACACGGAACAAGTACATACTACACTACATCAAGCACACATGGCGCGCGTCAATGTTGATTACGCCCATGCAGCTCTGTTAAATCGGGACATCTAGCACACATGTACACAGCTCAGCATCCCCATTTGTTGTCCCACATAGGTAACAATCCCTTATATGACAGCGCCACAACACCCTTGCATTTTCCTGCTTATCAACCATATGGTCCCGTCCACCACCTACTCGGCTTGGGAACACAAAGCTGTACGCACGCAAATTGTTGTGTCGTCACACTGTGCATTTGAACGCCACTCGAACAAGCATGAAAAATCCACCACCCGGCCCGAATGTCACTGCGATGCAGCACATCTGCCTATCTGGCAACAGGGTGGGGTAGTGTCAGTCGTCCATGGACATGAAACACTTCTACCCATCGCCATACACCACAAGGGAACATCCTTACAAGCCACGGACCCACTACTCTGCACCCACGCCCAGCCCCGCTTGTATGCCATCACCAGTCTCACGCATTTGGCGCGCACACTCCGCATACTGCCCAAGTTTTCCAGAAGCACCCTCTCCGAAGCTTTGCCAGCGCAACAGTGGGACACGCCCGCCTCCCTGCGGCACACCGTGTAGAATAAAACTGCCACAACACTCATCACCGTTGCTTGTATCCTTGTAGCGGACAAAAACTCCACGATGCTTTTTGCATATTGCCGCCAATTGGATGTGGGATGCATGTGGGATTGCATGTGGGATGAAACGTCATCTGTTTTGCGCAAAGAGGACTACACTGCACAGACACTGAATCATGTGCCACAAGTGTCATCCGCCCTTTGCACCATTATGCACAAAAACAAGTGGCCCGTCAACTTCTCCCGTCCCCTTCCCCTGCTCTATCTGCCGGATAAAGCAAGGTCCTTCCGGACGAGACAAATTTTGTGGCGGCCCATCGCTGCTATTGTGGAGCTGCAGGTGCAGCGCTGTTTTTTCCCTACCCCGGCACGAGCCTTCACCCTGTTTCTGCGCCTCCTGGTGGACGAAATCACGGCTTCTTTTCTAGTGTTGCGGGTTGACGACCTCCACCCTTGGGTACACGGTTTGCAAGAGTGGGGGGCTATAATCCTGGGGGAATGTGATTGCTCCAGGCAATTCAACAACATGACCCCAACGATAGTCATGAAGGACTTAACTGAGGCAGTCAACCGGCTGAGCACTATGCGCTGCTAGAAGGCCTCTGAGTTAGTCTGGAGCATCCACTGTGATAACAAACGCCTGGAAAAGGTGGGAATAAGTACATTGAACCGATTTTTCCACCTTCCACACTTCATCCTGCAGAATCTGATATACTTCTCGCTGTGCACGGACACATACACCCAATTGTCCGGGGCCCTTTGGTCCCGAACTGGTGCAATACAGATAGGCGGCCGGTTCAGCGTCCAAAGCGGGGACCTTTGGTCAGTGTGGGGGGCGAAACAGCGTACAGATCTACTGTGCCGCCCTGGCCAGCTCTCTTTTTTGCCCTGCAGTCATCCTCTGTGGTGGCCACAACACCGTTAGCTTCGCTCAGTTTCGAGATATTATTTTAGTCGGGCCCGCGGCTTGACTGCAGCGGCAGAGATGCAGTGTGTGTGCAACATGCTGTCGGAGATATGGCGCTTGCTGGTCTTGTGCGACTGCATGACGGAGACTCTCCGGGTATACAAAGGCACCTGCATGACCCCCTCTCTCACTGCCATGGGCTATACCATACACCTCGATGGGTCCTGCCCCCCCTTGATTTATGCACAGCCCTCCAGGCTCACATCAACATGGCACCTCAAATGCAATGTGACCCTCCAGTCACCACATCGGAATGCCCATAAACATATTTCAGTGATCATTGTCAGCCCCATTTTAAATGTGCAACCATTCCTTCACACTTGGTTGTCCTGCCTTTTGAGCATCACCGCTTGGGCGCATTCTTGTCTGGCTACCTACGGTCAACTGTTTTGCGCGCGCTGCACTCCGCCGTGCCCCGCATTGTGAGTCAAATGATTTGCGACGTCGACAGCCCTCTCCAATGGTGCCAGCACGCGGTCTAATGTTTACCGGGGACACGCGATGCGATCTTCTTCAAGTTGCATTGCTAGGTGCAGACACAGGCAACGTGGTCCACTGGCGCTTATGCCTCGTGGCACATGCCCCACGCTACCACGTGTCACCTTTTTGTGCGATTGGTGCAATGATTTTCCTGTACTAACTGCTTTCACACCCCTGTCATGCCCGTCTCTATCAGTCCCAATGTGGCTTCGTCCCCCGGGGGAGGGGATGCCTATATTTTCAGTTGTGAACTCATTAACTGAGTCAGGTCCGGTGCTTGTTTGCTGCGGTGACTTGTACGTTCCGCTGCACTGCCAACACTGCATGTGTCAGGCGCCTGCCCACTGGCATCTTCGCGTCTCATTTTCTTGCGACAGAAAGGTACCTATGGTCTTTCGGCCACTGATGAGCCACATTTCTTTGTACGCTTTATGCTACCTGCTGTCTTGTGCACACGTGCAATAGCCAGAGTTCCTGCCCGGGGGGGGGGGGGGGGAGCAGGGGCGCGACCTTCTTTTAATTTTGGATTGGTGCCAAGGTGCAGAAATTTTTTCACTGGAATCAGCCTGTCCTGAAGGCATTAGCTGAACAAAGGAAAAATTTGTTGAATGACCTGGGGGGGGGGGGGGACAGCATCGCTGTAAGCCAACAAATCTGATGGGGGGGACTGTTTATAGCCCTGCAAATCGATGGGCAGACAGAATGTTGTACAGAGGGGGCACACCCTATTTCTCCTGCCCACTCTTGACCTCACCCCCCCCTCTGTACCACATGCTGCGTTGTCAAGTGGCACTCTTGCTCGCCCCCACCCCCACAAAGCCGAACCCCTGCAAAACAGTTGATGTGTGCCCTGTGACCTTTTCTTGTCCCCTTCCCTTGTCAGATTGCAGGAATACTATCTTCCCACTCCACTTTGGTCCAAACGGCTGCTTTGGGCTTTTGGATCCGAGCTCTGTGTCATTGGTAGTAGTGCGGGAGGTTGGGTTCAGGCGGTGGCATGCACGATCTTGGCTCATTGCTGCTCTATGCTTTTTGGTGTTGGTGCCTGACAACAGCAGTCACTCTGCTGTGGCTGGGGTGCCCTTGATACAGAATTTCAATCTGCCTGTGCTTCAGGGTCGGATTTGCTTCTGCTTTCGTTTTTCATATTCTTGTTCCCCTCAAACTTCCACCTCTTAACGGTGTCCCGCATGTGCCTTAGATACTGGAGGGGGTTGCAACATTCCTATGCATTCTTAACCCTCCCCATGTCACCGCATTGCCTCTTCTGTCATTGTGTTTGACTGTAGTATGGCATTCTGTAGTTTGCCCCTGCACTAACCCCCCCCCCCTTCGCCGTTCATCCCCCCCCCCCCCCCATGCCTATGATAAGGGGTGTACCAATTTTTGGTGGTCACCAAGGTGATCGTCCCCCCCCACCCCCTGGGGGAGACGGTGCTAGTACCGGACACGAAAATTTGAAAGCGAGGCACAAGTGTCACAATGGCTCCGAATTGACCTGGCGAAATTGTTATCCCAGCAAGCGATGTAGGTGTGCTAGCAGATCCTTGGCAGTGAAAGCAATGTGATAAAGTGCTCTGCCAAACACATGTGGGACAGGCCAAATGAAAGTGGGCGTAGGTCTGAAGCAGAATGAACACCCTGTGACCTGCCAACCCTGTGACCTGCCAGCCCTGTAGAAACCATGAACAACACATGGAGAAAGGCATTTGCCAATCACTTGGACTGAAGGGGGTTGCATGGCAAATCTTCACCCACGCAGGGAGTGAAGGGATTTGGTGGCTCCTTCTACACCTTGGACTCTATGGTCCCCAAGGGAAAATCTAGCTCCCCGACACCCCTTGGGAAAGCACCGCTGAGGAGTGCACAGTTGGACCTCAATCATCCCTGCTGCTGGGATGGCATCACTGGTCCTCGTGGGTTTGCACTTCCCGAATTTGCTGGGGCTCCCCTGGTTGCAGACACCTCAACATGTTCCCTCATATGGCCACCTTGCCACATTGGCCTGTCTGATTGTTGTGACAATCCCCCCAGTCCCCCACCCCCCCCGGGGAAGACTATTTGGGTGGGGGAGGTAATGGGTAGCCTCAACAGTAGATGCACAAGGGAACGTGTTGTAGGTATCATCAACTGGGAGGCTGCTGAATGATCACATGGGGAAGTTTGAATCCCGCAGCACCAGTGTTGCCATCCAGAAGCAGCAATGATTGAGGTCCACTGAATGCCCCTCGCCAGCACTTCCCCAATGGGGGTTGAGTAGCTGAATTGTTGCTTCTGTACGTCATAGCCAGGATGTGGTGTAAGGCCCCACAAATTCATGGACCACCTGCTGACAGCTCAAAATTTGCCATGCAACCTGCCTGTTTTTTCATGTTTTTCTCATGGTTTTTTTCAGGCACACAGGCCGCTGAGTGTTCCTTCTGCTTCACACTATCCAATTTCATTTCTTTTCGTCGTTCATGGAACGAAGGGCATGCGATTTTGACAAAGTGTATTCTTGGCCATGCCTTTTTGTTGTGCTGTCATGCTGCTTGTGCATCATTTTCCATGCACACTGAGTTTGGTATGTGGTGATGCAACGTGCCCCTGGGGGCTGCGGGGACTGCTGCGCACAGGAGGGGGTATGGAAAGGGGGAGCAGGGTAGAAGGTGGTCTCCAATTTGCCACCATATTGGAAAACCTCCTAGGTTGATGGGCACCATTCACAGATGCTACTGCAGGGCATTGCTTCTTAGTGATTTCTTTTTGTATCAAGCCTGAGCCTCTTCATTCATTTTGGCCCATGCAATCCACTCCTCCAATCAGGTGAAATGTCAGAGTGTCAAAGTGTTCCGCATCGGATATTCCTTAAGTATCCATTAATGACCACAGTTTCAGAACATGTGATTCAAGGTTCTGTCTCAGTTGTGAGGTGCGTTCCCTCATATTTGCCCCCTCCCCCCCCTCCCCAACTGCACGCCCACAAGGTTTCCACTTTCCCAGCCCAGCCGAAATCCCTGTGTTCATCAACGACTTGCTGTGCTGTTGGGGGATACACCGCAACATCCCGCTGTGGTTGCGCGGTGCTGGCAGCCGGGGGCTGGCAATTTTCGGCCACATCATGTCTCCAGCACCCCAACCTCACTGCTTGTAGTAGCGGTCGGGTGCCTGGGTTATGGCTGGGAGTTGGCAGTCTTTCTTTTCAATTGAAAGGATACATTCCTGTGAGTCACATTAAACACCTCCGTAAATGCCCTGACGCAATGCCTGCGGCCGAGCAAAAGTGTGCCAAATTACTGCAGGACACTGGCATCACCCAGTACTGAATTTACGTACCAGGTCACAGACGCACATGTTACAAGGTCTTCTGACTTGTGCACAAGCTTGTGGTAGTCACCTGCAGTCGTACAGAAGCAGAAGGTAGCGTCTAAAGTTGTATTTTACTACTAAACTTCATTTCAGCGTCGCGACTGACTGGAACACAGATATGTTTTGGTGCAGGCATTGGATTTGCCAACTTCAATTTCACTCTGTAACCAAGCATTCAACAGTTGCTACTGCACATGTGCGATGTCTGACACTTTTTGGCCGATAGAGGCAGCCACGCAAATGCAATGTCATCCGTTATCCAAACAAGCCCAGATCATCAATTTGTTCTGCCTCCTCTGGATACACCTTTGGATACTCAAGAGGGGCACATGATAAAAGTAGAAAGGTACTTGCTCCCTACAAGAGAATTGTCTGCCCAATTTCAGATGCCCACGATGCAATACAGTGCACAACGTTTCGACCTCCTGCCCTCCTCAAGCACATGTGTACTCACAGATGAATACTTGTGCAACACAGAGGCGCCCACCATTCCTCGGGCACTAGGAAGGATCAGCACAGCGATGAATGTTGCGCAGTACACACCAAATGTCCTCCTAAATGCACGCACAAAGGATGAAACATTGTGAAATGCACACTCAAAGGGACACATGTCGCACAATGCATACCAAAAAGAGTTATGAAATACACACAAGATGACATACCCAAAAGGATGATGTTTCACACTACACACTCAAAAGCACCATGATAAGCACAACCTAATGGAGAAATGTTGTGCACTCCATGCAAACGTTGTGAAATGCACACCCAAAGGGACGAATCTTGTGCAAAACACACCCAAAATTGTTCCCCAATGCACACACAAAAGGATGAAATATCATGAATGGCACACCCAAAGGGATGAATGTGGCGCAATGCACGCCCAAAGGCGGTATGAAATGTACACACATAATGACGCACCCAAAAGTACAAATGTTTCGCACCACACTCAACAACATTAGGATGTGCACTCCCAAAGGGATAATCGGTGTGCCCTACACACACAAACATTGTGTCTAATCTTGTGAAATGCCAAAAGGGCCATCTGTTGTCCAATACACGTTGTAAATGAACCCAGTGTCCGACGTAGGCCTAGGCAACAAACCCAACTAGTGATATACTGAGTGCTATCCAATACTGCCCCGTGTTGGACCCCATTGCCATAGCGGTTTTGTAGCCACGTGTGTCCTTCCCACATTGGCGACCTGTATATAGTAGGGGTTATGCAGCTCTTTCAGTCCTCCCTGCTTTGGGGACCTTGATACAGTAGGGCTTTTGGGGCCACTTTGATGCTTACATCTAGCATGGCATTAAGAATTAGTTCCATCTGTTAGTGTGCTTTTTTTTTTGTCCACACACAAATTTGCCGCCGGAGATAGGCTTGTTGCCAACCTGATTATGGACCATGGGAACATGTTCCATCTCATGTGCGGACCGCGTACTATCCTACCAACATAGTGACCATGCAAGATTATGGTGGGGATGGGATTTGCTTTGTGTGATCAAACAACACATTACCACACTTTGTGGCACATTTGCCGAAGGTCATTGTGCTAACTGCATTGGCCCGCACTATTGTAATGACCCAAATATCAATGAAGCACAATAAGTATCCCATTTCATGTGCATGTTGAATTGGCAAAGTTGGTCTGGTGTGGTGTGCTTTGGAGTGGTGGGTTTGGGGTTCATTTGGTCGAAAGGGTGGTCGAAACTTTTGTTGTGGTGTGCTTCACGGCTTTTGGGAGAAAGGGTAAGCTTGGGACCAACGCCTACTCCGTTTGCCCCAAAGGGGCACACCCAGGTAAGGGAATCGTGGCGTGCACAATGTTTTTCATCCATGGGCACTTGAATATATTTTTGTGGCATTTTTTTTATGTTGAGATCACCCATTCGTACAAAACCTCTTCACATTACACAAATTCTATTGCCTTCGGCAAGCCCACCTCGCAGAGAATCTACCCCAAGCAACACGCACCCAAAATAGGGAAAAAAAACTGCGTAAACACGGTCTAAAAAATACATGCTTTACATATCTTGGATGGTCATTTTAGGTGATCACAAAATCAAAAAAATGAGTTTTGGAAACTTCGATTTTGGAGCTATGTAGGCTGAAAAAGTACATAAGTAGGTTGTGTACCGATCCCGTTTGACCCCCCCCCCCCCTCCGTGCACCCAATACCCAAATAGAGTGAAAAACACATAAATACGGCCCAAACATGCTTTACATACCTTCGATGGTCATTTTAGGTGATGACGGTATCAAAGAAATTAGGTTCGAAAACTTCGATTTTCGAGCTTTCCAGGGTGTAAAACTGCTTGAGCAAGGTGTGTAACAATCCCTTGGGAGACCCCGGCCCTCCCGCGCGACTAGAACCCAAATAAGGTGAAAAAAATGTGAATATTGCCCAAATCATGCCTTACATACCTTGGATGGTCATTTTAGGTGATCCTCGTATCAAAAAAATAAGTTTCAAAAACTTCAACAATTTTTGAGACTCATGTAAGCCATTATTTGTGGAAGCAGTCATTTCGCGTCTTTGGCACGGGTTGTAACCAGCCCTCGGCAAATCCACAAACAGCAAAAAAAAAAGTCCTTTCGTGTCCTAGCGGGCATATATTGTCACAAGATCCCCACTCACACCCCACAAAGTGGGTAGCACGGGGTCACTGAGGTCGCCAAAACCGCCAACATAGCGAAAATAGCTGAAAAGTGCATCGACTACATAAGCGCTCGTGCCACTCCGCCCCACAAACCCCATGGAGTCGGGACCCGAAAACACTTTCTCACCTCAAAATTGAAAAAAAACCGAAAGACTCATGATTTTGGACCCCCAACAAGGGGGGATGAATCCCCCCCCCCCCCAAACACACCTCATTCAAGGGGGGCGTTTTGCGCGATGTGCCCAAAGTTTGTATAGGACCATGCCCAACCTGCATAGTAGTAACTATGAGCCTTGTTATGCATTTATATGATTTTGGACTCAAAAACAAGGACCATCACAGGGTACAAGCAAGGGTAGTCTACCACACGTCCCCGAGGAGGCACCATTGAAAACAACGAGACGAACGAGCCAATGGGACAACCAACCCCGCAATCCCGAACAAGCCGGCCATGAGGCGCCTAAGACAACCGCAAACCCAAAAAACCGGCAAACCGCGGACGGGACGAAACACAACAAACGCAACCCTTGGGCGACCCACAGCAGCCGAGAAAACCACAGCGGAGCATGGGGCAAACCGTAAACAGACCAGCCACGGTCCTGCCAACCCAACAGCCCACCAGCCACGCGCACGCCGGCCAAGACACGACCAACACGACACCAGCCTAATACCCAACCAGGGCACCATCCAAGCACAACACAACAGCAACTACAGAGAACGCCACCAAGACACGACGCCAAAGCACAGGGACAGGGTGGACTACCAGCCGCGGCAGATGCCCAACCGAAACCACATCCACCAAACAACCACGTAGCTGAGCATGTATGTCGCTAGAGTTGAGCACACTCGCCAACTGTGGAATTCACAACAATCGACAGGCCAAACGCACGCCGGCCAACATCAAACTAGCCGGGCATGCATAGGTCACAACAGGAAAGGCATTCGACCGACCGTCGACAGCGGGCTGCGCCGCGCCAAGCGAAGACTACACCCACCCACCGAACACACCCAAGGCCCTAACTTCGCATGCCCCCACAGAGCTGCTCCTGCACTCAAGGGGGGAAGGGCCCAGATGCCGCGAGCAGCACCCTACAGCGGGTTCTGCCCCAAGGGGTAATCCAATGCACGACCGAGGGCTCACATCCCCCTACTTCATGCTGACGACACATGTGGGGGGGTCCCATCTCATCTCCTCATCAACTTGCGGTTCCTAGGATCCAGGGGCTCTCGGCTTGTCCACGTCATCCCTACCTGGGTTGCTTTTCAGTAGGCGTAAGACGACTTGGGGAAGCACGTCCTTCGGGTCTCGGCTGCCGTGCGCGTACTTACACCTCCTTACCTGGTCGAGCTTGCACTCTCCCGGGGGGCCGGGGGATTTGTAGAAGTGCGTTGATGCTGGTTAGTCGGTAGTGTCACGGTTGACTCGTGGCGTTGTGGGTGAGGCAAAGCCCCATGGTAAGTCCCCCTTGAGGGCAGCCCCTGTCCCGACAGAACCTACCTACCTAGTTGACTACTTTGGGTTCAATCCAATATTTCGAAAAGCAGTGAGCTTTTCATCATCAAAACCATTGGGATGAGCAGGGGCGTTTTCAACAACACAAACCATTGGGAACAAGAATATCTTTCTATACCCACATTTCTGGCCCTCTGTGAGAAGAGACAAAACCTTGTGGTGGAGCAGTCCTAAGAGTTATGATGAAATAGGATTGCACCAAAGATTGCGTGCACCTGATACCTTGGGCAATACCAACCATGAACTCCCAACGGAGTTCCTCTACAGGTCTCACCCCTCACAAAATGTTCCATAGGCGCATCCTCCTTGGTTTTTCAAAACCCACTTTCTAGAGGACTACAAGAGCGCGGTACGGGATTGGCTAAAACACAAACAAGACTTGGCCAATTTGGCCAGGACTAACTGCAAACACGTTCGTGACCCCGAGTGGACTAGGCGTAATTGCCTGAGGCGTCCCGCTACCTTGAGAGTAGGTGACCTGATGCTTGTGCACCATTCGCAGTTGTCCTCATGCCCCCGCAACTGTCTGCAGGACCCCTCTCTCGCTCGTTTGTCTCACCAAAGGTGTGGAAAGAGTATTGAGAAAGATGCTGTTGGGATTTGGTCCTCGCAAGGGGTCGCCCTCATGCTACAAGGGTGGCAAAAGTTAGATGGGCCTGAGTGGTAAAAAGCATCGACCGGGGCAAGGCATGTTCTTAGCTCCGGCTGATGCCTTGCTAATTTCCCGTGTGCCGTATAGAGTAGGCGCCATACCCCCAATTGCCCAATTGTGGGCTTTCTCTTTTTTTGGCGGTTGATGCGGCAGTGTGCATCAGTGGCATGTCAAGTTGGACAAGGAATATGAGAAGGAGGGTTGTGAAAGCCATAAACCAACAACATGCAAAGCTATGTGGAAGCTTGCATGCGTGAAGGGTTGCGGGTTGAGGATGTGGCCGGGGGGGGGGGGGGGGGTTGCCGTGCATGCATATGGTGTGACGTGGATCCTGAATTGGCGATGAGGGAGTTTACACGGAAATGGATACATGGACAATAATTGGTGTGCTCTATGTGGAACTTGCATCTTGTGCAACGCTTCGGCTTTGTGAAAGTGGCCTGTCTCGGGGGCTACTACACACACCTAGCAGCGGTAATGGAAAATGTGGAACAGACGGTTTGTTGGTGGGGCAATGGGTCCTTTTAGGGGGAGCACCAAACGCGGCGCACCCGCGGCGCGGAGATTTGGCCACCTCGCCGTTTTGGAGGGGAGAATACGTAGACCGTTCCGGGAAAATGCGTAGTAAAAGTAGCGTGCGGCGCGCGTGCAACCCAAATACTCCACCTGAGAGGCATGGCATTCCTCGCTTTGGACATCACGTGGAGATGGCACATTCGCCCTCAGTGTGCTCTAGGACTGTTGTACGCCATATCAAATGTTGAAGATGCTGGAAGACACCTATAAATCTTCCAAGAAGCACCTAAGCTGAGTCAAAGCAAAAGGCAACAACATTGTGGCTCAAGGCGGAGCGAGTTGAAGCGCATGTGCATCAGTGGCGCCGAAGTACGTGACAAATGCACCAACCTTGCTGATCCATGACAGACACATTTCATGTGTAGTTATTGATGCACCACTACAATATTGTACATCCTAGCCACTACACAATTTGATGCGCTAGTAAACGAACAAGTAATTTTGTCTATTTTTGGCCTCATCGTATTATAAAGATAAATGGATCCGAGATTCATCTGGGATGTAGTCCCTGTCTGCGTGGTGAACTTCTTTTTACCCCTGAACAGCTGAGGCACTACCACTCTCCCGGTGACTTGGCATGGGATCAGTGGTGTTTGAGTGATAAAGAGGTCGAGGGAATCGACCTTGACGACGCTGCTGCACTTGGGGAGGCGGTTGAAGTCGAGGAAATAACCACCGATGAGATGGCAGTGGATGGTTACTACGTGGTTGCGGGTATTGCTCGCCACGAGTATACACAAGGCTGGAAATTCCTCACCCTGTTGGAAGGCTATGGACTCTTCGAGGCGACCTAGGAGCCCATGTCAGCCTTTATACAACCTGATGGGACTATCCATCCCATCCTCCGTTCCTATCTGGTTAGGAACCACGAGAGCCAGCTCCTAACCCGCGCCGAGACGCTGTTCCAGCGGAGGAAGAAAAACTAAATTCCTTGACTGTACTTTTCTGGGTATCCTAACCACAGTGAGAGAGGTTTCAGAGGTGGTGGTACTACCTGAACACCCCCTCCTCCTGTTAGGATATTTCCTCGGGCCACGCCTACGGGCGTATTGGCTCCCCTCGGAGGTGTGCCCCCCCACCACCAAGGGAAGTAACACTGGGGGTCATCGGAATACCATGACCGCTCATCTGGATTACAGCCATGGTCAATGGGTCCTACTACCCCAGCCTCCCACAGTGCCATCATCTTGCACTGCGTAGTACCCAGAACGCGTCCACGCGCTGAACTAGGTACCCTTCAGGGCGGTTGAGTCCTGGATTCCCACCTCCATAGGACCAACTCACAGGCCGATCCCCTGAGGACGCTGGCCTACATCAACAGGGGTTGCTCAGGGGCAGCTCCTGAGTAGAGTGGCTCTGACATGTGAGGCTCCTTACCCGCAACCCTCCTCTGTCTGCCTAACCTCCCAGGGGCGGTGTGCACTCATAGTGCTTGCAACTACACCTAATCAGTGTGTACCACAGTAGCGTCAGGATTCCAGTAGAGCTCTGGCCACCGCTACGCGTCGGCTCCCCCAGGGTTATCACACCAGGGCATGTACTCATGCGCCACGTGGTCAACAAGGCGAAAGCACTCTCACCACGCTAGTAACCACAAGCATGAGTAGTGCAAGGCACGACCATGGCAAGGTAGGGGTTCCAAAAGCAGCGGCGGAGATTGCCTTCACTGGTGTTGGCCCAAAGGTCCTCGCCGGCTACTATGGCCTCTCCTTGGGCACCCAATTTCTGTGCTGGCGCCTCCCGTAGGAGTAACGGCAAAAGCCCTACCTACTAAGAGGAAGAGGGTGGCCAAGGATGCTATGGGCAGACAAAACACCCGTTTTTCTACAGGCCAAAAGCTAACACCATCCACGGTACCCCCACGTCATCGCACGCCGCAGCGGGTGGTGAATGAGGTGTCCGTGCCGATGTGGATGCCGGGCCAATGCTCGGGGGCCACCCCCCTAGTGGTGCGAGGCCCTGATCGGCCGAGAGCAGGGGCAATGGTGTCCGGTGCCCCCCGGGTAGAAGTTTATAACACCGAGTACGGCAACATCACACAAGTGGTTGCCCCGCCCACCATCCACGCGACGGTGCACGCTCTAGGATGACACCACGTGGGAGATGTGTACAATGCAGACCACCGGGTCATCGGGGAGCGGGCGGTAAAGGAAAGAGAACGCATCTGCAAAGGTATCCCCGGCCTTAGATCGTGGCTTGCCCGCCACAACGCCATCCTGGTGCCCCTGCTATGGGCATACACACCGCGGTGGCAGGCCGCTCCTAAGGACTGGAGTCCCGAGCGCTGTACCGCGCGTACGCCGCGGAGGCATTCATCGAGGGCCGCGTGGCCAAAACCACCAAGATAGAGACCATGCACCACAAGGGGTTTGCAGTCAAGGTCACTACTACCATGAAGGACGCCATGGAGGCCGAAAACTGCGGCATTGGGGGGGGGGGAGTGGTGCCAGACCGGGTTTGCATGAGCGGCCCTTGCCCCATGTGTGTGTCTTGTCCATCCTAACTAGACTACCTGTGTGAGCTGCCCGTGCAGTCCCTTTTTATTTTTGAGGGCTATAAGTTGTGTGTTGCCATCACAACACTCTGCCATGACACTTGTTCTATTGCCACTAGACGATGCTGTCGGTTTTGTGACGGTCTCATTCTCGCTTCTCAGTGAACGCCTGGGCCAACCGATGACGCGGTCGGCCGTGAAGGAGTCTGTGCGATAGGCGAAGTTGGCGCAGCCGTCAGCGCCAGGGATCATCGGGCTCGCTACACAGATAGCCGAACCCGTCGACTTCGCCGGGGCGACCAAACTGCTTGCCATGTACGAGGTGTACGTGGGGGTATAGCTCGACTTTGCCTCAAAGATGTGGGTGGGGGCTCCAGACGCAAAAATGTGTACCTTGCGTGAAGCGGCTGTTGGAATGGGAGGTTCACGGTAGTGCGAATTGGGCAATTTTTTGCTGTGTTTTGCGCGTAACTTGATGCCATTATGTGCGTTTCTCGTGCTATCTTCGCCAAAATCGTGGTACAATAAATGTGTCCCAAATTGAGGTTTTAACTAGCCACTTGGTTGGACATATTCGGTAGTGTTCGGTCGAATATGAGATTCACACACCGAAATTCACACATAGATTCACGCAAGATTCACACGAATTTGAGAGTGTGAATTTCGTAAGACTTCGGCCACAGGCTTGCCGGGGTTTGGCACTTTTCGCTTTCGGCGCCATTTGGGCATGGTGCATGCGTTTGGGGCGGGACCTTCACTAGATGATGCGAAATGAAGCCGGGGCATGAATTATACCCCCTCAAATCCCTTAGAAGCAACCAGAAATATGGCGTTTTCCTCAGAACACCTCCAAATTCGTGTGAATTCGCGCCAACATCCATCTTGCATTCAAGCGGCCACTTATCCCCCATTCATGAAGGGTACATGGACCCCGCAGTCACAACGGCTATACGAGGTGCCCGCGAAGCAGTCAACACATGCCCCCTAGAGGAAGCGTTACAGCGGCCGGAAAGCGGGGATAGTCCGGCGCGCGACACCACGCGAAACCAACACCTCGACCTGTCAATCAAGGCGTCCAAAATTGTTCGGAAGAGGGCTGATGCCCCCATCTGAACCGAGCGACTCATGAAATCCGCCGAGAAGGAATTACGAGGCGTGGACGACGCCGAGCCTATACCCCGCCTGGCACTGGGGGTCCGGTGGACCATTCTCAAGTGCGACGCGGGTGCCACATAGGCCCTCAGAGACAAATATCAGGAGAGGAAGGACAAAGAACGAAAACAGCACAAACGACAAAAGCACCGAGAAATAAGGGGCTAGAGGCAATCACACGACTCCGACAGGTCGTCCAGCGAGAGTGACTCGTCCAGCCTCGGCTCATCGCATCATCGTCTGATTCCACGGCGCGGGGGCGAAAAACAGGATCCTCAACCACACAGCAAAAAGGGCCAGCATGGAAAGGAGGGGCGCGACACCCCCGCTTCGAGTACGTGGACGGCATCAAGCACTTCCGGAACACAGAGCGAGTCGTGGTGCGATGCGACGGGCCGATAGTCCCCCCTTATCCGACTAGGGAGGCTGGCACTGGCGTTGGGAGCGCACAAAGTTTGGGTGGGTCCCAAAGAAGTGACAGCGGTTGGAAGCCTCGGCGGAAGACCTTGTCGAGGCAGTCGCAAGGCGCATGCGCGGCGGAGTTCGGCGACGGCTTCGTCTCATCCGCGGTCAGGGCGTGCAGAGATTGCACTACGGAGAACTACGGAGGGCATCTCCAGAGGGTCCCCAAAGTCGCTCACGGGGAACGAGGTCGCACCACAAATTTCATTGTCCGATTCTACTTGCTACGGCTGGCCAAAGAGGTTACCACCGACAGTTCGCTCAAGGGCACCGTCACGGGCGTCAGGGCGCTCGAAAAGCTCCGACTCCTCCCCACCACCGTCTGCCTCGTAGAGCATCTCCTCGTTAAAGCCATTTCGCAGGTCAACCCAGTCACTGGGCCAAGGGCGCTGCATTGGGGCGCGCAACGCGTCCTTGAGATCATGGCGGGTGCAACAGCCTCGGCCCTCGACTGGGAATCGGTCGCCATCTCCGCGATCGCGACCGGCGCACGGCTACGTGTTGGAGAGACCCTCACTAGGCGACCGGATGCCCAGCTACCGAGCCAGCTGCCGTTCTACGGCGAAAAGTTTTACGGATGGCACACGGCCACGTTGGGGCCGTATCCGAGTGCTTGGGCCAAGTTCCTCGCCAAGTTCAGGTAGTGGCAAGGGCTCCCGGCCACAACGTCGCTACACAGTTCCCGGGCAGACCTCAAAATGTCCACAGCCCGGCTCCTCTAGGGGTCGCCGTACGCAGCCCTGTGATTCCACGCTTTCGGTAGGTTCGGGAGGCAACGCTCTGGAGCCTCGGCCCGCCGATGCCGGTCTTCATTGCGTGGGGGGGCTGGCACGCTATGGCAACGGCGCTTGGGTATGGGCAAGCCAGTCCGGGCTGGGAGCCGGCGCACAGGCGCTAGCTTCCGTGGCCACTCACCAAGGACCGCAGCCTGCACAAGGAGCCGCGAGACACCCCGGCGGCGTCATGGTATCCGTCCTAGGTCATGTGAGAGCTGCCGGGGCCGAAGGTTGCTCCCACTCCTACAGCCGCCGCGGGGCAGACGACCAAAAGGCGCCGCACGGAGTCCTGTCACTCAATTATGGCGCTGTGGCGGTAGTGCAGAGTTTCGCGCGGCAACCGACGCCGTGGGCCAAGCGTTGCCACACCGCTACCCGACCGCGGCGAGGGAGTAGGCCGCACAGTTCTTGGTCGCGATCGGGAGCAACGTCGCCGCGGCGTCGCGCGGCAGTGACGTGGCAGTGGCACGTCTAACACAGGCGGTGCGGCACCTGGTGACGGTGGGGCCGCTGCAAGCGGCGCTCGCCGAAGGGTCGTCCTCCATCGTGCGGGGGCGGGGGCCAGTGCCAATTGCCGTAGCTGCTAAGGGGTTGGGCGGGTTCGGGAAGTTGCGGGTCCCCGCATCTCTGTGGCGACGTGTGGTCCCAGCCTCTCTTCTGGGCCGCTGCAGGCGCTTCTTGTCTTCGGCCCGCGGGGCCGAGTTCAGCCGGGAGTTGCGGCGACGGGCCTGAGACATGGGGGGCGGGAGGGGGGCAAGGCCAGAGCTCTGGATGCCGCTCCGGGCAGTGCGCCGAGGGGGGGCTGAATAGGGGGGGGGGGCAGATTATGCTTTTGCCTTTTTGAATCCCAAAAATGAGGTCAAATGCATGTTGATGTTAAACCCGGTGCGGCTGAACAGGAAGATAGAGATGCGCCCCCCCCCCAAGTTTAGGCTAGCCCAAATTGAGGAGCTTCTTTCGTGGTTTGGTGCCCCCCCCCCCCCTCCCACGAGGCACAACCACTCTTCGTTAAGATAGACCTGCAAAACGCCTACTGCTCTATGGTCCTCCCAAGGTGGTGGCGGCGGCTGTTGGTGGTGCGCGCCATGGTAGTGCATAGGCTGCCATTTGGTTGGTCTTGTTCGGTGGGCATTTTCCTGGAGCTAGCACACCGACTGGTTGGTGCATGCAGGGCTATGGGGTACGGGCCTAGGTTTACCTAGACGACATGCTGCTGGCGTCCACGAGCAGCAGCAAGCTGCAGAGGGCACATGATCGGGGCTTGCGCAAGCTGACAGTGGGGTTCCTAGTTAGCAATAAGAGGGAGCTGACCATGCAGCTGTCCATTACGTCGCTGGGCAAGGAGGTGTGCCGGGAGGGCAAGTGCATCCGTGCTGCGTCCATTGCACAGTGTGTATCTTTTCTCTTGCCCGGCCCGCTAATGGGCCGCCTGCCGTGGGAGTGCCTGACGTCTTTGCAGGGCAGACTCCAGTGGGTCGCAAGGCCACGCTGCACCCTGCGGCCATCTCTTTTGGGCCCCTACAAGGGCGTGGAGGCACGCTCATCTTGCTTCTGTGGACAGATGCTCCGGTCCCTGTCCACGGTCGTGGTCTTTGCCTGTCTTTCGTTTGCCCCCCCCCCCCCCCCGTGTCGTCACAGCACGCACCGCAACGCGGTCCATTTTTGTGACGCGGTGCCGACACCAGAGCCCGGGTGCTGCAGGGCAGACCTCGTCAGCAAGGATGGGCTGTGGCGGAGCACACGGTGCCCGCGGTGTGTCTGTAGCCTCCAAGGAGCAGAGCTGTGGGCGGCGGCAAGCGCTATCAAAATTGCTGTCAACAAAAAGGAGAGGAGGATCTGGCTTGGCCTACACAGCGAGGGCGCACGCAGGATTCTGGGGCGGGTTACGTCGGCAGGCCATTGTGTCGCGCGGCAGCGAACACTGCGGCGGCAATGCTGGTTGAGGGGTTGATCGGCGGTAAATGAATGTTTTCCGTGTGCCGTGCAACGACAACTCGTCCAGCTTCGCGTCATCGTTGTCATCGTCCGATTCCACGGCGCGGGGGCGAAAAACAGGATCCTCAACCACACAGCAAAAAGGGCCAGCAGGGAAAGGAGGGGCGCGACACCGGAACACAGAGCGAATCATGGTGCGATGCGACGGGCCGATAGTCCCCCCTTATCCGACTAGGGAGGCCGGCACTGGCGTTGGGAGCGCACAAAGTTCGGGTGTGTCCCAAAGAAGTGAAAGCGGTTGGAAGCCTGGGCGGAAGACCTTGTCGATCAGTCGCCCAATGGCAAGGCGCATGCGCGGCGGAGTTCGGCGACGGCTTCGTCTCATCCGCGGTCAGGGCGTGCAGAGATTGCAGTACCGAGAACTACGGAGGGCATCTCCAGAGGGTCCCCAAAGTCGCTCACGGGGAACGAGGTCGCACCACAAATTTCATTGTCCGATTCTACCTGCTACGGCTGGCCAAAGAGGGTACCACCGACAGTTCGCTCAAGGGCACCGTCACGGGCGTCAGGGCCCTCGAAAAGCTCCGACTCCTCCCCACCACCGTCTCCCCCGTAGAGCATCTCCTCGTTAAAGCCATTGCGCAGGTCAACCCAGTCACTGGGCCAAGGGCGCTGCATTGGGGCGCGCCACGTGTCTTTGAGATCATGGCGGGTGCAGCACCCTCGGCCCTCGACTGGGAATCGGTCGCCATCTCCGCGATCGCGACTGGCGCACGGCTACGTGTTGGAGAGACCCTCACTAGGCGAACGGATGCCTAGCTACCGAGCCAGCTGCCGTTCTACGGCGAAAAGTCCAGGCACGGATGGCACACGGCCACGTTGGGGCCGTATCCGAGTGCTTGGGCCAAGTTCCTCGCCAAGGTCAGGTAGTGGCAAGGGCTCCCGGCCACTGCATCCCTACACAGTTCCCGGGCAGACCTCAAAGAGTCGACAGCCCGGCTCCTCTAGGGGTCGCCGTACGCAGCCCTGTGATTCCACGCTTTCGGTAGGTTAGGGACGGCAACACTCCGGAACCTTGGCCCGCCGATGCCGGTCTTCATGGCGTGGGGGGGCTGGCACGCTATGGCAATGGCGCTTGGGTATGGGCAAGTGAGTCCGGGCTGGGAGCCGGCGCACAGGCACTAGCTTCCGTGGCCACTCACCAAGGACCGCAGCATGCACAAGGAGCCGCGAGACACCCCGGCGGCGTCATGGTATCCGTCCTAGGTCATGTGAGAGCTGCCAGGGCGGAAGGTTGCTCCCACTCCTACAGCCGCCGCGGGGCAGACGACCGAATAGCGCCGCACGGAGCCCTGTCACTCAATTATGGCGCTCTGGCGGTAGTGCAGAGCTTCGCGCGGCAGCCGACGCCTTGGGCCAAGCGCTGCCAGACCGCTATTCGAGCGCGGCGAGGGAGTAGGCCGCACAGTTCTTGGTCGCGATCGGGAGCAAGGTCGCCGCGGCGTCGCGCGGCAGTGACGTGGCAGTGGCACGTCTAACACAGGCGGTGCGGCACCTGGTGACGGTGGGGCCGCTGCAAGCGGCGCTCGCCGAAGGGTCGTCCTCCATCGTGCGGGGGCGGGGGCCAGTGCCAATTCCCGCAGCTGCTAAGGGGTTGGGCGGGTTCGGGAAGTTGCGGGTCCCCGCATCTCTGTGGCGACGTGTGGTCCCAGCCTCTCTTGTGGGCCGCTGCAGGCGCTTCCTGTCTTCGGCCCGCGGGGCCGAGTTCAGCCGGGAGCTGCGGCGACGGGCCTGAGACATGGGGGGGGGGGGGGGGGCAAGGCCAGAGCTCTGGATGCCGCTCCGGGCAGTGCGCCGAGGGGGGGCTGAATAGGGGGGGGGGGGGCAGATTATGCTTTTGCCTTTTTGAATCCCAAAAATGAGGTCAAATGCATGTTGATCTTTAACCCGGTGCGGCTGAACAGGAAGATAGAGATGTGCCCCCCCCCCCCCCCAAGTTTAGGCTAGCCCAAATTGAGGAGCTTCTTTCGTGGTTTGGTGCCCCCTCCCCCCCCCTCCCATGAGGCACAACCACTCTTCGTTAAGATAGACCTGCAAAACGCCTACTGCTCTATGGTCCTCCCAAGGTTGTGGCGGCGGCTGTTGGTGGTGCGCGCCATGGTAGTGCATAGGCTGCCATTTGGTTGGTCTTGTTCGGTGGGCATTTTCCTGGAGCTAGCACACCGACTGGTTGGTGCATGCAGGGCTATGGGGTACGGGCCTAGGTTTACCTAGACGACATGCTGGTGGCGTCCACGAGCAGCAGCAAGCTGCAGAGGGCACATGATCGGGTCTTGCGCAAGCTGACGGTGGGGTTCCTAATTAGCAATAAGAGGGAGCTGACCATGCAGCTGTCCATTACGTGGGTGGGCAAGGAGGTGTGCCGGGAGGGCAAGTGTATCAGCAATAGTGCTGCGTCCATTGCACAATGTGTATTTTTTCTCTTGCCCGGCCCGTTAATGACCCGGCTGCCGTGGGAGCGCCTGATGTCTTTGCAGGGCGGACTCCAGTGGGTCGCAAGGCCACGCTGCACCCTGCGGCCATCTCTTTTGGGCGCCCACAGGGGCGTGGAGGCACGCTCATCTTGCTTCTGTGGGCAGATGCTGCGGTCCCTGTCCACGGTCGTGGTCTTTGCATGTCTCCCGTTTGCCCCCCCCCCCCCCCGTGTCGTCACAGCACGCACCGCAACGCGGTCCATTTTTGTGACGCGGCGCCGACACCAGAGCCCGGGTGCTGCAGGGCAGGCCTCATCAGCACGGATGGGCTGTGGCGGAGCACACGGTGCCCGCAGTGGGTCTGTCGCCTCCAAGCAGCAGAGCTGTGGGCGGCGGCAAGCGCTATCAAAATTGCTGTCAACAAAAACGAGCGGAGGATCTGGCTGGGCCTACACAGCGAGGGCGCACGCTGGATTCTGGGGCGGGTTACGTCGGCAGGACATTGTGTCGCGCGGCAGCGAACACTGTGGCGGCAATTCTGGTTGAGGGGTTGATCGGCGGTCCAAGTGAATGTTTTCCGTGTGCCATCCGCCGACAACCCGGCCGACCCACCGTCGCGGCTACCATCCATGGCCAGTTGTGCAATTGTCGTTCGTAACGCCCGACTCCCCTGGCAAGTGGTTGCGCCCTGGCCACATGCGGTGTATGACCCCCCTGCCGGCCTTTCCCTGGCCACAGCTGCAGTGAGGCAGCCCAGTTTTGGGCACCCCCACATCCTGCTTGTTCTTTGTTGTATGTGTATGTGTGTCAATATTGCTTTGTCTTCGCTCCTTTCCTATCTTCGCGTAGCAGGCTTGCAGGCCGCGGGGTGGACATTTCTCTGCCCCGGTGGTGCTCATCCGTCCCCGTCGGGGCGTTCCCAGAGCGTCTCCCTTGATGCTAGTGTCTCTTACTATAGGTCCCAGGACAAGGCGGTGGGAGAGTGGTAGCGCGTCCCCCAAAGGGACGTGTGCGATGTTGGCGGTGTGACGGGGCACACATACGCGTGCTGGCAATTTGCACCATGAGTGTGCTGCGATGGACTGATGGAATAGTTTCTGTTAGAAGTGGAGTCGAGGCAGCCCGTGCTTGTGCTTGGAAGAGGGTCAATTGAGCAAACTGCGGTCTGGCATTGGGGGGGGGGGGGGGTGCCAAACCGCTTAGGCCACACTCAATACCCACCCCTTACGGCCCAAACATGTGCACTTTGTCGCCTTTTCTGTGTCTTGTTTTTGTGCCTATGTTTTCCATGTGTTGGCTGTACTGTAATAGGTGGTGATGAATAGCTGTACATTTATTGCGTGTACTATGCATACACACTTTGACACTCAAATTCACTGTCTCTCTTTGCCAATTCAGCAAGACCTGGGCGAAATTTCCCCCAGCCTCCCCGGATGGCAAAAAAGGTATACATATTTTGATGTCTTGATGACCCTGGGCGAAATTTCGCCCAACTCTGCCTGTTCTGCAAAATATATAGCTTAAAAACACCAACCAGTGATGCTGGGCGAAATTTCTTCTAGCCTTCTCCCCCCCGTGTTGCTCATTTCCTTGTGCTGTGCATGATATGTTGCCCTCTGCCTGCCTGTCGCTTAGGCCCACCAGTCGATAAAGTTGAACCCGGGCGAAATTTCTTCCAGCTTGCCTTGACACCCTTTACCTACAGGGTGGTACCTCTGTTGGGTTCTGTTCACTGACTCTTAGGGTTGCTTCTGCCGATGTGGCTGTGAGACATGATTGATGTGCGCTTTCTTCAAACAGCCATGGGGGGTACTCGCGTTCGTACCCCGAAGCCTCTCATTCGGGTGGCATTGAACAAAGGGAGGACACTCCCGCTGCTGCAGCTGGCACTGGATTTGCGTCACAATAGAAAGACTAGACGCAATGTTGGGCATGTGCGGGCTGCCTTCAGTTCTAGTCCTGTACCAAGATGGTTGTTGGTCCTGCAGAAGCAAGTTTTCTCAGTGTATAACATTGTGCGAGTGCTGACATATCCCCGTACTGAGAGAGCCTTTGGAGCCTCATATCGTGGTACAATGACCCAGTCCATCCGTCGTAAGCTGGCAATGGCAGGGGTATGCACTATCAATGCCCCTACTATCTCGGCCCAGGCCGTTAGCAGCTGTAGCCAGGAACAAACCAACAATGGTTTTTTCCATATGACGCACTTTGACTTTCATGGGCACCACAGCTCCAGCCTTCAGGTCCCAACCCTCCTCAAGAAATTTAATAATAGGGGCAAATGCCTTGTAGATTATTTCCACAGAATACTTATATGGGTGCCAAACACCGTAAAGCAAGGGGTGTCCCAACAGGAACTGGTCTACGTGCGAGGGAGCATAGCTTGCTCCGAACGACATTTTCAGGAGTGCGTAAAAGATCTTCATGTCAATCAAAAATGGCACAGTCCGTCTCGTCTTCACCTGCAAGCATTCTAGCCCCCTGACATACTCCGGTAACTCAACAGAACTTCCGAATTCAGGTGTGATAATAGAAAGGGCCTCCAGTTGAGGGATAGCACAGCATTGCGAGCATAGTCCAGAGGTGCACCAACGCACGTCCGCAGAATAGGCCCATCTGGGACGGTACTCTTTTGCAATAGCAACCCAACACAGCGAACTAGGTAGTCGACAACCCCGGGTATACATTGTGCAACAGCATCCAAACCGGGCAGACCGTGGTACTGGGGCAGCTCAGTAGTGTGCAACACACCGATAGCAGTCACATTCAAAGTCTTATCCGGGCTACGGGGGTCGACCCCATTGATGTAGCGACGGTAATTGTTGAACCACAGGGTAATTTATTGTCTCTCAAATGAATCCCACGGTTGTGAAGCTTGAACACTGGGCTTGATGGTACTACCCAGGTACTTATTGGTAATCTTGCTGAGTTGTCTGATGTTCAAAGACTGAGTCTGAAATGTCTGTTAGCCGTTAAGGCCCTGTTGTATTTGTACTGCCCAGCACTTCTGGCACTAGGGGTTCTTGTGCGTGAATGTGACCGGAACGGTCGCTCTCTGAATTCCAGCGCAGCCGCAAAAGAATGCATTGGAATGAGTACTGTCTTGATGATGAATATCATACCCTCTGAAAAGTGGCTGAGCACTGAATGCCTACGTACCAATACCGTAGCACTGCTTTTGTGGTCCGACTGGCACACCCGGGCACTTGGTTGCCTGTTTTCTGAGGAGTACGGCGAGGCAATTCTTAGTCGCCTACTCATGCGGTCAAGGGAGGTTGGTAATGCGCAGTCGGTGCGGCAAACAACTGATATTTTTTTAACTCTCCCCCCCACACTTCGAGGAGAGAAAAAACGCCAGGGTGTCCTGACGCAGAAGTCTGTGGCCAAGTAGGAAGAGGATAAGTATGTGGTCAAACGTCTTGATGAAGCCCCCCGCATGCAATTTCCGGGAGTGTTGTCGCGTACAAGGGTTACATAGCAGGAATTTTGGAGCCTTGTTCGGCATAGCCTACGGTGTCTGATTGCCAAGACCAAAATACCCAATAGTGTTGAGGATTTTCTGAATGCATACAGTCAGAAGCACTCCAATGTTGATTAGAGGCAACGAAGTGCACATCACCGGAGTATCAACACAGCTCCAAAACCGGCTGCAAAATGAGCCGCCAAACCCCCAGCGCGCGGTGTGCCGGTGGTCGTCCCCCTAGCACCCCCCCTCCCCCCTCCCAGACCCCCCCCCAAAACCCCCCGCCCTCCACCCCATGCCTGCTGCAGCACCGGTGGTAGATGAGTTCAATTATGTGGACAGTGGGTGAGGGCCCAGAAGAGGTGCGCAGTGCCTCGTCCCAGGAAGTGCTAGATGAGGAAGAGGAGTTGGGACGGAGTACACAGGGTTAGGACTGATTTGACTGCTTTATGTACTATTGTGCTTCCGGCTGGGCGAAATTTCGCCCAGCTTTGGTAGGAACAAATGATAACGGGCTAAAAATCATGAAGCTTTCCAGTCACTGTGAATTTGGCATCCTTCAGCACCGTCTTATCCGTGCTGGACAGCAGTTTGTGTTTTTGAACCTTGGTTCTATAAATTTGATCTGCTTTGGCTAATATCTCTGTCTGATGACCTGGATATCACCATGTCTGCACTGTGCACCTGCTATTTTGTTACTCTCCAAGCAATGTCTTCTATGGAAATCTCTCAAAATGTTGGTACACCGCCTAAAAACGTGGCCAATAATGAAGATCATCTCAGTGGAAGTGAGGGAACTCCTGCTTTTGAAGCCCCTGCACCAGAACCACAACCCAAACCGGCCGCCAAACCGAAGCCAAAGCCCAAACCCAAAGGAAAGGCAAACATCAATGTGGCAGATTACCTCACTTCCACAAACCGCATTCGTGTCCGATGGGATCAGATCCTGCTTGATAGAGATCGCTCTGAAGGCCAGGTCCGTGGGCTAAACCCCAACCGAGTCCAGGCCCGCTATGATGATTTATTACAGGCACCACCTCCTGATTGTATTGATGATTTACTGCTGGTACCTGGCGTGCATATGTTCTGCGCTGTCTTGTTTCGATTTTACTCGATCTTCGGTGCCATTTGATTTTACTCTGTACGACCTGTCACCTCATGTACAGCTTGGTTTTGGTATGCCATTGGGGGCCAGCACATCTACACGGCTGCTATGCAACACCGCAAGGAAAAGGAAGCCAAAAATCACTCCCTGCCACATGGACCAGAGAGTTTGAAGGCTTTGAGGTTTGAGACACCCCTTTGCCCATACAGAGAAAGCTAGCAGGGCTTCATCAAGTGCAGACCGCAAGCAGTAGTGTGTCAACAACCAGTGAGCGGCTGGCACTCTTACTAGAGCATATTGCGGAGGATCCAGACGCCCCCCTGCTCAGCCATACTCAGAACATGTTGGCTGAAATTGGTATTACAGCTGATGAAGGCAGCGTGGTGTGTTCAACATTTCGACTGTTCCGTTATACCTTACTGTAGGCCTGTATTTTTACCTGTCTTTTGCTGCCTGAAGGTCACTGTATCCAGGCGTTGAGGGTTGGGCAAGCTTGTCAAATTCATTGGGTAGCCTGCTGTTGACGCAGTCTATGGGAAGGAGAAGCGAGATGTTGAACCGGCGCTTGGGGTTTTCAAAGAGTGCGAAGGATTGATGCCAGACAGACTGTCAGGCATTGTCCTCTACATGTCGGGTACTAAAAGCTCAGTACTGGGTATCAAACGTGAAATAAAGTTGGCCAGAATTGAGCAGTTGTGGAGCTGGCATGTGCTCCATCCGGATGCAGTCACAAAGGGGTTTGTGTACGAGTCCGGGGGTATGCCGACTTTTTCTGCATTATTCTGCACTATTAGTGGTAGTGATTTCCACCTGTTTATTTCGTTGCTGTCGCTGAGCTGGGCCAAATTTCGCCCAGGTCCCTCGATTCTCGTTCATAAGCATACAATTTTTGAATTGTCTCATTTGCGTCCTGTGTATACCATCTGCAGAAAATCTGGGTACTGTGACCATGTGCAAAGAACAATGTCGTATTCTGGCCCATATCGGGGTCATGTATGGCAGCTAGGTGTGGATTACCGAGTCGCCTTGGCCACCGTGGGCTTCTGTTGTCAAGGCAGTCTTTTGGACCTCTGACCTTTACTAAGGGTTACGTGACAGGCTTCGCAAGCCCTGTGTGACACCAAATATTCAAAAGGCTGACGGTGGGCATATGAGTCTTAAGTGGGTGACACCATTATTGAGACAGACACAGGGAAAGTTGTCAAGGAGGAGGGTAGAGTTGAGCTACTCCCTTTGTGGGCATGCTGCCCTGTTCACAGCTTTATTAGTGCAGTGCCATTTGTTTGCATCCTGATTGAGGTCCCACGTTTGTGGACGTTGGCACTGCACAATATTGTGGCACAATTTGTGTTGAACGGTATTTTGGTGGCAGTCACTGGTGAGACTGCTCATGTTCGGGCCTGTGTTAGCAACCTAAAAGCTGCTTGTGCTGAGGAATTTTTCCATGTTGATGTCTGTGTGTACAACCTTCACCGAAGATCGAGTAAAATCGAAACAAGATAGCGCAGAACATATGCACGCCAGGTACCAGCAGTACATCATCAATACAATTAGGAGGTGGTGCCCGTAATAAATCATCATAGCGGGCCTGGACTCCGTTGGGGTTCAGCCCACGAACCTGGCCTTCAGAGCAGTCCCTATCAATCAGGATCTGATCCCATCGGACACGAATGCGTTTTGTGGAAGTGAGGTAATCTGCCAGATTGATGTCTGCCTTTCCTTTGGGTTTGGGCTTTGGCTTCGGTTTGGCGGCCGGTTTGGGCTGTGGTGCAGGGGCTTCAACAGCAGGGGTTCCCTCACTTCCACTGAGATGATCTTCATTATTGGCCAGAGTTTCGGGCGGTATACCAACATTTTGAGAGATTTCCATAGAAGACATTGGTTGGAGAGAAATAAAACGGCAGGTGCACATTCCAGACATGGTGATATCCAGGCGCTCAGACAGAGATATTGGCCAAAGCAGATCGAATTCATAGAACCCACGTTCAAAACCACAAACTGCTGTCCAGCAGGGATAAGACAGTGCTGAAGGATGCGAGATTCACAGTGACTTGGAAGCTGGGCGAAATTTCTTGCAGCTTTAGTAAAACACCAAAAAACAGTGCTCAAGACGTCAATGGTATCTGCAGAGACAGCGCAAAACCCCATTGTGACGTGTAACAGGGATATCATACAAAACAACAGTCACAGCACACACCACTGTCACTCTATCGCCGCTTCCGCAGGCCGGGTGCCTTTGGTTTGGCACCCTTACCAGGAAGCTGCCCACCATTTGCCTGTCCTGCCTGGTCACCAGACATCTCACTGTTAGCGCTACCAGTGGCACCACGTCCATTCTATGTCTGCTGTGACAGTGTGAAGCGGGCTGCAAACGTGCCCAGCGCCTTGTTGGGTGGAGGCTTTGCACCAGGCTTGGGGCTCTGCTGTGAGGGGCTTGCTCCAGCCTTTGATTTTTTAGCCTTGGCGGGGCTGCCGTCCGCTTGCTCGACCGGGTGTGTGAAGACCTTGCCGATGGGTTTCCAGTAGATTGTACGGGAAGGAGGTATGTAGAGCAAGAAGAGGACGCCACCCAACCAGAGGAACAGAGGAACAGGACGGTGAACCCCAGAAGCGCCCCCCCCCAAAAGGCAACCCAATAGATTGGTGCCACAGTGTCGCAGTTCGACACGGCAACCCTCAAATCAGTAACAAATGACTCAGGAATAGACTTCTCCTCAGACAGATATGCAACTGCTATGTTGACAGGAAACATGCTCTGAATGGACGGGGCTGCCGAAAAATCTGGCTGCTGTGTGCAGACCATTCCCCATGTACTATTTTGCTAAATCAAATCCCAAGCATACAGCAAATAACACAACACTTCGACAGGAATGGCAGCCGTCAGTGGGCCCTACATATAAGACATGTATCGAGGTAGGCGTGCCGAAGACTGATGCAGACTACACAGTGCAAGAGCAGTCTGTCCCATGCTGTTGGTATGCCATTGGGGGCCAACACATCTACACGAGCGCTATGCAGCATCGCAAGGAAAAGGAACCCAAAAATCACCCCCTGCCACATGGACCAGAGAGTTTGAAGGCTTTGAGGTTTGAGACACCCCTTTGCCCATACGGAGAAAGCTAGCAGGGCTTCATCAAGTGCAGACCGCAAGCAGTACTGTGTCAACAACCAGTGAGCGGCTGGCACTCTTACTAGAGCATATTGCGGAGGATCCAGACGCCCCCCTGCTCAGCCATACTGAGAACATGTTGGCTGAACTTGGTATTACAGTTGATGAAGGCAACGTGGTGTGTTCAACGTTTCGACTGTATCCGTTATACCCTACTGTAGGCCTGTATTTTTACTTGTCTCTTGCTATCTGAAGGTCACTGTATCCAGGCGTTGGGCAGGGTTGGGCAAGCTTGTCAAATTCATTGGGCAGCCTGCTGTTGACGCAGCCTATGGGAAAGAGAAGCGAGATGTTGAACCGGCGCTTGGGGTTTTCAAAGAGTGCGAAGGATTGATGCCAGACGCACTGTCAGGCATTGTCCTCTACATGTCGGGTACTAAAAGCTCCGTACTGGGTATCAAACGTGAAATAAAGTTGGCCAGAGTTGAGCAGTTGTGGAGTTGGCATGTGCTCCATCCGGATGCAGTCACAGAGGGGTTTGTGCACGAGTCCGGGGGTATGCCGACTTTTTCTGCATTATTCTGCACTATCAGTGGTAGTGATTTCCACCTGTTTATTTCGTTGCTGTCGCTGAGCTGGGCCAAATTTCGCCCAGGTCCCTCGATTCTCGTTCATAAGCATACGATTTTTGAATTGTCTCATTTGTGTCCTGTGTATACCATTTGCAGAAAATCTGGGTGCTGTGACCATGTGCAAAGAACAATGTCGTATTATGGCCCATATCCGGGTTTCCCTGTTACACGTCACAATGGGGTTTTGCGCTGTCTCTGCAGATACCATTGACGTCTTGAGCACTGTTTTTTGGTGTTTTACTAAAGCTGCAAGAAATTTCGCCCAGCTTCCAAGTCACTGTGAATTTCGCATCCTTCAGCACTGTCTTATCCCTGCTGGACAGCAGTTTGTGTTTTTGAACGTGCTTCTATAAATTTGATGTGCTTTGGCCAATATCTTTGTCTGAGGACCTGGATATCACCATGTCTGCACTGTCTCCTGCTGTTTTGTTATTCTCCAAGCAATGTCCTTTATGGAAATCTCTCAAAATGTTGGTACACTGCCCGAAAACCTGGCCAATGATGAAGATCATCTCAGTGGAAGTGAGGGAACTCCTGCCGTTGAAGCCCTTGCACCAGAACCACAGCCCAAACCGGCCGCCAAACCGAAGCCAAAGCCCAAACCCAAAGGAAAGGCAAACATCAATCTGGCAGGTTACCTCACTTCCACAAAACGCATTTGTGTCTGATGGGATCAGATCCTGATTGATAGAGATCGCTCTGAAGGCCAGGTTCGTGGGCTGAACCCCAACCGAGTCGAGGCCCGCTATGATGATTTATTACGGGCACCACCTCCTCATCGTATGGATGATTTACTGCTGGTACCTGGCGTGCATATGTTCTGCCCTGTCCTGTTTGGGTTTTACTCGATCTTCGGTGCCATTTGATTTTACTCTGTACTACCTCTCACCTCATGTACAGCTATTTTTTTGTATGCCATTGGGGGCCAGCACATCTACACGGCTGCTATGCAACATCGCAAGGAAAAGGAAGCCAAAAATCACTCCCTGCCTACATAGACCAGAGAGTTTGAAGGCCTTGAGGTTAGAAGAGACACTCCTTTGCCCATACGGAGAAAGCTAGCAGGGCTTCATCAAGTGCAGACCACAAGCAGTAGTGTGTCAACAACCAGTGAGCGGATGGCACTCTTACTAGAGCATATTGCAGAGGATCCAGACGCCAATGGCATCTTAGGTAAATAGAGATACTCATTTTTTCGTCCCAAGAGCAAGGGGTCCCCTAGGTGCAAAATTCATACCCTGTTTTTTTTGGGGGGGGTACAGGATGGCCCCGTGGAGCCCAGCCTGTGGGTAGGGGGGTGGGCAGGTAGCGTGGCCTAAGAACCGGGTTGGCGTGAGCGAGCCTTGCCCCATGCCTATGTCCTGTCCAGCCTAACCACACTACTTGAGTGACTTGCCCCTGCAATCGTTTTTTGTTTTTGAGGGCTGTGAGCTCTGTGTTGCCATCACAATACTCCGCCCCCCACCAACCCTACCTGGACTGTTAGGAGTCCACCAGTGTAGTGCCGCAAACTGTGCGCCGGAGCTTCGGGTGTGCTGCTAGCCCCCGGATGCGCTGCCGAGCGACACCAGACTTCACCGCCTCCCGGTGGCCCTTCTTGGCGTGCAGGTGCAGGTCAATGCATATGTGCACGCCCGGCTGTGGGATGACCACCAGCATGTGCGACCACCACGGCCTCCTTTGCATTGGTCTTGGCCCTTGCTTTGGCCTTTGGACTTGCCTTTGCCCTTGTCGCCGTTGCCCTTGTTGTTTTGACCCCCATAGGGGGGGGCTCAGACTTCAGCTTGGCCGAGAGGCGCTGCTTGTGATAGCACTCATCTTCGTAGTGCTTGCGGTGCCCGCATAAGGCAAAGGTAATGGCCACGGGGGTACAGATGCTCAGTATCGTCTGGCTGTCCGGGCAGCCGCAGAGGGCACAAACGTCGCCTGCGCCCCTGGGTACAGTGACCATAGCGGTGCCGCCGTGGCTGTGGATAGCCATCGCTCCGGCTGCGGTGACAAAGTGCAAATTCCCTGCGGAGTGCGTGGCACACAAATGCTCGCTTAGCACGGTGGGTATTTACCTGCGGCTCACTGGTGGCTAAGTGGAAATGTGAAGTTGGGGCTCATTTGGGGCTCAGTTGTGCATTGCGATGTCTTTGTGCTTGTTTGTTGTGCTTTTTGCATGCTAGGTAATGTGCATTTAATTTTTTTAGAAGTTTCAGATACTCACTTGGTCAAGGTTCAAGGGGGGGTGGTATTTTTTTGGGCAACAGCTCAGTTGACTGAGCACCCGACTGAGCCGTCACTGAGCCGGCTCACCTAGCTCTCACGGAGCGCTCACTGAGCGCTCGGTGAGACCTAGTTGGGGGCTCACGCAGAGCCCCCCCCCCCCTTTCCCCCTCTCCTCCGCCCCCCTATCCGCCTACCCGTCCATTCCTTCTCGCTCCCATAGGTCCTCTCTTTCACACCATGTCTAATGTCGCCCCAGGTCTGGAACCAGCGGCTTCAAAGGCTCTCACGTCTTTCCTTATTCGCCCCTGGGTACCTACCGCTGTCACAGAGGCAGCGTACCCGGGGGTGCCTTCGATGGACCTGGAGCCCTTGAAGTTTTCGGCCCAGCAGCTCCCTGCCCCTTCCCCAGAAGTGGTCCACATCACCATGTCCGATGTGACCCTTCTTGGAAAGATCTGGATGCACCGGCGCAACCAAATGTTGCGCCAGGTGCATCCAGCTCTTCGTGCCGTACGCTTCCGCTTTCCTGTGGCTGCTGTCCAAGATTTGTTGCAGCAGCCCTCAGGAAAGCTGATCGGTACCACCCACAATTTGGGGACACGGGTTCATGACACCAAAGATTTGCAGCACGGTTGCACTGCAGATCTTGGTGTCGGCCACGTTGCACCTAAGAAGGGACTCCTTGAGGCCGTGCCTTTCGGGGTCGGGGTGGTGTTAGGGGAATGGTGGGAAAGCCTTTCGGCTTGTCGCATCATTCCCGAGTGGTGCCATGTGGTGCCCGACTACACCACCCCAGCCCTGTACAGGACCAAGGAGTCCGTGTCCCTCCGCGGTGCCGCCTCCCCTGCCCCCTATATCTCCCTTGCTGCCCCAATGTTCTCACATGAGCTCCCGCCTCATGACCTTGCGTCGGATGAGTCCTTGTGCGACTTGGGGCTCTGGGTGGTCAGGGGGGCGGTAGAGGCCAAGGAGTGCGAGAACTGGTACCGCATTCTCATCGACTCCTGCGGCACCCAGCCGGATGCAATTTTGGATCTGCTGTCCAATGCACACTCTCGCGAGGAGTGCTTGGCTGATCCCAAACAGCCACGGCGCTGTAGTACTCGACCCGGCAAGCTTATCTCTGTGTTGGGAAGGGACCCCTTGCAACGGGCTAGTCAACAATGCAGTGCTCGCTGGCCCGAGATGAGGGATCTCTTCCCAACGTAGTGGTCGGCAATTGCCGCCGGGGAAGATGCTAGGGAGCAGGCATACTGACGTTGATAAGTTGCGAGGTACGCTCCATAGCATGGGTGAGCTGCCCGGGCATCTCTCAACGATGCTTGTCCTCTCGGACATGCCCTTGGTGCGCGTTTGAAACCCAATGTTGTTCCCGACTAGAATATTCCCAATGGGAACAATTCCCGCCGGAACAATCTCGTTGGGAACACCACTAGAACAAGTGTCGCAGGCCAGATAACCAGATCCATCACCATGAGTTTCCAAGTTCGTAAATGATGTTTTTTGTCTCTTTCTTGCATGTATAACGCGTCCAAGGCTTGTCTTTCCCATCGGGGCCATGTTGACATCTTGTGAGCCGTTGGTGCCACCTTCTACTAGGTGTACACATTTCGAACTTTTCGTATCCATTTGCAAGCCTGCTGTTTCTTGTAATTCAGACGCAGCCTTGTATGACTTTTCAACGTTGGCGTCCCCATTCTCCCGTTTGATTTGTGCATTGTGGCCATGCCTAGGGTCCCATTTTGGTATTTGTTCCTTGCCTGAATACTCGGTGGGTCTACGGGCATCTTCCCCTAGAGGTATGCATTGCCGAATTTCGCTTCGTAGTTCATTGTTGTAGCTTCATCATGCCTAGATCGCAAACCCGCGTTGCGCAACTAACCACCCACCTCGTCCATTTGGCTAGTGCTGTTAGCCTCCGAGACGGGGATCTTGTTGGGGAGCTCATAGCGGAATGGGCCATCTCCTCTCCACACGCCCGCCGCCAATTTGCGGGGGCCGTGCGCTTGGCCCAACCAAGCTGTGTACGAGAGATACAGCAGGGGGCAATCGCCAAGTACGCCTCCGAGGTGCTCCCCCCCGATGAGTGTTGCGAGCTCATCCTCAACCTGCGTGCGCCCAAATCCGCTTGGCGCACGCTCTCGGAAGTGTACACCCTCCGCGGGCTGAAGTACACCGCGACCACGGGCCTTCCATTCGCCCGTCCGATTTGCCCTGAGAGGGCTTTCCAGCAGCGCTGGCAAGATCTACTGGCCCCCTTGGCGCTGGCCCCCGCGGTGAGCACTTCGGATCCCAAGGCCACGGGCATCTGTTGGCCGTGGGCATCATGGCTGCGCTACATTGCTAGCCAACCCCCGTTGTGACGCATGATCGATTGGTCGTTCCCCCTGACTTTCATTGTCAGGCGGGATGGCTACCCCTGCGCAGGCGGGGAGTGGTCCCAATTGTCTGTGTCCATCGCCAACATGGGCCTTTGGGGACGAATTCCCGCCTGCGTGTGGGTCATCGGCCTCGCAATCTGCGGGGACAAAGCGATGGCGACCCTAGCAACCCTTTGGGAAGACAATATTAAGGTGTGCCGCGCACACACCGTGTTGTTCCGGCGACGTTCCGATAACTTGTTCCCAACCCCCCCCCCCCTTGGACGCCTGTGTCCTACGAGCCCCCCACCCCACCATTTACACGCTCCGTTGGCTGCTGTAGCGCTTCCTGCACAAGCAACTGCACTGCAAGGAGCAGCGTGAGGGCCGCTGGCGCCGGGAGGAGGGGTCCGCGCCAGGGGGGGGTCCCAGTGTCCTGGGTGACCGGGCCGGGGACAGGGCGCACGGCACCCCTCCCCAACGATTGGCTCCCCAGCAAGGCGCAGGGGGGCAAATTTCCAACCGCGGGCTCTGTCAGTGCGGGGAGTTGCCATTGGCACCTCATTTTTGAGCGTTCGGCCGACCACGGCCTTGGCGAGGTGAGGGCGACTCCCCGCAAGGACACCGTCCTCTTTCGGGCCAATTGGACCCGAATCCTCCGCGACGGCATCTATGTGGCCGAGGACGAAGGCAAATACCATGGCTTCGTCGTTGGCGAAACGCTGTCGCGGCCTGGCGCCCTACGCGTCAAGTGCGAGGACGACGCGCAGCGGCACCAACAATTTGCCGTTCGGGCAATGCTAAAGGAACGTGAGCGCACGCCGACCTCGCAATTGCGGCAAGCGTTGGCGTCGATCAAGGAGAACGTGGACACGCGCGTGCGGGTATGCACCCCCGCAAGCATGTCCACATGGCCAATAGGGCGCAAAAATCCACATGGTTGGCGTGCCGGTGCATTGTTCCGGCGACGTTCCAAACCGTTTGTTCTGGCGACGTTCCAATCTGTCACCAAAAAACGTTTGAAAAGTCTTTTGAACGTCTCCGGAACAGCTTATTGGAACGTCGCTGGAACACTCATCCTGGCTATCCTCCATGTAGGTGGAGGACATCCAGGTCAACCCTTCGGACCCGCGCGCCGTTCGGGTGATCCTTCGTTGGCCAGGAAGTGATCCCCGGCCCATCTATTTGGGTACGCTGCTTCAGCAGTTGCACTTGCAGCCCGTCGCCGTGCTCGAGTTCCTCACGGCCATGATGGACTACGTGGCAGCCCGCGGCAGCGTTCTCGCGACGCGCATCGAGGGGTGGGGCAGCATTGGCGACATGTCCCCACCGCCGCCGCACTGCCAACAAGTGGCCGCAGAGGCCCCCGCCCCGCCCGCGTGTGCACCGCCCGTGCAACCCCAACCCCGGAACCCCCACCCAGCCCCCCAAACAGCACCCAAACCCAAACCCAAACCCCAACGCTCCCCCAAGCGGGAACCCAAGAGCGCCCCCAAACCAGCCCCCCAAAAAAGGAAGAGGCTCCCGGGGGAGTCCTCCGGCGAGGAGTCGTCCAGCGACTCCTCAACGGACTCCTCCTCGGGGTCCACCACCGACTCCTCGGCGTTCGAGGAGCCCACCCGCCCCCCGGCCAAGGAGCCCACCAAACCCCCTCGCAAGGCTCCCAAGAGAGCCGCGCCCCCCCAACCCAAGGCCCAGCCCCCCCAACCCCAACCCAAGGCCAAGCCAAAGGCAAGAGGGGGGGGGGGGTGCAAATACAAAGCGGGGGAGCAAGTGTATGTAGTTTTTCGGGACAATGGGCAGTGGGGGATCGAGCAGGGCAAAGAGGCCCTTGCCGCGGGTGGCCCCCCCGGGGTTGGGGAGACGTGGATCGCCTTCCCCAAAGACCCCGAACTCTTCGCCATCCCGAGAGCGTCGGTTTGGAAAACCAAGACGCAGGCGAAGAAGTTCCTCGCCAAGATGATGGCGGCCGAGGAGGAGGACAAGGAGGACGACGCGGACGCGGACGAGGAGGGGGACGAGAGCAACGACGGGGACGGGGACGGGGGAGACGAAGGGGATGGACCGGGGGCAGGTTTGGGTGCTACCGGGGCTAACCGGGATGGGGGCGTCGGGGAAGAGGTCGAAGGGGTGGAGGGGGAAAGGATGGAGGTCGAAGGGGTGGAGGGTGAAGGGGTGGTGGGAGAAGGGGTGGAGGGTGAAGGGGTGGAGGGTGAAGGGATGGTGGGTGAAGGGGTGGAGGGTGAAGGGGTGGTGGGTGAAGGGGTGGTGGTCGGTGAGGGAGATGGGGGGGATAGTGGGGCGGGTGACAAGAGTTCGGGGGCGCCCGCCGGGCCCCCGACCACGCAGGACTTTTAGGTGAGAACAAGAGACTAACCCGATGGGCCCCCGGGGGCACCCTACACAACAATGTATGTTACCATTTTACCCTTCCTTGTGCTTTGCTCTTGTTGTAGAGTGCTTGTTCCGGCGACGTTCCAATAACTTGTTCCAGCGGTGTTCCAATGGTGTTCTAACAAAAACTGTTTTTGAAAACAAGTTTTTTTCACGTGGCAACGCGCCGGGCAACAAATATGAGCATACCAGCGGGGACCCCCAAGGCTAGCAAACAACATATTTTGCCACCATGTACGGGTAGGCTTGGTTGGGGGGTAAATAAATTTTGAACTTTTTTTGTTCCGGCCAGATAGCCTAGAACATTGGAACAATTTGGCCGGAACAACATTGGGTTTCAAACGCGCACCAAGGGTGTATGCGTATGTTGCACGGTGGGGGACCATTGCAAAGTTTGGTTGCTTTGCATTGGAGGGCAGCCATGTGCGACTGAAACGGATGCTTAGGAATATTGGGGGGGTCAGCTTGCTGAACGATAGGTCGGGCTTGCAGTGTGTGGTGGATAACCACACACTAGATGATAACCTCCGCAAGGAAGGTTGGGAGGTGGAGAGTAGGGCTGTCACCAAGCAAAGGGGGTTCCAACGACGGTGCACGACTTGGTCACGTGCCCGGTGGGAGAGGAAGGGGAGAGAGAACATGGTGAGGAGGATTGTGGAACGTGCATTGCGACAAAGAACCAAGTAAGTGCGTATGATAGAAGATTTCTGCCCGTGCATGTTAAGTGAGCCTTGAGTGAGCCCCCAATTAGCTCTCACTGAGCGCTCACTGAGTGCTCAGTGAGCCATTTGGCGCGCTCAGTGAGCGCTCACTGAGAGCTAAGTGAGAGCTAAGTGAGCTGGCTCAGTGACGGCTCAGTCGGGGTCTCGGTCAACTGACCCGTCGAAAAAAAGAAACCCCCCCGGTCAAATCCTCTTGGCCTAGGGATTGGTATCCCTTTGGGGACATTCCAAAACCCCAACCCACCCCCGAAACCCACAACTTTTCACACTAAACCCCTTGAAAAACACCACTTAGCCCCAAATGAGCCGTTTTAGCCCCAACTGAGCCCCAACTTCACATTTTCAAGTGAGCCATAGGTACATACGTTTCCCTGCCGTAGCCATGCCTGCCGGCGTCGTCCCAACATCCACCGCGGCAATAGTTCCACGGAGGTTGGCCAGCGCAAGCAGGTCATGGAACCAGATGCTTGGCTCAGTGTTCGGGGGTAGCACTTGGGGAAGGGGGGTTAGTGGCCGGGACGGAGTTCATTGCACTGGGGCCTCGCGTATACCTTTAACTCCTTGTTGCACTCCATGAGCTGATAGCATAGTGCCGGTACTTCCAATGTTGCTAGGGACTCAGCATCGTAATCAATCGTGTCCGGGGTCTCCTGTGCCTTTTGGGTTGGTGTCAGCTTTGTACGTGGGATACTCCCACCCTGGGTAATCGTTGGAACACCCAAGTTCGTTCTAGCCGAGAACACGCCAGAAAGGGTGTTCTAGCCGAGAACATCTAGCCTAGAACGAAACTAGAACACAAAACTCTCACACAAGTTTGGCAAGTAATGGACACCAATGTGGGCGGGGGGGGTCAATGACACATACGGACATAGAAACCAACAGATTGGGTGCATGTCTAGGCATATGTGCTCAAACACCACACACATTGATATAGGCACAAGCACAAGCACTGTGGGGCTGCCCTCCCTTCAAGCCTTGGTGGGGGGGGGTCTTTCCTTTCTTCACAAGTTTTTCACAGAGAGGGGGTGACGGCTTGAGAACTGCATGGGGGGGGCTTGCAGTCAGGGGTGTGGGGGGTTGTTCTTTTCTTTGTTTCACAGGTGCAATTAAAATGAAAGTTATCAGTTTGCAAGTTGTGGGTGTGCCATGCTATGCTGTGCAGTGTTGTGGTGTGTTGTGGTCTTTTGAGGTTTTTGAGGTGTACAGTGTTGTCATGTGGTGTTGCGTGGTGTGGTGCGGTGTGGTGTGGTGTGTTGTGGTGCGCTGTGGTGCGTGATCTGTTGTACTGTGCTGTGGAGTAGTGTGTCCTGGTCTCATGAGGTACGTTGTGGTAGGTGGTGTTGTCATGTGGTGTGGTATGGTGTAATTTGGTGTGGTGTGCCGAAGGCGCTGTTACCAGAAGGCAATGGCCGGGATGTCTACCCACGGGTACAGGTAAACGGGAGGGCTGTATGTATATAGCGCGCGCGCGGAGTGTAAGTGTGTGGATATCTGCGGAATGAGGGGGAGTAGGGGAAACATGTGGTCACCCACAAGGCGGCTGCTACTAGCCTGGAAGCTCCCGGTGCACCGCCTCTCTCTCGGCCTGCTGGTGCCAGCGCGGCTCCTGCAAAGCCCACGCCACTGTGTTGTTCGGGCCCAGGCGCGCCTTTAGCAACATGGCACGCGCCTTGGCGTGGGCGTACACGACTCTGATGGACTCCTCGACGACGTGGCGTATGAGCTCAGTCCCCAGCGTGTGGGGCCCAGAGGACTCCATGTGGGCCCGCTGCATGCAGGGGGTGCGCAACACTACTGCCCCCTGTTCCACAACAGCCGGCCGCCATAGCTGGTTGCGCACCGACAAGGCCCGACTTCCCACCTTGTGGTCTAGCTACTCCGCGAGTCGCCGGCGAGCCGGCCCCCACTGGTGGGACTGGGCAGAGCAGGCCCAAAGGTGGGGTGTTGTTTTTGGTTGTGCCCCACAAAGGAGGCATGTGGTGTCCGGCACCGTGTTTCGGTGGGACGACCGGTGCGCCAGGACAGTCATGGTCGGGATGTTGTCCATACGGTGCGCCGATATATGGCGCTGCTTGTCACTGCCGAACTAGTCGAGTGGGAGGCCACTTCCCGGCACGTAGTTCGCCCCCCAATGGGCCTCATATCCGACCCGTGCCGGAATGGAGGCTTGATCCTGCAACCAGTTGCCTAGCGTTGTGGTGGAAAGCTAGCATTGGTCCCGGTAGGTCACCAGGGGGAGAAAAGAGAAGGGGCGGCAGAGGAGCCATGTGAGGTCCACCTCCGGTGGCTCTTGCGTCGCCGCATCAATGCGGACGTTAAGGTCCGCGAGCGACAACGTGGTGACCACATTGATGGCCGAGGCTAGGGACAGGCGGCGGCCCCCCGGGACTGTGGCATACACGTGGTGTATGCCATCTCCATAGTGGCCCCCTTCTTTGTAAGTACGGAGGACCCCCACCACCGCCTCGGACTCTAGCACCAGCTAGTACACTCCTCGCTGCTCGGCCAACCTCCGGATGTAAGACAAGAGGATCATGGCCTCCCCTTCTTGGGAGGTACCCACTTCGGAGGCTACGTGGGCCCAGTAGGCCTCATAAGCTCCACCCGGCCCTAAAAACCCACCTCCCTCAGCACCATAGGGACCTGGCCTTCGTCTCTGCCCCAGGATCGGGGGCATGTGATTGTCCACACGTGGTCATCGTAGCCAGGGTAGTCTCCACAGAAAGGCAATGGAATTCTATGGAAGGAGCGGAGTACAGGGGGGGGGGGGGGCGTTTGTGGGCCAAGGGGGGACCATGGGGGGTTAGGGTAGAGAAAGTCCCCGGCGGATACAAATTTTTGTCTGAAGGGTAGTGGGGGGACAAACATCACGGTTGAAAAAAAAACTTTCACCTCTGGTGACAATTTCCCCCCCCCCTAAGTTGTCCTGCAAAATGTGCAACACTACCACAAAAGGTGCCATGAAATCTTTAGCAACATTCCCTGCGGCTAAAATCCCCAAGAGGGAGTACACTTGTTCACCTTACCATTGATCATTGCAAGCAAATACCGAATTTCGGAATATGGAGACATGAAGCCCCGGTTGGGGGTCAACGGGCCTTTCATGGCAACCGTCGTAGTCACCTGAAAGCCGTTACTCAGAGTTAGAGTTACTGGGCCCGAATTTGCCCAACCCATGCGGGTGCGCGGAACGGCGTATGCTTCGGTGAGGGAGTCCCCACTGATGTGGTCGCCGCGCTAGCCGCGGCTAGAGCCCGTTGGGCCGGCCGGGTCGACCCTAAGGCGGTCGTTTGAGCCACTCTAGTTGTGGCTCGGCCGCCGAGGGCTTGTCTGATCGGCCTAGGGGTTAGCGGCCCAAGCTTGGTGTCGGGTGTCCCACGTGGTTCCAGTACCGGTGTGCCGCGGCCGACGTGCCGCGTCCTATCAGCCCAGCTTGCCCCACGCTCGTCCGTGTCTGCCGGCCGCCTCAATTCGCCCCCGGGTCCGTGCCATCCCCTTTACCCCCGTCCTCCTGCGCGTGCTCCGCAGCTAGAGCACCGTCCCCGGGCCCGGTTGCACCGCCGTTGCTCGGCCACTACGGGGACTTAGGAGTTGGCGCAAGCCCCAGGGGGAGCCCAAGCCTATGATGCACCTGCCCCTTGCCCCTCTTCGCCGATTCCGAACACGGTACACCTTTGCTTCGCTTGAAGGCATAGTCGGAAGAAGGCAATGCGGAGCCCTAGCCGCCAAAACCCCTAGCGCTGAATCCGACAAGCGCCTGGCGATCACGACCGCCCTATCGCCCGAAGCGGCCGCACCATCCTGGGTCCGCGGCAGCTTGGCGGGGAGTGTGCCATTTGGGGGGAGCCTGGGCCAGTGGGCTGGGTCTCGGGGCCACGTGTCGGCAGCAGCACGAGATGGCAACAGCAGCCTAGTCACTAGGTGCGGATGTAAGGGGTTGATGGGGGGGGGGGGTACAGTGGGAGAGGGGCTAGAGCAAAGGAATAATTTAGGATGGGGGGGTTGTGCCACGTCAATCCAGCTGATCCATTTCATTGGCCAGAGAGTGATGGCTGTCGACAATGGGCAACCCAATCATGCGCCTTGTACCAGGAGCATGTGGCACAACTCATGAAGCTTAAACCTCAACCCACCGGTTCCCTTGAACTGTCCTTGAATCAAAAAGTTTGTTGCCACTTGTGTCGCCATGTTATGCATGCTGTTTTGCCATTTACGTGGAAGCAAAACTGCTTGAAGGTGTTTTTTGTCCCCAAGAATTCAAGACTCAACTATAGTGCATCGAACCTAACACATAACAAAAACCTTCGTGCTTTGCCCACACTGCCATAGGGAGCCAAAGGAGCAAAGGAGGGGTATGTACAGCACTCCATACCTGAGCACAGGATGCATTGTGGTGCCTGCTGGTGCCAAGGGCACCTCAGATTCTGCGTGGGACAAACATTGGGGCGCAGAACAATGGGGCCATGTGACGGGATTCGGAACGGATTGTGAAATGAATCACCACCGGTAGACCCAAAGGAGTGTTGGTGCTTACCGGACTAGGCCAAGGGGATGCCCATGGCGAAGTTCTGAGATCCAAGATCAATTCCATCGCCCTGAAGAAATTTGTGTTTGCACCGGATGAGGAGATATTCATGGATGCTCAGAGAATATCTTTGCCGTCACTGGCACAGGCATGGTCTACCCAAGCGTGCTATGTGAACGGTGCACAAAGCCATCCTACAAGTGATAAGGCTTTAATGCCGAGGATACAGGCCGTGCCCATGAGGGTCATGTTCGAAGACAGCAAGGGCCCCAACTCGGGAGTCAAGACCTTGTGGATCGATGAGATTGATTGTGCTGTCCACTACATGAAGGATGGAATGCATGACCGCCTGGCAGCAAAGGAGACGAGAGGCCGGGTCAAATCTCCGCATTGGTAGGACGATTAACATTTGATCACGGGGTAATTCACAAAAAAAACCAGTTCCTGGCGAGCGTGATGGACCGCATGGCTGATCAAGATGAGCCTGTCAGTTCCTACCCGCCATCGTGGAATTTCGCACGCTCAGGTATCGGATGAAAGCCCGATACGCAATTCACTATCCTAGAATTGGGAAAGCTATTGGTGGGGGTGCACACCCACCATGTTGAAGAGGATATGATGGATGAGAAAATGTTGGAGGGCAATCCAGAAGAAAGTTACACGGCCATTCGGTCAGTGGTGACTGTGCCGACAGCTGCGCCCCAAGAAGCAAGCAAACACCCAGGAGTGGATGAGCTGCGAGAATGGTTCAGGATGTTTCAGCAGTTTGGCAAACAAAGATCCACCGGATCGAGGACGAACACTCGTCCATTGGGTCAACTAACCCGTGCTGTGCAGCTGGTCTCAGCTGAACTTAGGGAGCGGAGAGCATTGGAACCTCATACGTCTCTGTTGTCATCTGTCTACGCACGCAGCAGCGTGGCAGCACGTGGCATTCCCCCAAACATGGGCAGGTTTACAACCACATGTGGTGCAGCACACACAGGCAGGCGGGGACGGAGGGGACCCACGGAAATTCCCCAACTCTAATCCAAATCCGCTTTGGAGGGGGGTCAAGGACTTGCCCAGTCCCCAGGGACCAGGAATCAATACGGTGTTCTCTCATGCTCTCCTGGATTACTCAACAAATACTTGCAAAAGATAAGGGGGTTCTTCAAGTACTCTTTTGGCACATTGCAAATGCAGTACAACCGACCAAGAGCAAAAAGTTCTCTGATCACATCTCTAAGGTGTTGAAGGAAGTGGACGAGCTACAGAGAGGGGGGTGGACAGTGGTTTTCACTGATGGCTCTTCCAAGCGGGTGGGGGGCTGGGACCAGGCCGGATACGGCTGCTTTTATGGCGACCACCACCCTCGAAATGTCAGCGCCCACGTTCCGGAGGGAGAAACGCAGTCCAACAACAGGGGGGAGGTCAGGGCAGTCCTGTGCGCCTTGGAGGGTAAGTCGGACTCCGAAAAGATGACAATAGTGGTAGATTCAGAGTACGTTTATGATGCGTTGACCAAGCACATTCTCAAGTGGGAAAAGGCGGGTTGGCGGTCCTCTTCGGGGGCAGTTTCGCACAGCGATCTCTGGATCCCAGTTTTAGCCCAAATGCGGCGTCACCAACAGACAGCACGTTTCATCTGGGTTCCTTCGCACGTAGGGATAGTGGGAAACGAGGGCGCTGACCAGTTAGCTGAGCAAGGCCGCCTGTCCCACCCGTATAATCTGACTCGGTTTGCTAAGAGGCCTGCCTTTGATGAGGGTTTGACTCGCCAGGAGACGGACTTGCCTTCTCATTGTTCCTGGGTTTTAAGTGAACCGGGGGAAGACGTGGAAGGGGGGGGGGGGGACCGAGTATACGAGCAGTGACAGGAGTCTCACCAGTGCAGAGAATGACAGTGCACGGGAGGTGGAAGTGTCGTCCGATGGTGGGATCGGAGACTCTACGGACAGTGGGAGTGAGGACTACACGAGTGGCGGGGAGTCGGGCGACGAGTATGAGCGATTTTTGTCTCAGTTTCTGGATCCCGATGGGTTGTCGCCGCACAAACGCAGAAAGCCTTGACACAAAGGGCCGTCCCACACAGAAGGCAATCCCGGCGCCTGACCTTTCAACCCTTCTCGCGCTTCGCTTGGACGCATGCTAAAGGAGATCAAGTGTGCTCTTCGACCCTCCTATCTGTTCTGTTTTCATGGGTAGTTACTTGTTGTTGCACCTTAGTACCGGACTTAATGGTATGGGAGGCAGTGTGGCATAGTGGTTACCATCGTCGGCTGTCATCGCATAGATCGCCGGTTCGAACCCGGCCTGTAGCAGTGCTCCCCCCCACCGGCCTCGCTTGACCGGGGACTGGGGCCCCTCCCACTTTTGCATCTTTTTAACCTCTCATCAATTTTCTCCTACCGGGCAGCATCAGATAACATGTGCACGGCCATATAGGAAAAGAAAAACATGTGCCCAGCCACCTGCAGCAGTGCGCCCCACCACCGCCCGCGCACGATGGAAGGCTGCCACCCCACCCGTTGCTTGCCTTTGCCCGAGCCGCCGCTCCGCGTGAGCGGCGACCCGGGCAGTGGGGTTCGAACCCGGGACCAGCGACATTGGAGTCCAGGGTGCTTCCACTGAAGCACATGGCACTGCACCCTTACTAAGACACAGCAATCACACAGCCGGCACGACAAACAAAAATATTCCTGCGCCTAATCTTCCAACCCTTCCCGCGCTTCGCTTGGGCGCATGCTAGAGGAGATCAAGTGTGCTCTTCAACCCTCCTGTTTGTACTGTTCTCATGGGTAACTACTAGAGTCGTTGTACAATACCTATCAGGTTTGAACTACAGAGCTGTCAGTGACAGTCTGATTTGAACTGACTTGTGCGGAGCCGGATCCTGTGAGCGGGGGTACCCGGTTAGCCAAGTATCCGACTCTATGCCAGCGGTACAACCGACCACCCACTGAGTGCACTGATCAACCATGTCATGTGCAATGTGCCCTTGTAGAATTGCCGAATATGGAGCCAGGCTCCACACTTAATTGCGGACTATGTCAGTGGTCTGGCGAAGGTGGGGGATGCTAACGCATGATGGCATGGCAACCAGTATGGCCAGTGTGGCAAATATGTCTGGATTCCCCTTGAGTCACAAATTTGGTCCGTTGTTAGTCTTCCGAAAATGCAGATTGCCCCCCCCATGATACAAAGTTGAGAAGAAAAGGCTGGTGGCAGTAAGAAAATGAACCATTTTGATGATCACCATTGAAATGCAGCCCCCGGGGACACAAGACAATGTGGCCAAGGCAGCTTTTGCCACATTGTCTTCTGTGCCCCAAGCTGGGAACGAGCCTCTTGATAAATTGCCGCCCTGTCTTGCACGCTGCAAAGTGGTATCTTGAAAGCAAACAACTACCGCTGTCCAGATGGCAAGTTCTGTCTTATTGCAGGGATTTGCATGGACTGGCCATGCGCTGACGTTGACATAGCGCCTCGGCTTGCGCCCCCTGCGCTGCGGAAGCCCGCATGCTCCAACTTGAGCAGGTCAACTAATGAGCAGCAGTGCAGTGTCTGATGAGTCAAGTGTTGCGGTCGCACTGAGGGTCCGACCGTTGCTCCCGAAAGAGAAACTCGAGAGCTGCAATATCTGTCTCACCACCATCCCCCAGAGCAACCAGGTCATATTGGGAAATGATAAGCAGTTTACGTTCGACCATGTCTTTGACCCGGTGTCCAAGCAGGGGGATATCTATGCAACCACAGTGGTCCCTTTGCTGGATGCTGTGTTCCAAGGGTACAATGCCACAGCGTTTGCGTACGGGCAAACTGGGTCCGGTAAGAGCTACACCATGGGCACGGCGACATGCGCAGATGACGCGGACCAGGGCATCATCCCGCGGGTCATCCATGACCTCTTTGCCCGGATCGAGCGAGCGCAGCACAACTGCCAGTTCGAAGTCTTTGTGTCGTACATTGAGATCTACAACGAGACTCTGAAGGATCTGTTGCACCCGGCAACCTCTCCGAAACAGATCAGCATCCGCGAAGACGACTCTGGTGGCATTGTGGTCTGTGGGGCCCAGACACAGCGGGCGCACACGATTGCGGAGCTGTGGTCGCTGGTACAGCATGGCACGACTTACCGGGCTACCGCGGCCACAATGATGAACACGGCGTCGTCACGGTCGCACTCAATATTGACGCTGCACCTGCAGCAGCAGGAGGGTGACCCCTACAATGGAGAATACCGGCGGTACTGCCACTCGCTCTCATCCCGTGCCACCTCATCCGGCCCCTGTCCTTACTGCCCCTTGCGCTTACTGTCGTCTGGGTGCAAAGCGCTGTTTGTAAAGGCCCATTTAGAGAAGGACAATGAGTGCGGAGGGTGCAAACAATGGGGGAGGGAGCGGCAGTGCTGAGGGACACTGAAGTGAAGGCATCCAGCACTGACGAATGGTGCAGAGAACCGAAAATCATGCCGTACAGGTTGGCTATTGCGCAGGGGAGAGGGGAGAAGGGTCACGGGCCAGCACATCATGCCCTCAGTCCAAGCCCATCTCATGTCAGTGCGCCCAAGTCTTCGTACGTTTCTGCAGCGCCAAGTTCCACCTCGTGGACCTCGCGGGGTCGGAGCGCAACAAGCGGACCGGAAACATCGGCATCCGGTTCAAGGAGTCCGTGGGCATCAACACAGGCCTGTTGGCCCTGGGGAATGTGATCAGCATACTCAGTGACGAGAAACGCCGCCCCAGCGGCCATGTGCCGTATCGTGACTCGAAACTCACTCGGCTGCTGCAGGATTCTCTTGGCGGCAACAGCCGTACTGTGATGCTCGCGTGCATCAGCCCGGCGGATGCTAATTTCGAGGAGACGCTGAGCACTCTTAAGTACGCCAGTCGCGCGCGCTGCATCAAGAACCGCCCAGTGGTCAACCGGGGATCGCTGGTTGCCCTTCGTGAGTTGCAGTTGGAGATGTATTTTGGAGGCTCTAGTGTGCCACCTGATGTACCTGCAGCAAAGGAGTGGGAGGAGCAGGTGAAGCAGCTGGAGCAAGAAGTTGCCTTCCACCGGGAGCAGCTGGTGCGCAAAACTGAGGCGCTGCACAAGGCTGAACAGGACCTTCAGCGTGACGAAGAGATTTTTGATGAAAAGATGAAGGAGTTGAAGGCCGCGAAGAAGTCCAACAAGGAACTGATGCGGCAGAATGCGGTGCTGAGCGCCCAGCTGCAGCATGCGCTTGAGCACGCTGCGCACTCCCTCATTCCATGCCCGGATCCGGAGTGCGTAGTTCGTGCCATGGGGATGATGCCCACATCCGTGAAGGACTCCGACGCACGGTCGCCGCACCTTTTTGTGCGCAGGCAGAGCCACCATTTGGCCTTCAGCCAGGAAGAGTCCGACCAGGTGCCACCCTTTCCAGTCTGCCCAAGGGTCTTTTGAAGTGAGGCTTGTTTGTTTCTGTGATGTTATGGCGTATGCTCAACGAGGCATTCCATTTAATCCTGCATATGTTTTGGAAGAAAGCGCCGGGGCATGATTTTACCTACACACGCGAGTACAGCTGTTCTTCAGCTGCTTAGAATATGCCTCTTAATTCTGCCCTTCCCATTTGGGCTTCCATGCCCCACCCAGATCCACACCATGCAGATGGCCACAGCTGCCACCGGAGCTGGGTTCTAACTATCCGGAACGGCAGTCACCTGAGTTTATTTCCACCCGAGGTTCTCGCTGAGCCGCGGTGACCAGTGCAGGGAATCTACTGGGGGCTGATGGCCACCGACCTCAATATGAATACAGCGCCTGCCTTGGAATACACACCTGACCGTGCTAGTCCATTCTAGCGTCCCTCCTTAATATGGTTCTACACCATACATACATTGACACAGGTTCACACCTCCGAATATAGACATTCACACAGATCCACACCACACCATACCCTGACGGTTCAGGATTAACGGCAACAGCAGCAACAACAGCAGCAACATCTGCACAGTAGCAGCGGCATTGACAGAAACAGCAACAGCACCTAGCAACAGCACCTAGGTACACGCTAGAAGACCCAATCTCGTTCTAGCCTAGAAGTCTAGAAGTTCTAGCCTAGATGAGATCAATACTAGAACGATACAATGTCTACCAAGAAGTGCCATTTTCTTCATTGTTCCGCCGTGCATGCTTGCTATTGGCCATAGTGCCTTGTGCCATGGTCCCTTCTCTCACGCTTAGATATTACACATTTCTTTGCAATGAAACGCCCCGCCACTTCCCCCCTTGCTCCCTCCACAACCGGGAAGGATACTTCCCTCTTGTCTAAGGCACTACGGGACTTGAGTGGGGCTTCTAACCTCAAGGATGAGCGGGTGGGCCATCACTTGGCCACGTGGGCGCTATCATGCCCCCTAGCACGGCGGCAATTCAACAACACCGTCCAATATGTGAACACCGCCATTTCTACCCAAACCACGGGTGAGGCATGCAAGGCCGCCGTTGAGGCATATGCCGCCTCCCTACTCCCCCCCACCGCCATGTGTGAACTTGTGCTCAACATGAGGGCCCCCAAGTCCTTGTGGAGGATCCTCTCGGAGCTCTACACGCTCCGTAAGTTGGAGTACCACCGCACCGTCCTTGGTGGCCCCTACTCCCGTCCAATTTGCACCGAGCAGGACTTCCAAGCCTGTTGGAAGGAGTTGGGCGCCCCCGTGGAAATTGATCCCCCTGTTGCCACGGTGTTGCCCAAGGCCACCGGGATCTCATGGCCCTTCGCCTCATGGGTCAAATACATCCTCAGCCGGGCTTGGTGCGGTCAATCAACCGCAACTTCCCATTGGCGTTCATTGTCCGGGGGGAGGCCTACCCCGTGGCCAGGGGCAATTGGACCCAACTCACCATCTCCTTGGCCAACCTCGACCGCTTGGCCCGCTCCCCCGCGGGCCTTTGGGTGTTGAGCATGGCCAATTGCGATGACAAGGCCATCGACACCCTTGGGACATTGTGGAAGAGCAATCGGGAGGTACTGCTCTCACCTAGTGCCTTTCACTCGTTCTAGTTTTGTTCTAGTTGGCCTCGGACACCGTCGCTAGAAGGTAGGCTAGACTAGACTAGAACGAAATGAACCATCCCCAATGTCTCGTGCTTAGGTGATTCAAGACATCATCGACACGGGGCTCATCCAATGGGGGGCCTCCAAGGAGGAGGTAAAGGTGATCCTCGGGGGAGACACGAAGGGTGATCGGGGTGTCCACATGCCCCCAAGTGGGCTCCATGTTCAATGCGGGGATATGGAATGCCCAAAAGAAGACTTGGGAGGGTAGTGCTATCCCGCGGACCATGGAGGGTGATGAGGCCCACTACACGGCCTTCCTCCTTGGGACCCCTTCTTTGCAAGCCGCTGGCTGCAGTACGCAGCGGATTCTGCAATAGCCACGTGCCTGGGTCGTCTTGTGCATTTTGCACTTGACAGTGGCCATGGGCCGCTTGTTGGGGGAGTTTGTCGACCGGGAGGCTAGGGCCGTCATCCCCTCGCTCCGTCAAGACCTGCAAGTTCTCGTGTTGGAGAGGCGTGCAGGTTGGAGCGTTTATGGGTCATCTTCCCCGGACGGGGAAGAAACGGCCAATTTTTTTCAGGCATGGCCGGATATTGCTAGGTGCCTCGGCATAAGGCCAAGCACGTCCAAGTACAAGGCCATCGCGAACCTTTGGGACCTGCTGCAGGCCCTCTATTGTACATATCAGGGGCCTAACCCATTGAACTGTGCCGCCGTGGCAAAGGATTTCCGCCGGCACTGTACTGTTGGTACAACATCATGGTATCTATTGAGCCTAGAGCATGATGTAGATGCCGTGTTGCAGAACATTTGGCCATTTGGGTTGGCCATGTTCTGGGGTGACATTTCACAAAGCATCAACCGCTTTCTGAAACATGGTCATAACGAGCACCGCAATCGGGGGGGGGGGGGGGGGGCTGTTGGGTGGAGGGGGTGGACGAGATGTAACGGCGTAAATGGTCGGCCATCCACAAGGAGGCCGGTGTGCAAGCACAATGCATGACATGGCTGTTAGCATATTTTGACGTGTCGTGGGTTGTGCACGGGGGGCCCCGGTCGCAAGTTCCATGCTCGGGCAGGGATGCCATGGAGGTGAGGAGGGGCCAGGGCCACATGCAGGCTTCCCTCGAACAGACTCTTCAGCATCAGCAACATGTCTGCCGAGCAGGATTTGATCCAGCACATCTTGGAACAGGTATTTTATCGTGCGTTCTAGCGATGATCTAGGGAATCGTTCTAGTGTTGATCTAGGTAGCACGATCGGGCGCTACAACGTCGCTAGAACGCCGCTGGAACAGTTGCCTAGAATGTTGCCAGAACGCTGCTGCGATTTTTGTGTTGCAACGCCAGACCGCGGAGTTGCCAGCCGAGGTGATGCGCCAGCAGGGCGCGGCGGCCGAGGCCAAGCCCAAGGCACCGCCCCTGGCCAAGCCCAAGCCCAAGCCCAAGCCCAAGCCCCAACCCCAAGCCCAACCTCCTCCTCCTCCGTGGCCTTCCCCTCACCCCTTGGCCGCCAAGAAATTGGCCAAGGCGGTCAAGGAGCCGAAGGTGGTGGTCGAGGAGGAAGAGGAGGACGAGCTGGAGTCGCTGCGGGGGGGGGGGGGGGGGGGGTGCAAAGTCTCTCCAATTCGCTGGCGGCGCAGAAGGGGGCGAAGGCCAGGGCGGAGGCCATGGTGGTGGCCTGGGAGGCCAAGGTGGACGCGCTGCGCGCCACGGGCGTGGGGGGGAGCGGGAGGGTTGGGCCGTCGCCAACCTCGAGAAGGCGAGGGAGAAGGTGAAGGAGAAGGACGAGGGTTGGGCCGTCGCCAACCTCGAGAAGGCGAGGGAGAAGGTGAAGGAGAAGGACGACAACATCTCCTGCCTACAGAGGAGCGTTAGGAGGATGGCGGACATTGCGGCGAAGGAGGCAAAGGTGAAGGAGGAGGTGGTGGATGAGGTGTTGGAGGTGGAGGTGCAGGTGGAGGTGGAGGAGAAGGTGGTGGAGGAGAAGGCGTTGGGGGCAGGGCAGTGGCTCAGGGTTTTTTGGGGGGCTAGGGAGGCGGGGTCCATCCAGGACCTGGACTTGCCATAGGACCCCGCCGTCCTGGCCAGCCCCCATCCCCCAAACCTCTACCACCCCCTCCTCACCCCCCCGGAGAGTCCGATTTGGACTCTCCGTTTTTTGATGCACTGTGTGCATCACAAAATTTGGGGCAGGGGAGGTGGGTATGGGCTGACAAGGGGGGGGTCCACTGGGACAAACCCCTGCGGTTGGGGGGGGGGTTCCAGGGGCCTGGTGGTGGCAACCACAGTTGCCCGGGCGGAAGTGGGGGGAGGCGCCCCGCCCCCTTCCGAAAAGGGGGTGAAGATGTTTGAGTTGGCCCAAGTCAACGTCTTCCCCCCCGAGGTGAGAAAGGGGAGGGCAAGCCACTGCCGGTTCATCGCCATGTGCTGGCAGGCGATGGGACTGGGGGGTATGGAGTGTGTGGGGAGGACCGGGACCTGGACGCCGACGTGGTCGGTGATCATGGAGATCGGGGGGTTTGACCCGTCGACGGCCAACCGGGAGGCGTATGCCGGATGGGTGCACGGCATCGCGTCCTGCCCCAAGTCCAAGCCCAAGGTCCCCGCAACCCCCGCAACTGGGGGACCTCCGCAGCCGCAGCCCCCCCCCCCAACCCCCGGGACGCCTTTGCCAAGGCCCTAGGGGCCATCTCCCTTGCCCTTGACCGGCAAGGCACGGTATGTTGACTGCGTTCTAGCGTTGATCTAGGGAAGCGTTCTAGCGTTCATCTAGCTACCGCCGCCGCCGCCGCCGCCGCTGCTAGAACGTTGCTAGAATGGCGCTAGAACACTTGCCTAGAACACCGCTAGAACACACCTTCCTCTGGTTTCTCTTCTTAGCTTGTGAGCCTGCAGACGTGTGGAGCCGACCCCCGTGGGGTGAGGGTGGAGTGGTGCAATGGGTGAGGCCGGACGCACCTCGTGGGGGTCACCGAGTTGGGCCGGATGTTGGGGAATGACCCCAACTTGCCCCTCTCGATGTTGTACGGTTTGGGTGTGTGGGAGGCGGGCAGGAGGTGGGGGGGGCATGGACCCGCAGCGCTAGGGTTGGCTGAGGGTGGGGGAGGAGGGAGTGGAGAACAGCAGCAGAAGGCGGAGCAGCAGCAACAGCAGTAGCAGTAGCAGCAGCAGCGTGGAGAGGACACCCCCTGCCCAAACTCCCCCCCCCAAGGCCCCCAAGAAACCCAGGAAGCCCCGCCACTTCGAGAGTAGCGAGGAAAGATGCCCCCCACCCCACAGCCCCACCCGCCCAATTCCAAGGCCAAGGTCAACCCGAAAGCCAAGGGCAAGGCCAAGCCTCGCCCCAAACCCCAAGCCCCCTCTTGGAGAATAGGGGCCAGGACCCCTATGGGAATGTGCCACGTGTGGGGGACAACCGGTATGTCCCTTGGGCGGAGGGGGGCAATGGGGGGACCGTCAGCCAAGTGACGGTGTTGGGGGATTTGGATGAGGAGTTGGACCCGGGGGAGTGGTGGGTGGTGTCGCAGGGGTCCAATGGGGAAAAGGGGAAGAAGGGGAAGAAGGGGAAGCGAGAAAAAGAGGGGGGCACCTTCCGGGTGCCAGGGGAGCTCCTCTCCCGCACCCCGGAGGAGGTGGAGGCCCACCTCCGGGCGGCCTTCAAGGAGCGGGACGACGGGCACGACGGGGACGACGGGGATGACGAGGGTGACGAGGGTGAAGACAAGGGGGAGGGGGGTGGCAAGGGGGGTGAGGTGGGGGGTGACCAGGGTGGTGAGAAGGAAGGGGACACGGGGGGTGAGAAGGGGGGTGCCGGTAGCAAGGATGCGCCCCGGCAACCCCCCACCACACAGGAGGGGTAACGTACGTGTCGTGACTCGTGAAAGGGGGCCTGGGGATTAGGGAGGCTAATCGGGCTAACCGGGCTAATCGGGCTAACCCACCACCAAGTGACCCGGCGCCGGCCCGCCAAGTGACCTTCCAGGTGACCTATGGGGTGGGGGGGGGGGGCTAACCGGGCTAACCGGGGGGTGGGGGTGGGGGAACCTGGCGCTCCGTCAGTCGTGTTCGGCATCTGGACCCTGTGATTGGCCACGGCTGGCCATGGTAGCCGGGGCAGCTTCTCTTTGAGGAGTGGCGGAGCATTCATATATATTGTTCAAGCGACGTCCTAGCGAAGCGTTCTAGCGACGTTCTAGCGGCGCTCGCTAGAACGTCCCTAGAACGTCGCCAGAAGGAAAAATTTTTGCACTCCAAAATCAGGTGAAAACAATGAAATTGTGAAAAAAACCATGGGCCCTCGAGTACGGATAGGGGGGTTCAGGTTACAACCCTCAAAACCCCCCCCCCCCACGTGGGGGGGGGTAACCCCCTCTTTTTTTCGTTGAAGCCTTCTAGCGCCATCTAGGCTAGAACGAGATTGGGTCTTTTAGGGTGTACCAAGTGTACCAAGCTGTGTTGTGTTCTGATGTGCTATCCTGTGCTGTTTGTTGGACACTGCTGTGAAATTTGTCCGATCTTTCTATGAAACTCTTATGTGCAAACCTCACATTACTACCTATGTTCTACAGATCGGAGGTTGGTACACATGTCAGATTCTAACGAAGTCCAGACAAATGTATGGTTGGTAGGTGTGGCATTCACACAATTTTCACATTGCCTGTGTACAATCCATTTCAATACATGTAGGTGCTCTCTCTGTGTGTGTTGATGTTGACATGCTGCAGTGTGTGTTTGTGCGTGGTGCTCCTCCTCCTCCTATGTCTGCAGTCCATGTCCATACACTGCAATGTATGTATGTGTGTGTTTGTGTGTGTGTGTCATTGTGAATTTCCTATGTCATGTCATTCGGTCCAGTACCTCTGAAGCATTTGAGTGCGAGGCTCATATGCGCACATTGCGTACTGTCCGTTCAAATACCCTTGCCGTCAAATCCTTGTTGCAGTCTGCGGCAATGCACTAGTCCTAGTCCATGGTAAAACTGGTGTGCAAGTGTGTCTTATACTTACCCGCAGCCGCTCAATTTGGACAGGTGCATACTATTGGTAGCCACATTGCCCTTTTTCCTTGACAGCTGAGTGTTGCTTGTGTTTGCGACCTCTGCCCCATGACCTGCTGTCGATTCTAAACAAGGTCTCCACGGAACATGTGTATCAAGGAACATGTGCATCAGGGTATGTGGGCTCACATGTCGATCTTGTCATCTCTCCTCCTACACACCACCGTCTTTATTCCTTGAGTCTAGTATCCTCCTTGAACAACTCAAGTTGGTGTGCAAGCATTTGGCGAGGTCCCAATATGTCTGAATTATTGATTTGGGCCAAGGAAGCTCGAGAGTACTGGTTCGGCATAGGACTAAATGAACGATTCAGAGTTCATATTGGGTGAGAATTTTGGCTCAACGCGGGTTATGAGGTTATGCAAGTTGGTCATGCGGCAATATTGGGAGCATAAGCTATCAACTAGTATCATCTCAATATAACTGTAATGTAATCTGACCAAAAAAAATAGGGAAAGCTAGGGCTCGTGCTCTATGCCTTGCACGCAAGGCAAAAAGATTCCTAGTAGGGCTTTGAGTTACACCAAAGATTGGGGGCGAGAGCCATGACATCTCTCGTGATGCTTCTGCAAAATGATTTTCCAAGCAATTACCAACCTGTGCAAATGGCTTGCATGTGTACTTGATGCACCTGTGGTAGGGAGAGGTTTGCCCTCATCTTCCGTGCAACCCCCCCAATGGGGGGCACACCTACAAATAGTTAGAAAGAGTTTAATAGCATAGACTCAAAAACTGTCCTGTTTGCGCTGGAGCAAGGCTCCAAATTGTTCTGGGTGCTGGTGGCACTACTCTTATGTTCTTTGGCCCGTGGGCCATCAAAGCCCAAAGTTGGATCAAGCGAGCCAAGCAATTGTAACAAGATTTTTGCACTCCCCACAAGAAATTTGCACTAGCTATTGAGGTATGAAATGCACGGGCAAGGTTTCCTACAAAAAGGAGATGCCATTTGACAGTGAGCTGGCAGGTAGTTGGCAAGATTCCATTGGGTGGGCTATTTTCGGCCTGAAGTGCTAATCTACACACACCATGGCAAGCTACATGGAGCAAAATTGTACAAGTGATGATTTATGGAATTCTCCGTCTCCAACGGAACATTTTCAATCCGGGCTTGCACAATTTAGGAATACTTAACTGCAATTGATATCTCTCAGGGGAATACTACCTCTCTAGTGCAATGCAAATGCCTTTCGATGGCCAATGTATGGGATCTTCAAGTCATTTTTGACCGCACATTTTACCACCCTAGGCTTGCTGTTAAGCAACCCTAAAAAATGCAGGTCAACCATGTTTTTCTAGGGGAGGGCCATATTACATACAAGGGTGGAACACATTGACACCACCCCCTCCTCCACAACCAAAACTAGACCCAAGGTCTTGGGGTTTGAGATAGGCTCCCAAGCACTTTTTTTGGGGGGGTTAATGTCATGGGGAGTAGACTTTGAACAACCTAACGTGATGGTAGCTAGCCATGTTGTGTGGAAATTCCTAACACCCCGTCATGTGTGTTACGTGTGATTTCGTGTATTATGTTTTCGTGGCTTCGGCCCAGTATGCCTCGGGTTACCGCATGTTGTGGCCCCGGTACTTGGTCGCCCCCCTAGCAAAGTGGTTGATAGGACAAGCCTGCTAGCACGGCTCCCAGTACACGAACCGCAACATTCCTCCCCTATTGCAGCAGGAGGTCTACCAATGCCCGTGGTGTTGTGTTTTTAGAGTTTTTGTCGCATGGTTCCTCCATGTCCATTGTGTTTTTGTGTGATAGTGTTTGTGTGTGCATTGCTTGTTGGTAACATCCCAAACGGCATTTGATGGATTGCTCTTGTGGCCATTTTTTCTGGCATGAGGATTGGGAATGTGTGTTGTGGGCAGGACGTACCATCAATTATTGAGTCCAGTTGCTTTGTAGAGTCTCCATGGCTCACCAGACTGCCTTTTGGTGGACATCTTCCACTTCTTCATTTGTAACGAAAGGCCTCCAAGGTTATTGCACTGCTCATGAAGAATTTCTATGTCTTCTTGCTTTGTTTCTTTGTTGTAGATTGTTGCAATTCCCATCGTGTATGTGTCAGTGTTTGTGTGCAGACCATGTCAATACATGGTATTGCGGTGTCAACACATTGTATTTTACATGTGAAGACAGCCAAGAGAGAGAGTGTGTCTCTCTCTGTGTGTGTGTAGTCAATGTCAACACAGTGCCATGGGTGCCCCCACTACCATCTAGTATCGCGAAGTTTAGTGCTAGTTGGGGCGAAACTAGGGAGGGCTGGTGGTGTGCTCCACTAAGGCCAAGCAAGATGGCTTGGCCATAAGAACCCAACCCCAAATCTAGCAAGTGCCTTTTGCACCCGAGACCCCTCCAAAAGGGAAGCAAGTGCCTTTTGCACCCGAGACCCCTCCAAAAGGGAGATGGGATAGGCGGATGGGGCCAAGAAGCGCCGAAGGCACCGCAGTCCTCCAAGTGTCAGCGACACCCAAGTCTCTTGTGCATATGTTGCTACACCCCTCTCCCCCTTAAATCTAGCTAACAACAAGCAAGCAAGCGAGCAACAAGCACGTCTGTTTTGGCCATCACTCCGTCCCAACGCTTCATATCTATTGCTAACTCACCCATCTTAGAGCCATGAGATGGCTTTGCCAAATCCGATTTTTGAGCCCAAAACTCACCGGTGGCGGCCCATGGCGGAGGGGCCAAGTCCGGAGGTCCCCTCCAAAATCTACACCATAATAGGGCCAAAAAGAGCAATTTTTTATGCCCTAAACGGCCCTAATTCCCATTCACAACGGCCACACGAAGGGAAACCGCTCACACGGCTTTTGTGCAACTTGAATTCTTCTTGGGAAACAACCCTTTGTTTCCCTCAAACACCATGATATATCCGATAAGTGGCCCAAAAAAAGGCTAAAATTGGCCCTTAATCTATGTAGCTGGTGTCAACTAGCGTCTAAACGAAGAACAGGCCGCATGTTGGGCTGCGTGGCTCCAATTCTAATTCTGAGGGCACCTAGTCCACCGGTAACCCCGCGCTTGTTGTGGCTTCCAACCCTCAAAATCGCCCAACGAGAGGCCTAGACCCCCGTACCAGTGGTCATCCGGTGCAGTGCAGCTAAAAGGAAGCCCGGGCCCAGCATCGTTGGGGCCAACGGCGGGTGCAGCAGGCTCCTCAAGGCGAAAACAATGATTTTTTCGTGTGTTGTTCTCAGACCACGTGGGATTGTCAAACAAGTGTTTTTAGCCTGTTTTGAGCATGTGGTGATGCCTTTTGGCCCATGGGAAATCCCGAAATGCCTCTGAAAATGAAATGGGTTGTTTTGCCACAAAAAATGGCACAGAAATGCGTCAAAAAAGAATGTTTGCAAAAATGTTCTTGGGCCATTGGGGGTGCACGAACCCCGGGGGGGTCGCCGGGCCCGGGTCCTTTACGCCGACTCCCCCCCCCCCCCCTCCCTGGAAATTGGCACCGAAGTGCCGGACCATCAGCGCCAAAGGCGCCCTAAGGCAAATTTGCTTGACTTATTCGAGGGTGAAAAATTGGGTTTTCACCCCATGTGTCTATACTCAAAATACTCAGTTTTTGTAGGAGAACCCAATAGTGGATGAAAACCAAATTGGACCAAATATGGATACCACCCCTGTGCAGAGGTATGTCAGAGATGGGCCCTACCCTAGTGGTAAAGCAGTGCCCTGCAACTGGAAGGTCCTGGGTTCAAACCCCAGTGGGGTCAATCTGCAGGACTATAGGCAGGATGAGGGACACCATGGGAATTTTTTTTCTTGGTTTTTTTTTTGGTTTTTTTTTGTTCTTACTTTGTCCCCTTTGTTGGGGATCCCCGAAAATGCAAGATTTGTGCCCACTTGTGGGCCCCCAGAAGGCAGGGTTGAGGCATCCAATTCTGATTCTGTCCCCCTTGGTGATGTAGCATTTCTGCCCACTTGTGGGCCCCACCTATTCTGATTTTGTCCCCCTCTCGTTGGGGATCCCCGAGAATGCAGGGGTGATGTAGCATTTCCGCCCACTTGTGGGCCCCACCTATTCTGATTTTGTCCCCCTCTCTTTGGGGATCGCCGAGAATGCAGGGGTGATGTAGCATTTCCGCCCAGTGTGATGACACGGCCATTTCACACCATATATGTAGGGGTCTGGAGCCCCCCCCCCCCTCTAGCTGGCCCCCTAACCCCCCCCCCCAGACCCAGCCCCCCCCCTCCTCCCCCCCCCCCCCCCCCCGCCTTGAAAGTGGCACCGAAGCGGGAAGGAGTCGGCGTATGGCCCATTGTCCCGACCCCCCCGGGGCACGAACAAGTGAAATGACCCCATCATGACCCCACTTGAACTTTTTTGGCCCTTGTAATGTACCTGAACCGCTTCCAAAGGGGGCCATTTTGTGTCCGAAAACATTTCAAAAATTGGTCAAAATGTGTTTCTTCAAACATGCTCTTTGACCATTTGGGTTGCTCAAAGTGGATAATTGCACCCATTCGGAACCAATTTGGCGAAGTTTAACCAATCTAGCCACATGAATGCACCAAGTTGTACACTTGTGATGTATCCAGAGCCTTCCCGTGGAGCCACCTAGAGTTGCTAGATAAGAGGATATGTATATATATATATATATATATATATATATATATATATATATATATATATATATATATATATATATATATATATATATATATATATATATATATATATATATATATATATATATATATATATATATATATTACTACACCCCTCTCCCCTTAAATTTAGCTAACAAGCAACAACAAGCAACAACAAGCACGTCTCCGTGCGGTTTTGGCCACTGCACCTTCCCATCGCCTCGAGCTTGACTCTACTTTAGCCATCCTAGAGCCTAGGTGGTGGCCTTGCCAAATCCAAGTTTTGAGCCAAAAACTCACCGGTGGCGGCCCGGGGCGGGGGCGCCAAGTCAGTAGGTGCCCTCCCAAATCTGCGCAGGTTTGGGCCAAAAACAGCCATTTTTCGCCCAAAACAGCCCTAGTAAGGGTTCAAAACAGCCAAACGAAGGCAAACGGCTGCTACACTCCACGTGCGGCTTGACTTTCTCGCGACCAAGGGACCTTTGGTGCCCTCTAACTCCACGATATGTCCGAGAAACGGCCCAAAAAGGCGCCAAAAAGCCCCAAAAACTGCGCAATGTGCACCAGCACCCTGAAACCAAGAACGGGATTTATCTTGGGCTACGTGGCTCAAAAACGAATTCCGAGGGCACCTAGTCCACCCGCAACCCCCCACCTTTTGTGGTTTCCAAGCCTCAGAATGGCCCAACGAGACACGTAGACCCCCGTACCAGTGGTCACTTGGTGCAGCCAGAGGGCCGGCTAGCCCACGCACAGTGGGGGCCAGCGGTGGGTCCACCGCGGTCCCCGGGGCGAAAAAAATGATTTTTTCCAAAGTTGTTCCTGGACCACTTGGAATGCTCAAACAAGTGTTTTTGAGCCATTTTGAGCCCGTGGTGGCACGTTTTGGGCCATGGAAAATCCCAAAATGCCTTGAAAATGGGCTGTTTTGGGACCAACAATGGGTCAAAAATGGGTCAAAAACGCGTTTTTCCAAAAATGATCATGGACCATTTATGATGCTCAAACAAGTGGTTTTAGCCCATTTTGAGCCCGTGGCGAGGGGTTTTGGCTCATGGAAAATCCCAAAATGCCTTGAAAATGGGCCGTTTTGGGACCAAAAATGGGTCAAAAATGGGTCAAAAACGCGTTTTTCCAAAAGTGATCCCGGACCATTTGGGATGCTCAAACAAGTGTTTTTGGCCGGTTTTGAGCCCGTTTTGACCGAGTTTAGCCCCTTCCACCACATGTATAGACCACTTTGTGCCCTTCGCACGTACCTTAGAGCCGTGTGGTGGAGCCACCTACAGCTGGGAGAGGGGTGTAGATTAGAGGATGTATATATATATATATATATATATATATATATATATATATATATATATATATATATATATATATATATATATATATATATATATATATATATATATATATATATATATATATATATATATATATATATATATATATATATATATATATATATATATATATATATATATATATATATATATATATATATATATATATATATATATATATATATATATATATATATATATATATCCTCTAATCTACACCTCTCTCCCCAACTCTAGGTGGCTCCACCAAACAGCTCTAAGGTACGTGCGAAGGGTACAACTTGGTGCATACATGTGGCGGAAGGGGCTAAACACAGTCGAAACGGGCTCAAAATGGGCTCATTTCACTTGTTTGTGCACCCCCAATGGTCCAAGATCACTTTTGGAAAAACGCGTCTTTGACCCATTTTTCACCCAATTTGGCTCCCAAGGCCCCTTTTCAAGGCATTTTGGGAGTTTCCATGGGCCAAAGCATGTCACCACGAGCTCAAAACGGGCTAAAAATACTTGTTTGACCATCCCAAATGGTTCCGGGATCATTTTTGGAAAAACACGTTTTTGACCCATTTTTGCTCCCAAAAACGGCCCCTTTTCTAGGCATTTTGGCCAAACGAAGGCAAACGGTTGCTACACTCGACGTGCGCCTTGATTGCCCCGTGACCAAGCGTCCTTTCTTGCCCTCTAGCTCCACAATATGTCCGAGAAACGGCCCAAAAAGGGCCAACAACGGCCTGAATGTGCGATGTGTCAAATAGGCCCGAAACCAAGAACGGGCAGTATCTTGGGCTACGTGGCTCAAAACCGAATTCCGCGGCCAGGTAGTCCACCCGCAACCCCCCACTTTTTGTGGTTTCCAAGCCTCAGATTCGCCCAACGAGATGCCTAGACCCCCGGACAAGTGGTCGCTTGGTGGAGCCGGAGGGCAGCGCAGACTGCGCACGGTTGGGGGCCAACGGTGGGTCCAGCAGGGTCCCCATGGCGAAAAAAATCATCTTTTCCGAACTTTTGCTGAACCCACTTTGGATGCTCAAACAAGCATTTTTAGCCCGCTTTGAGCCTTTGGCGCGTTTCGGCCCACGGAAAATCGCCAAGTGCCTTGCAAATGGGCCGTTTTGGGACTAAAAATGGGTCAAAAACGCATTTTCCGGAAAGTGACCCTTGACCACTTGGGATGCTCAAACAAGTGGTTTTAGCCAATTTTGAGCCCGTGGTGACGCGTTTTGAGGAGTGAAAAATGCCACGTTTTGACTGGGTTTCGGTGCCGTTTTGGGCCAAAAAAAGGCTGTTTTGGGGCACAAAATGCGCAGTTTTGGGAGGGCACCTCCCGACTTGGTTCCCCCGCCCCGGGGCGCCACTGGTGAGTTTTTGGCTCAAAACTTCGATTTGGCAAGGGCACCACCTAGGCTCTAGGATGGCTAGAGTAGAGTAGAGGCCGGAGCGATGAGGCCGAGCAATGGCCAAAACGGAAAGGAGAAGTGCTTGTTGCTGCTTGTTGCTTGCTTGCTTGCTTGTTAGCTAGATTTAAGGGGAGAGGGTCGTAGTAATATATATATTACTACGACCCTCTCCCCTTAAATTTAGCTAACAAGCAACAACAACAAGCAACAACAACAACAACAAGCACATCACCGTTCCGTTTTGGCCATTGCCCCTTCCCATCGCCTCGGGCTTGACTCTACTTTAGCCATCCTAGAGCCTAGGTGGTGGCCTTGCCAAATCCAAGTTTTGAGCCAGAAACTCACCGGTGGCGGCCAAGGGCGGTGGCGCCAAGTTGGGAGGTGCCCTCCCAAATCTGCGCAGTTTTGGGCCAAAAACACCCATTTTTCGCCCAAAATAGCCTTCAAACCCGGGCGAAACGCCCAAACGAATGGAAACAGTGGCTACACGACACGTGCGGCTTCACTTCCCCGTGTCAAAGAGCCCTCTAGTGCCCTTCAACTCCATGATATGTCCGAGAAACGGCCCCAAAAGGCGCCAAAAAGCCCCAAAATCCGCGCAATGTGCACCAGCACCCCGAAACCAAGCACGGGCCGTATCTTGGGCTACGTGGCTCAAAATTCGATTCCGAGGGCACCTAGTCCAACCGCAACCCCCCACTTTTTGTGGTTTCCAAGCCTCGGAATCGCCCAGACGGACACCCAGACCCCCATACCAGTGGTCACGTGGTGGAGCTCGAGGGCAGCACAGCCCGCGCAACCCGCAGCCCGGGCCAACGGTGGGTCCACCAGGGTCCCCTGGGCGAAAAAAACCGATTTTTTCAAAGTTGTTCCTAGACCACTTGGGATGCTCAAACAAGCATTTTTAGCCCGTTTTGAGCCCATGGGGGTGCGTTTTGGCCCATGGAAAATCACAAAGTGCCTTGAAAATGGGCCATTTTAGGACCAAAAATGGGTGGAAAATGGGTCAAAAACGCATTTTTCCAAAAGTGATCCCTTACCATTCGGGATGCTCAAACAAGTGTTTGTAGCCCATTTTCAGCCCGTGGTGACGCGTTTTGGCCCATGGAAAGTCCCAAAATGCCTTGAAATTGGGCCGTTTTGGAACCAAAAATGGGTCAAAACTAGGTCAAAAAAGCCTTTTTTCAAAAGTGATCCCAGACGATGCTCAAACAAGTGTTTTGAGCCCATTTTGAGCCCGTTTTGATGGATTTTAGCCCCTTCCACCACATGTATGCACCAAGTTGTGCCTTTCGCACGTACCTTAGAGCCGTATGTCGGAGCCACCTAGAGTTGGGGAGAGAGGTGTAGATTAGAGGATATATATTTATATTACTACACCCCTCTCCCCTTAAATTTAGCTAACACCAAGCAACAAGCAACAAGCACGTCTCCATGCCGTTTTGGCCATTGCTCCGTCTGAACGCTTCGGATCTTTTGCCCATGTAGCCATCTTGGAGCCTAGGTGGTGCCCTTGCCAAATCCAAGTTTTGAGCCAGAAACTCACCGGTGGCGGCGCAGGGCGGTGGCGCCAAGTTGGGAGGCGCACGATGGGGGCCAACGGTGGGTCCACCAGGGTCCCCGGGGCGAAAAAAATCATTTTTTCGAATGGTGTTCCCGGACCACTTGGGGTGCTCAAACAAGTGTTTTTAGCCCGTTTTGAGCTCGTGGTGACGGGTTTTGGGCCATGGAAAATCCCAAAATGCCTTGAAAATGGGCCGTTTTGGGACCAAAAATGCGTCAAAAATGGGTCAAAAACGCGTTTTTCCAAAAGTGATCTTGGGCCACTTGGGATGCTCAAACAAGTGTTTTTGGCCCATTTTCGGCCCCTGGTGACGTGTTTTGGCCCATGCAAAATCCCAAAATGCCTTGAAAATGGGCCGTTTTGGGACCAAAATTGCGTCAAAAATGGGCCAAAAACGCATTTTTCCAAAAGTGATCCTAGACCATTTACGATGCTAAAAAAAGTATTTTTAGCCCATTTTGAGTCCAATTTAACCTAGTTAAGCCCCTTACACCACATGGATGCACCACCTTGTGCCCTTCCCACGTACCTTAGACCCGTATGATGGAGCCACCTAGAGTTGGGGAGAGGGGTGTAGATAAGAGGATACACACACACACACACACACACACACACACACACACACACACACACACACACACACACATAGATAGATATATATATATATATATATATATATATATATATATATATATATATATATATATATATATATATATATATATATATATATATATATATATATATATATATATATATATATATATATAGATATATATATATATATAGATATAGATCTATATATATATATAGATCTATATATATATATATATATCTATATATATATATATATCTATATATATATATATATATATATATATATATATATATATATATATATATATATATATATATATATATATATATATATATATATATATATATATATATATATATATATATATATATATATCCTCCAATCTACACCCCTCTCCCAACTCTCGGTGGCTCCACCACACGGCTCTAAGGTACGTGTGAAGGGCACAAACTGGTGCAAACACGTGGTGGAAGGGGCTAAACTCGGTCAAAAGGGCTCAAAACGGGCTAAAAACACTTGTTCGAGCATCCCAAATGGTCCGGGATCATTTTTGGAAAAACGCGTTTTTGACCCATTTTTGACCCATTTTTGGTCCCAAAATGGCCCATTATCAAGGCATTATGGGATTTTCCATGAGCCAAAACCCGTCGCCGCGGGCTCAAAATGGGCTAAAACCACTTGTTTGAGCATCATAAATGGTTCAAGATCACTTTTGGAAAAACGAGGTTTTGACCCACTTTTGACCCATTGTTGGTCCCGAAACGGCCCATTTTCAAGGCATTTTGGGATTTTCCATGGCCCAAAACGCGCCACCACGGGCTCAAAACGGCCTAAAAACACTTGTTTGAGCATCCCAAGTGGTCTAGGAACAACTTTGGAAAAAATCATTTTTTTCGCCCTGGGGACCCTGGTGGACCCACCGTTGGCCCCCACTGTGCGTGGGCTGGCCAGCCCTCCGGCTCCACCAAGTGACCACTGGTACGGGGTCTGAGTTGTTCGTTGGGCGATTCTGAGGCTTGGAAACCTTAAAAAGTGGGGGCTTGCGGGTGGACTAGGTGCCCTCGGAATTCGGTTTTGAGCCACGTAGCCCAAGATACGGCCCGTTCTTGGTTTCGGAGTGTTGGTGCACATTGCGCAGTTTTTGGGGCTTTTTGGTGCCTTATTGGGCCGGTTCTCGTACATATCGTGGAGTTAGAGGGATTTTTTCGCCCTGGGGACCCTAGTGGACCCACCATTGGCCCTCACTGTGCGTGGGCTGGCCGGCCCTCCGGCTGCACCAAGTGACCACTGGTACGGGGGTCTACGTGTCTCGTTGGGCGATTCTGAGGCTTGGAAACCATAAAAAGTGGGGGGTTGCGGGTGGACTAGGTGCCCTCGGAATCGGACTTTGAGCCACGTAGCCCAAGATACGGCCCGTTCTTGGTTTCGGGGAGCTGGTGCACATTGCGCAGATTTCGGGGCTTTTTGGCGCCTTTTTGGGCCGTTTCTCGGACATATATATATATATACGGTGCTTTTAGTGAGTGGACTTGGAGTACAAGTGTACTCTTAACGGAGTTACCTTCACATTCACGCCAAGTAAAAGAGGGACGAGTAGTTCCTTGTCGTGTTTTGCCGTTTGTGTGCTTTGTTCTTTCGTGCCTTTATCCTGCTACATGCCGTCCTTGTGCGCCTCAGTCATGGCAGAGAACCTATTGAATTGCACATCTCTCACAACTTTGGCTCTGAGTTTGCGCATCGCAAAGAATGAAGACGGGTTGGTAACTTTTATGGACGATAACACATCTAATCGCCTCTTCAAAGACGTTTTCTGTAAGGGCATGCATATGCTTAATTTACTCCACCTCGATCTCTCCTCTGGGTCCATCACTAATAGTGGTGCATGCGCGTTGGCAAATGAATTGTGCAACGCGCAAAAACTTACCCACATGCATCTGGACCTAGGTTACAACAATATAGGTCCACTTGGGGTGGCCTCTTTATTTCGTTTGATGGGACAATATAACAAGCTGCAAAGTTTCTATTTGAACGTCTGTGCAAATCAGAAGTGGGGGACCCAAAATGAATTGGCCAAACCCTTTTACATCCAAGATATTGCAACCACTTTGTGTTCCATTCAACTGGATTTCCAAGACATTGGTCTTGTTGACCATAGTGTGATTGACCTCGTCAATACCTTGGTTAACAAATGGAATCCGCAAGTGTTGCAACAAAGCAACACATCCGCACTGCTTTCGCTAAATCTTCTCTACAATTATAATATTGATATGGCGGGGGTTTGTGCATTGCAAGTGCTAGTAAACCACTTTGCCGTTGACGTGCATACAACAATTTCATGTGATGCATTCGATTCACCCCATCTGTACAGCGACGACGACTAGGTCCTAAAGCTAGTTCCCTTCAATTCCAAACTTTTCTAGTAGCCAAGAGTTCCAACCAGTTCAGGTTGCCATCCGTCGGAGTTCCCAATGTACAGGTGTACTCCTAACGGAATTACCTTCACCTTCATGCCATGTCTAAACCTTGGGAGGAAGGGTTACAACTATTACTGTAAAGTGATTACCACGAGACTCGCAAGTAATTCCTTCACGTGTTTTGCCAACTGTGTTTCGTTCCTCCAACACTGCCACACGGTTACGGTACATTGCGGTTTGATGGACATACGTGGGACGGGCTCTTTCTGAGCGGATATACATTCCCATTAGCCTTCCCCTCCACCTTGTGCTCGAAAATGGGGGGGGATGTCCTTACTTCCCATTGAAGACACACCTAGTAGTGGCTGGACGGGGGGGGGAGGGGGGGGGAAATGCGCGTATTACCCATACCCATATATATATATATATATATATATATATATATATATATATATATATACATATATATATATATATATATGTATATATACATATATGTGTATATATCTATATATATATATATATATATATATATATATATATATATATATATATATATGTATATATATGTATATGTATGTGTGTGTGTGTGTGTGTGTATGTATATATATATACCACGGCCCTTGACGCCATCAAGTCTATCTGCGGATGCGACCTGGCCTGGAGACCGCATGCGGTGTATCGGCCGAAGGTGGTCCTGTCCCCGGAGCTCACGGCCTCCAGCGCGGCGTCCCTTGGAAGAGTCATGCAGAGCCCCCACTCTGACGTGGCATGGCTAGAACCCTACCGATACGGCTGGGTGCCGGTGGCGACTAAAGTCACATCGTCTGACGCGTCGCCCCAGGGAGACGAAGCCACCAACGTGGCGGTGGCGAGCCACGGGAGCCCCACGTGGACGGGTGCCATCTACGGCACGGTCCCGGAGGCGGAGATCATCGGCGCGGCGGCATACCTGTTGCACACGCCCCCGTCAGCGTGCACGGTGCACGTGGTGGATGCATCCATCATTGGAGCGCATCTCCGCAAGGTGCAGGAGGCCCTGTACCGTGGCATCAAGGGGCCGACCTCACATCTTGTCAACCAGCACGCACTGAGCTGGATAGTGGAGGGGCTGCGGCGGCTGCCACGCCGAGTTGGGGGGCCACACCACCGGGTGGTGAGGCACAGCTCGCACTTGGCGGCGGTCCCGCTCGAGGCGCCGGACTCTGCCGCGGCCCGTGCAATAGTCCCGCCTGTTCATCTCGTCCTGCCAAAGGAGCACGCCATCCTCTTGGTGCCGGGGGATGATGGAGAGCTCGAGCCGCGTGTGCCATCCATGCAAGCCCTTCAGCACGTCCGGGAGATGGAGTGGCGCTCGCTAGCGGCACGCACCAGGGCGCACACGCCACTGACTGGCGCCTGTGAGGCGGTGCCCCTGGGAGCTGTGCACCACGGCCCAACGCACAGAAATATGCTGCAGGCACTGGACAAGGCGGGGCGCTGCGGCGTGCTGCCACAAGGCAGTCCGCCCCCAAAGGTGCAGTGTCCTGCTAGTGTCATGCGACGCGGGCCGGCAAGGACGAGGGGAGAGGGCACGAACATGGCGAAAGAGGTAGGACACTTAGGAGGCGAGCGAAGGCCGGACAGCCGGAGCAGAGAGAGGGAGGGGCGAGAGAGACAGGGGAGGGACTGCGCTGTGCACTGCACCATGCGCGCACAGAGGGCGAGGGAGGGAGCAGAGGGGGCAGGGTAGGGGATAGTTGCCATGCGCCGTGCCGTGCGCCGTGTGCGTCCTGAAACCGACTCTGACCTCATTCATGCATGGGTCATGTCACGTCAACCAAGCGTGGCCCCGGAGGCAGGAAGTGGCACGGGGGGGCGGGCACCTGCGGGGCCATCCGTAGGGCCTCCCGTGCGGTGACCCAACTTGTGGCGCAGAGGGGACACGCGCCAGTGGCGCCATCCACTGGACCCCCTGCGCCTGTTGCAGCTATTGTGGCGCACAGGGGACGGGCACCAGCGGCGCCATCCGGTGGGCCCCCTGCGGCAGCGATTATGCAGTTTAACTAGGTGGCCAGGGGATGCCACAAATGAATCCCCCGCCCGTCTCCCCGCGTCTCTGCCATAGGACCTCACGGGCCTCCATCGCGCTCGGGGGTGGCAGTGACCCGGGGGACGAGAGCGTCTGGCCGCTTTGTAGCCGCCACTTCTAGCGGACTGATACCACGGCACCGGTATCAGGCCGCTCGGAAGTGGATACACAGGCACCAGGGAGAGGATGGGCAGTCGCCCCCCCCCCCCCCCCCCCCCGGGCTGTTGGGTGCCGAAACAGGGGCCCTCCCCTCGACCAGGGCGGCGGATGGCGCAAGAAGCCTTCGAGGCGTACGGTAAGTCCTCCCCGCTGCCCGCACTTCCTCATCATCCGTTTCCACCCGGGTACGTACCTCCTCCAATAAGTATGGGCACAGGAGGGAGCAGGCACGGGACACTGAGCACTTTGCGGAGACATGGCGACTACCGCCAAGGGGCAACAGCGGCTGCAGATCGTGGGGTGCGGAGCCTATACCATGGAGAAGGGCGGGAAGGCCCAAAGGAGAAACCCCCCCCCCCCGCTGCAGCCAAGTGCCTCACCTCGTGCTTGCGTCGTGCTTGCGTCGTGCCTGCGACATGCGTGCTACGAAGGGAAGACGACAAGGGCGCCCCTTCCCCCCCCACACACCTCCGCCCCCCCAAGGGTGGGGGATGAAGGTAGGGGGGGGCGGAAAGCGCCCCCCACCCCCCCCCCCCCCCCCCCCGAGCACGAAGCGGCAGGGTGGGGAGGCGGCGGAGAGAGGGTGCGGGACGGACCACACGACCGTGCCCGTAGGGAGCACGCGCTGTGCAAGCCCCAACGGGGGGACCACCAGGGGTGCGAACACAGGGTAGGAAGGGCTACGACGGGAGCCACACGGCAAGCCCCCCCCCCCCCCCTGCACAGGGACAAGTGCCGCGCCTCGTGCCTGCGCCGTGCTTGCGTCGTGCCTGCAACATGCGTGCTACGAAGGGAAGACGACAAGGGCGCCCCCCCCCCCCCCACACACCTCCGCCCCCCCAAGGGTGGGGGATGAAGGTAGGGGGGGGCGGAAAGCGCCCCCCCCCCCCCCCCCCCCCCGAGGACAAAGCGGCAGGGTGGGGAGGCGGCGGAGAGAGGGTGCGGGACGGACCACACGACCGTGCCCGTAGGGAGCACGCGCCGTGCAAGCCCCAACGGGGGGACCACCGGGGGTGGGGACGCAGGGTAGGAAGGGCGACGACGGGAGCCACACGGCAGCCCCCCCCCCCGTGCAGAGGGACAAGTGCCGCGCCTCGTGCCTGCGCCGTGCTTGCGTCGTGCCTGCGACATGCGTGCTACGAAGGGAAGAAGACAAGGGCGCCCCCCCCCCCCACACACCTCCGCCCCCCCAAGGGTGGGGGATGAAGGTAGGGGGGGGCGGAAAGCGCCCCCCCCCCCCCCCCCCCCGAGGACAAAGCGGCAGGGTGGGAAGGCAGCGGAGAGAGGGTGCGGGACGGACCACACGACCGTGCCCGTAGGGAGCACGCGCCGTGCAAGCCCCAACGGGGGGACCACCGGGGGTGCGAACGCAGGGTAGGAAAGGCGACGACGGGAGCCACACGAAACCCCCCCCCCCAGCAGAGGGACAAGTGCTGCGCCTCGTGCCTGCGCCGTGCTTGTGACGTGCTTACGCCAGAGGACAGACAACGAGGACCCCCCCCCCCCACCCCCTACTCCCCCACCCAACCAGGAAAGGGGCGAGGACGGCGAGGGGACATGGGGGGGGGGGGCAGAGGACAGACCGAAACCCCGGGGGAGAGACGGGCGGCGAGCGGTGGAGACGCTAGAAAAAAAAAACACAGCAAACCAACGCGCCAGAGCAGGGACAGACAGCAGAGACGGGCGGGACACGGCAGGAACCAGGGAGCGCGGCAAGGGGCGCGGGAAAGGGGGGCACCCCTGGGGAAGAAAGCGTGGAGGCAGGGACCAACACCGCAGCGCACGGGGGGGGGGCCGGGGTGACAAGAGCCCGCAAGAGACGTTGGTGAGGTACCCGACCTCAGTGGTTTGGGGGCCCCCCCGGTGTCGGTATCGGCTCCACCTGAGCGCAGGCAATAAGGTGGGTTACGCCCGGGCCCGTTGGCCAGCAGCCCGAGGTGGCACCGGCCCTGGGGGGGTGGCCAATGGGCCTGACCAGGAGCACTCCCCACGGCACGTACTGCGGTTCGTGTCTTGTGAGGGGCTGCGGGTAGGGCACACCGTCCATCAGGGTAGGCAAGAGACGCGCCTATCCCGCAAGGACTCCCCTGGGACCCACAGTGTACCCGACCCCGGTGTGGGGAAGGGCCGACGTACCTGGTTACCACGCAGGTCCATTTGTACGGAACGGGTACAAATGGACGGCCCGTACAACAAAGTTACACCCTGACGGGGAGTGCATGCATCGGCCCCCCCGTGGGGAAACTCCCGGACAGCGGGACCCGAGCCAGCGTCGGGCGCCCCCCCCCCCTAACCCTGCCTGGCAACACACCCACCAACAACCGGGTAAAACCAAGGGGCACACCTAGGGGGCAAAACCGGGGGCAAAGGAGCACGAAAGGGAAGGGGGGGGGGGGCGCGCAGGGGGTGGGCAACTATGTCGTGCGAAGTGTCGTGCATCATAAGGCCAGCAGCGAGGGAGACGGGCCACAGACTCCACCCGTTCTTCCATGACCATAGCTCACACAGCCTTCGTTAGCTAAATGTCGCTATCTGTCCCCACCAATCCCGCGGAGCTGCCGGCCTTCCGGCGACGTGCCCGGCGCCTGGTAGACACGGTGTCTGATCTCGTCAGACAAGGGCCGCACACGTATGCGGCGTTCCAGGCGCGCGTGGACGCGGACCGTCCGGCCACGGACAACGGATGGGACCACTTCGTCGACGTCTGCTTGCGGCAGGTGTTGGCCCGCGATCCCCACTCGTACAATGCGCCTGACATTCACGCGCGGTTCGCAGCGGGCACAGTGCCGTTCGGGGTGCACCTGCTCCACCAACGCTCCGACGTCTACAAGATCTCGGGCAGCTCGAGGACGCGCAGCGCGGGCGGCCCCCAGTGGGACCGATGGCGGGGTTGCCGGGGTATGCGGCGCCGGGTGCGTTCCCGATGCCGCCGCCCCCGGGCCTCGGGCCCCTGCCCTTCCCGCCTTTTGGGGCTCACCACCACCACCAACTCCATCTCCATCACCTGCTTCATCACCCCGTCGGGTTCCCCATGATGCAGCATCACTTCCCACACCAACACGTACACCCGGCGCTTGTGCCACGGCTCTCCGTCCACCTTCACCATCACCATCACCCGGCGGCTGTGCCACAACACCCAGTCCACCTTCACCATCACCATCACCATCACCGTCCGCACCAGCATGTGGTGTACCCGCATCCCCTGCCCCAGCAGCACCCTCGGCCGCCTCAGCATGTGGTACCGGTGCTGGTACCGGTACCGGTGCCTGCGCTGGGGCGGGGCGCCCAGCAGCTGGGGGTGTCGCATGGGGAGGCACATGGCGTGCCCCCAGGCGAGGCGGGGAGAACGGGGGCGCCAGCGGCTGCGCCACCCCTGGCGGTGCCCCAGCCGGGGCGTACCGCAGCGGGGTCTCCACCGCGGAAGGTCCCGGTGCCGGATCCAGCCGTGCCGCGCGGGGCCCCGCCCGTGGTGCCGACGGGGCCGGTGGTGCCGGTTGGTGGTCCACCCCCGACGCATGGGGTGCAGGGCGCAGCCCCCATGGGGAGGCCTACGCCGGGGGAGCAGGCGGGGGATGCGGCGCAGGAGGCGGCGGCGCCGAGACATCAGCGAGCTGCTCGCGCAGGCCCTGGAGGCGTACCGGCGGACAGCCGCGGGGAGCGATGGAGCCGCGCCGGAGGCACCGGGGAGGGGGGCTGACGCCGGCGAGCTGATCGCGCAGGCGCTCGCGGCTGTCGCCCCGAGGGCGGAAGGGGCCAAGGAGAAGCCGTCGGAGGTGCTTGCTTCGGGGGGACAGGACGCGGGGCGAGGTGTGTCGGAGGCGCAGGCACCGGCAGAGGGCGGCGGGGTCGTGGAGCCCACTGGGAGGCGTGCCAAGGGGGAAGGAGTGGAGGACTGGATGTGGGAGTGGCGGGAGTGGCGCCAGGTGGCGCCCGGTGAGCCGTGTCCAGCGGGGCTGGCGTACAGCATGGACCTCCATGCGGGCACCAACTGGGCCCGGCTACCCGACAACCTGCGGGCACGGCTGGACGCGGCGGAGGCGGCAAGGGGCGGAGGCGCTGACGAGCGGCCTCTGGCGCCCTTCCCGCCGCGACCGGACACGCCGCCGGTGATGGTTGCGGCTGGGGAAGAGGTGGAGGAAGAGCAGGAGGCAGAGGAAGTGGAGGACGAAGAGGCGTACGGGCCCGGTGAGTCGGCGCTGGCCCTCATGTATGAGGACGACGCCGGGCCCGACGTCTACGCCGGCATGGACGTGGACCCGGCCCACGCGCCGCTGCGGCCCATGCCCACTGCGGTGCCGCCCCCTGCCCTGGGGAGCTGTGAGCAGCGGCACTGCAGGTACCATGCGGCCCAGGGTGCCCACAGGCACCGCCTCATGGGTACGGGGCAGCGGGAGGCAGGGATGCTGGCGAGCGCCCTGGAGCGCTACGAGCTCCAGCGCCGAGGGCAGGTCGCCCAGGAGAGGGCCCTGGTGACCGCGTCCCCGGACGACGCACAAGTCCGCTGTGTCCAGCTGGGGGACGCGGCGGTCCTGGGTCACCACCCCGGTGATGTCCGGGCGGCCGAGCCCCAGGAAGGCCTCCCCCTGTCGGTGCGCCTGTCCCTGGGACGCCTGCTGGACGAGGCAGGGCTGGAGGACGTGCGGCGGGACGAAGGCGTGTACCTGGCCTTGTGGCGAGGTGGGGCTGACGCTTGGCGTCGCGAGCAGGCCGTTCGGCCCCTCACGCCCCAGGCGCTGGGATCCCATGCGCTCCTGGTGGCGGTGCACCCCGACGGTGCAGAGGTCGTGTTCGGCGCGGACCGCCTGCTGCTGACCGCGGATGGAGTGGTCCTCGTCCCCACCTCCAGCAGCTACCGCCTTGAGAGCCGCGGCGGTGACCTCAAGCTGCTGGTGGTGGTGGGCACGCGCCTCGACGAGAGCGCCGCCCCCCGGGGGTCCGAACACGCGGTCCCGGTGGGGAGTGATGAGGAGGCAGGCCGCGACGGAGGCGAGGTGGGGCAGGAGCAGCCCACGGGGGAGGAGCAGCAGCAGGGTCAGCCGGAGGTGGCCGGGGAGGAGGTGGACGTGCAAGCCATTGTGGCGACGGCCCTGGCGAGGTTCACGGCTGCAGCGAGCCCGCCGCCGACGACGGAGGCACTAGAGGAGGAGGACCAACGCAAAAGGAGTGAAGAGGCGCAAGTCGCCATGGAGCGGGACGAGGAGCCGGAGTTCATGGGGACGCAGGAAGCGCCGCGTGAGGTGGGCCCACGGGGGCTGGGAGTGGCGGACAAGGCTGGGCCGAAGACGGGGGAGGTGGAAACCTGCAGGCACTAGGCCAAGGGGTGGTGCATGCGGGCACATGCCTGCCGGTTCGCCCACCCCCAGCCGCCGGTGCCGCGGGGAGTACCCCAGGAATTGCTCTTGATCCTCCAGGCCATGGCCCGTTTGGGGGCCCTCAGCCTGGACCGCAGCCAGAGCCACGGCCGGGGCCACGGAACGTTGCTGCGGGACGTGGTGGTAAAGGCACAAGGAGGAGGACTCCCAGCGGTGGGATATGCGGTGGAGAGTGGGGGCCTGACCGAGTGGGCAGTGGCGTTGCCATGCGGCATGGCAGACCTGCTTACTCCGTTCCCGGTGGTCCCGTGGAGGGACATGGTCACCGTCGAGGAGGCCAACCTGGGGTGGGTGTGCACGTGGCACACACATCCTGCCGGCATGGACCCTCGCGAGTGGCAGGCCAAGGCGGTCATGACGTACCTGTCCTGGTCGTTGCCGGCAGCGCCGGGTGCATGGGCGCAGTGGTGGGACAGAGCTATCCGCTAGGCGAGGGATGGCAGTGCTGTGGCGGCCTGCCCTGACCTCCCCCTTGGTGCGCGTTTGAAACCCAATGTTGTTCCCGACTGGAATATTCCCAATGGGAACAATTCCCGCCGGAACAATCTCGTTGGGAACACCACTGGAACAAGTGTCGCAGGCCAGATAACCAAATCCATCACCATGAGTTTCCAAGTTCGTAAATGATGTTTTTTTTCTCTTTCTTGCATGTATAACGTTCCGGCGACGCGCATCGAGGGGTGGGGCAGCATTGGCGACATGTCCCCAGCGCCGCCGCATTGCCAACAAGTGGCCGCAGAGGCCCCCGCCCCGCCCGCGTGTGCACCGCCCGTGCAACCCCAACCCCGGAACCCCCACCCAGCCCCCCAAACAGCACCCAAACCCAAACCCAAACCCCAACGCCCCCCCAAGCGGGAACCCAAGAGCGCCCCCAAACCAGCCCCCCAAAAAAGGAAGAGGCTCCCGGGGGAGTCCTCCCGCGAGGAGTCGTCCAGCGACTCCTCAACGGACTCCTCCTCGGGGTCCACCACCGACTCCTCGGCGTTCGAGGAGCCCACCCGCCCCCCGGCCAAGGAGCCCACCAAACCCCCTCGCAAGGCTCCCAAGAGAGCCGCGCCCCCCCAACCCAAGGCCCAGCCCCCCCAACCCCAACCCAAGGCCAAGCCAAAGGCAAGAGGGGGGGGGGGGTGCAAATACAAAGCGGGGGAGCAAGTGTATGTAGTTTTTCGGGACAATGGGCAGTGGGGGATCGAGCAGGGCAAAGAGGCCCTTGCCGCGGGTGGCCCCCCCGGGGTTGGGGAGACGTGGATCGCCTTCCCCAAAGACCCCGAACTCTTCGCCATCCCGAGAGCGTCGGTTTGCAAAACCAAGACGCAGGCGAAGAAGTTCCTCGCCAAGATGATGGCGGCCGAGGAGGAGGACAAGGAGGACGACGCGGACGCGGACGAGGAGGGGGACGAGAGCAACAACGGGGACGGGGACGGGGGAGACGAAGGGGATGGACCGGGGGCAGGTTTGGGTGCTACCGGGGCTAACCGGGATGGGGGCGTCGGGGAAGAGGTCGAAGGGGTGGAGGGGGAAAGGATGGAGGTCGAAGGGGTGGAGGGTGAAGGGGTGGTGGGAGAAGGGGTGGAGGGTGAAGGGGTGGAGGGTGAAGGGGTGGTGGGTGAAGGGGTGGAGGGTGAAGGGGTGGTGGGTGAAGGGGTGGTGGTCGGTGAGGGAGATGGGGGGGATAGTGGGGCGGGTGACAAGAGTTCGGGGGCGCCCGCCGGGCCCCCGACCACGCAGGACTTTTAGGTGAGAACAAGAGACTAACCCGATGGGCCCCCGGGGGCACCCTACACAACAATGTATGTTACCATTTTACCCTTCCTTGTGCTTTGCTCTTGTTGTAGAGTGCTTGTTCCGGCGACGTTCCAATAACTTGTTCCAGCGGTGTTCCAATGGTGTTCTAACAAAAACTGTTTTTGAAAACAAGTTTTTTTCACGTGGCAACGCGCCGGGCAACAAATATGAGCATACCAGCGGGGACCCCCAAGGCTAGCAAACAACATATTTTGCCACCATGTACGGGTAGGCTTGGTTGGGGGGTAAATAAATTTTGAACTTTTTTTGTTCCGGCCAGATAGCCTAGAACATTGGAACAATTTGGCCGGAACAACTTTGGGTTTCAAACGCGCACCAAGGGTGTATGCGTATGTTGCACGGTGGGGGACCATTGCAAAGTTTGGTTGCTTTGCATTGGAGGGCAGCCATGTGCGACTGAAACGGATGCTTAGGAATATTGGGGGGGTCAGCTTGCTGAACGATAGGTCGGGCTTGCAGTGTGTGGTGGATAACCACACACTAGATGATAACCTCCGCAAGGAAGGTTGGGAGGTGGAGAGTAGGGCTGTCACCAAGCAAAGGGGGTTCCAACGACGGTGCACGACTTGGTCACGTGCCTGGTGGGAGAGCTGTCCTCCAATGGGGGGGCGACAAGCCATAGCCCTGGCGCGATCCGGTCGCTAGGGCTGTCTGGCGCGACCTGCCGGTCCTTAGGGCGGCCGTCTGGCCAGGAGGAGCAGGGCGGCATCTCCCGGGCGCACTCCCCTGGCTGCGGGACTGCGGAGACGCCTCTCCCCTACTGGCTGAGTTGCGGGGAGCCCTGGAAAACCTGTACTCCACGCCCAGGCACCACTTCCTGGTGGCCGCGGACCATGGGGTGGAGCTCAGGGACGATGTGGTCGCACTGGCAGCCGACGTGGTGCAGTGCCTGGCCCCCCACGCCATGTTGCTCCCGAGGGAGGGGTGGGAGGGCCAGCGGCACGACCAAACCCCGGCTGCCCTCCTCATCGCGAGGTACGTCGAGCTGGGCGGCTTAGAGGCGGTGTACCTCGACAGGTCGGAGACGCCGAGCATGCGGCACTGGACGGCACACCACCTCCTGGCCCCTGCCACGCAGTTGACGGTGGACCCGCTAGGCCAGCCCGCGGTGTCAGGGGCACCGCCCCGGTGGCCACACACTTGGGACATGGCGGCCCGGACGATGCGCATGGCACCCAGGGGCCAGAGGGATGGATGGCCGCGTGCGGAGCATCTGCTGGCGACGGCACGGGCGGCACAGGCGCAGCAGCCTGCCGGCAACAACAAGGACTGCGGCGTGTGCGCCCTCATGTCCACTGTCGGTACCCTTCTCCGGGTGCCAAGACCGGGCAACGTCTTGTCCGCCGACAGGCGGTGGGTGGCGGCAGTGGTCCTCAACAGGGACATGGGGCCCATTGCGCGTCTGCCATCCTTGGGGGAGCTGCCCGCAGCGGTGCTGGATGCCCTGCCGGCGCCCCGCACACCCTTGGACGTGGCGGACGTTCCGCACAGCCCTGCTGTGTATGGTGGCGGCAGCAAACGGGGGGATGTCCATGCTAATGACAGTGTCCGTGCAGCACGTGCAGGACGCGATGCAGCAGCAGCGGATGCATGCCCCCCAGCCGTGGGAAGAGAGCGCCAAGAAATGGCTGCGGGTGGAGAGCGTGCCTCCTACCCATACGGTGGGCGTGGCGGATATGGGGCGGCTGGTGGTGTTGGAAGGGGAGGAGTATTGGGCCTGTGTTCGGGTGGAAACAGGGGGACCGGAGTGGGTCGTCGTCACCGCGTGCCGGCTTAGGAGGCAGCAGTCCAGGGGCCCGGCCTGCTACAGGGTGTTCCGGGAGTGTCACAGGGAGCTGGGGCCGGTGCGCAGGGCACATAGATACACGGCCGAGGACATCCTGCCGGCGCCGGCGGTCTTCGTGGAGGTCACGCGACCACCGGCGGTCCAGGGGCAAGACGTCTGGCCCGTAGCCCCGAGCAACATGTGGCACGCTGAGCATGCAGCTGCCATGTGCAGGGCGCTGCAGGGTCACGTGGCGGCCCTCTCCAAGGCCCCGGCAGCGCAGTCCTCCAGCAACAGGCCGGCAGCCTCGCTGGCGCTGCTGCATAGCGTGTCGCGGGCGTGGTGCTGGGTCGTGGCGGCATTGGAGCCCCACTCCTCGGCACTGCGCCTGTACGATCGCGGAGAGGGCACGGTGCTCACGGTCCGCCCCGCCGACCTGGAGGCCCTGCACCTTGGTGCTCTGAGTGGTGACGGGGGCGCGGCGCTGTACCTCCAAGGGACCGTGACGGGTGCGGCCGCGACGCGCTTCCGCCGGCAGAGCGGAGGGGATGCCCTCCGCCTGGTCATGGCGGAGAACATGGGGCCGTGCCTCCGGGCGTTCTCCACGTCCAGGTGGAAGGTCGAGGGCGACGGAGAGAAGTTCGCCGACGCTTGGCGCCGCTGCGTGGAGGAGCAGTTCCCCGTGGGGGGGATGCTGCACCTGCCACAGCCACCAAGCGTGCCACCGGTTCGGACTGCGGCACCCCCGGCTGCTGCGGCGAGGCCGGCCCCAAAGGCAGCGGCGCCCAACCCGCCACCCAAGAGAAGCCCCCCACCTCAGTATGGCGCCTATGCCAACATTCGGTACGTGCTGCAGCACTTCGGCGGTGACTTGGCCACGGAGCAGCGTGGGTCGAAGGCGATCAACGTCTGCCCCTGGTCTCGGCTGGATGGGGCTGGTCACTGCACGTGGAGAGCCGGCAAGCACTGCGGCCCACCCACCTCCACCCCAAGGACCCGCTGGACCACCTCCAGCGGGACCATGCGGCTGATCCGGCGCAACGGGACCAGGCGCTGGCCATGCTCGCTGGCGTTATGCCGGGGGGCCAGGCGGGGCCGTTCGCGTCGGCCCAGGCGAGGTCAAGAGCGCTGGTGCTGCCCACGGGTGCCCGCCCTGCGGAGGAGCCAGGAGCGTCGCAGTCAGCGGCGCAACCTGGAGCAATTGGGCCTGCAGCACGGCGCGGAGCGGTGACTTCTGCGGGGGGTACAGCGGCAAGTACGTCCGGAGGACAGGCAAAGGGGGTGCCCGCCGCACCTGCCGGGTCCCAGCCGGCAACGGCCGCCTCGAGCGGGGGCCCACGGGGACAGGGACCACCTCGCCAGCCACCCGCACCGGGCGCAGGTGGTCCACCTGGACCTGCTGGTGGCCCCCCTTCGTCCAGTGATCCAGATCCGGCGGGGGGCCCTGGTCCGCACGTGCAGCCGTGAAGGGGCCCCGCCTCCGACACCCCAGCGGCGGTGTCCTGGAACGTCCAGGGCTCGATGCGGGGGGACGGCGTAGCAGTGGCCCGGGTATGCTCGACGGTGAGGCGGTGGCGGCGGGCATCATGAAGGCCGAGGGTGCCATCCTTGGCCTCTTCCAGGAGACCGGCGTGCAGGACCCTCAAGGTGTGGTACACTCGGAGAATCAGTGGCGTCACCACGGGTATCATGCGTACCCGGGGGTGGATACCCAGGCGGCGTCGGCGGCAGCGGTGCGCGGCGGGCTCTTGATTGCCCTTCGGGCGGACATATTCGCCGCGGAGGAAGTTCGAGACGTCGTGGACATCGTGCCGGGCAAGGCCATGGCCCTCGATGTGGTGACCGCAAGTGGCGGCCTCACGGTCATCAACGTCCACGGCCCGGGCAGCGGCGGCGACTCCTGGGCGTCTAAGGCGTCCTTCTGGGCTCACGTGGCCATGTACGCGGCGGCCAAAAGCGCGGGAGGCACCAGGGCCGTGCTCCTCGGGGGGGACTTCAACGTGTGCCTGGAGTCCCTGTGGCACTCCACCACGAGGAGGTTCCGAGCCCTGTGGGAACAGTGTGGTTTCCGCAGGGCAGGCCCGGAACGGGAGGAGGACAGGAGGCCCACGAGGGCAGGGCACCGACTAGACTCCTTCCTGCTGAACTCGCCTCTGGTCCCTTGGGCGGCGCGTGAGCGCCCACACTTGGCGCCGGGACGGTCTCTAGCGTCGCTGGGGTCTGATCATGGCCCCGTGGTCCTCGACATCCCGCTAGCGGTGGCCGGCAAAGAAAGGGTCACCAGGATGGCCTACTCGCACGCCCAAGGCAGGCTGCATGCCATACGCCCGGACTCCCCGGGGGTTCGTGAGGCGGCGGCGGCAGTACTGCAGACGGCCCGCGGGGATCGGCGGCTGCAGGCGTGGCTATCGTTGGACCAGGACACTGCCACCATGGGCACGTCGGAGGTGCAAGCGGTCTTTGACCTGCTCTACGCCTTCCGTGATGACGTGTCCAGGGTCACGGGAGTGCGCATGCCGTCGGGCATGGACCAGCAGTACCCGTACGGGCAGGCGGAGACGGAGGCGTCTGTGGCCCAGGTCCTCTCGGATCAGCAGGCCCTGGCCTGGCGCGCCCATGAGCTGTGGCAACGGGACGCGGCGGCGGCCGGACTCCACTCCCAGGAAACGACTGCCTTGCTACAGCACCTCCGGCGGGTGGACCCCGACCTGTCCCCCGCTTCGGTGGAGGACCTACGTGCCGCGTTGGACCAGCAGCTCCACTAGCTAGAGACACGCGTGGAGGAGCTGCGGGGTGTCCTCAGGAGCAACAGGCGCCGGTCCATCAAGGACTATTGGCGGGGCAGGGTGCCGGATCTGCAACTCCGATGGACGGCGATACGGGGGGCCATCAACGTGGTGAACTATGCCCCGTCGGACCTGTGGTCCGTACGCGTCCGCGAGTCGGAGAAGGTGCTCTTGGAGGCCTCGGACGTCATTGGCGAGGTCCAGAGGTACTGGGAGGCGTTGTACGCCAAGCGGCCAGTGAACCTGCCGGCCTTCGAGCGGCTGGTCCGGGCCCACATCCCTCGGGGGGTGCCTGAGGAATGGAGGTCGGTGCAGGACTACACCCTTGCAGGACCTTAAAGACGCCGTGAGGCAGGCCGTGGCGGACGACAAAGCTCCGGGGTCCAACCGGGTCACGGCTGCCCTCATAGCAGAGCTGCCTGAACCGGTGCAGGGACTCGTGGCGCACGCGTACAGAGCCATCCTGCGGGGTGCGGACGTCCCGGAATCCTGGCACGAGGCCATTATCTGGCTGATGCCCAAAGGCACAGCCACGGGCAACCTGGACGAGTACAGGCCGATAGCCCTGGGGCAGCAAGACATGCGCATGCTCATGAATCCCCTCATGCGGAGCTTCACAGCCGTCTTGGCACGCAAGGGACTGGCTGCGGACTAGCAGTTTGGAGCCATGCCGGGCTCCACGGCAGCTGCCCCAATGTTCGTGGCCCAGCGCAGGCTGCAGCGTGGGCTGGAGGAAAACCACGTCCTGGCCTTCGATGTATCAAAGGCTTTTGACACAGCGCCGCATGGGGCGCTGGCGCTCCTCCTGCGCCACATGGGGGTCCCGGAGGAGCTCATCAGACTCTTCCACACCCTCAGCTGCGGGTCTCTGATGCGCATCGTCACTGCGCACGGCCCGACGCCGAGAATTCGGCTCCACAGGGGCGTGCGGCAGGGCAGTGCGGAGAGCGCTGTGCTCTACCTCCTCCTCTTAGAACCTCTCCTGCGGAGCCTTGCCTGCAAGGCACGGGGAGATGCTCGCCACGCGGTGCCACCCCTGGTGCAGGCGTACTGTGATCACCTCCTGTTGATAGCGCACTCCCTGCCGCAGTTCCTGGAGTATGCAGCGGCGATAGCGCAATACCTCACGGACATGGGCATGTCCCTCAACGTGGGCAAATGCGCCTATGCCAGTACCACTCGCATCCATTCGATCATGGTGTGCCTGAGCCCAGGGAACACGGCGGCCCCATGGGTATGCCTACGCGCCAAGGGCACGGTGCCATACTTGGGACTGCGCCTAGATCCAGGGGGGGGGGCACCCATGAAGGAGAAACATGTACTTCGGTGTGAAGCTCTGCTTGGCGGGTGCAAGAACACGTTGGGGCCGGCGTCGGTGCCTCATGAGGTGATGGCGGTTGTGGTTGGAGGCGTCGTGCGGTACGCGGCGCCGTACCTGTCCGACACGGCGGAAGCGGTGATCAAACTGAATACTGCCATCAAGGCTGCGGCCCTGCAATTCGAGAAGCTGCCCAAGGACCTGTCCAACGTAGCGGTGCGGTCGGGTCATGGGTTACGATTGGCGGATGTCCAGGTTATCTGCCGCGACTCCGTCGTAGCGACCTTGGCTCAACTCACACACCACAGGTCGACGACAGTCCGGGATGAGCTGCGGGCCATGCTCCGGGACTTGCACATGCAATACGGGGTGTGCGGGGAGTTCATGGTGCCCTCTGCATCATTCGCCACGCACACTGGCAATACGTGGGTGGACAGTGTTCTCCGGGCGATGGGGACGTTGCGCGTAGGACTTCTCATGCCATCGTCAGTGTACTCGTGTGTACACGCCCATCTGCCGCAGGTGCAGTGGGCAGGGCGGAAGTGGGTGTCCCAATGCTACACCTTCAAGGGTAGGGACATCTGCGTTGTCTTGGGGCCCCGCACAGGTGCGGCGGTACAGTCCCTGACTGATCCCGCAAATGACCTCCTGCATGCGCGGCTCCCCTGTCCTGCCCCTGGGCACTGGGCTGTCCAGCTCCAGGAGTGTCATGAGGACCACCTGCACCTTCCGCACACAGGAGTAGGGCCCCATCAGCTAGACCACATGTGGTTCACGGGGCTCAGCGACGTCTTCCGGCTACAGCTGCCCAGTTCGCTGACTCACCGTCTAATTCACCCGGTGCGCCGCAAGAAGGCCAGCAAACGCAATAGACAGTCCACTGCGGGGGACGTATATGTGGTGGGCGGATACAGGGAGGAAGGATTGGACCCGGCGAACCCGGGGCTGTCCATGCCGTTCGCCCCGCTAGCCGCCCTCCTGTTTCTGCTGGGGGACGTCTTTGAGGGTTACCAGCATCAAGACGATCCGGCGTGCGTCCCCCTGCTCACCCCACACGCCGGGGGCGGCATAAACCCGTCACCACTGTGGGTTGTACACGGGCGACCAGCGTTTACCAGGGCATGCGCGGCGGTGCACGGGTGCAACGAGTGGGCAATTGTCCTCCTGCTGCCAGTTGGCCCTATCCCGGATCCGGATGAGTACTCGGTCCCGGAAGTGGTTTGGATGTCCAACGTGCCGCACGACCCGCACGTCGCCGTCACGTCGTTGCGTGATGGCGGCGCGGTGGAACAGGGATCTGTGGTGGTGTACCAGCCCTCCTGCTCCGCAACGGTTTGGGGGGCGGAGTATACCACGGCCCCTGACGCCATCAAGTCAGTCTGCGGATGTGACCTGGCCTGGGAACCACATGCGGTATATCGGCCGAAGGTAGTCCTGTCCCCAGAGCTCGCAGCCTCCAGCGCAGCGTCCCTTGGAAGAGTCGTGTAGAGCCCCCACTCCGACGTGGCATGGCTGGAACCCCACCGGTACTGCTAGGTGCCGGTGGGGACTAAAGTCACGTCGTCTGACGCGTCGCCCCAGGGAGACAACGCCACCAACGTGGCGGTGGCCAGCCATGGGAGCCCCACGTGGACGGGTGCCATCTACGGCACCGTCCCGGAGGCGGAGATCATTGGCGCGGCGGCGTACCTTTTGCACACGCCCCCGTCAGCGTGCACGGTACACGTGGTGGACGCGTCCATCATAGGAGCACATCTCCGCAGGGCACAAGAGGCCCTGTACCGTGGCATCAAGGGGCCGACCTCACATCTGGTCAACAGCACGCGCTGAACTGGATAGTGGAGGGGCTGCGGCGACTGCCACGCCGAGTTGGGGGGCCACACCACTGGGTGGTAAGGCAGAGCTCGCACTTGGCGGCGGTCCCGCTCGAGGCGCCGGACTCTGCCGCGGCCCGTGCAATGGCCCCGCCTGTTCATCTCGTTCTGCCGAAGGAGCACGCCATCCTGTTGGTGCCGGGGGATGATGGAGAGCTCGAGCCGCGTGTGCCGTCCATGCAAGCCCTTCAGCACGTCCGGGAGATGGAGTGGCGCTCGCTTGCGGCGCGCACCAGGGCCCACACGCCACTGGCTGGCGCCTGTGAGGCGGTACCCCTGGGAGCTGTCCACCACGGCCCCACGCACAGGAATATGCGGGCACGTGACGGTCGCTTATCCACCATGCAGGTCATGCGACGATGGAGGCAGAAGCTCACGCGTGTGGCAATACCGGCCCACCCCTGTATCTTCTGTGGGGGACCGGAAGAGGACATCGGCCATATGCCCTTGCTGTGTGCGCGGGACGAGGAGGTGGCAGGGCTCCTGTGCAGGCGTGTGGAGGAGTTCACAGCGGAGCTACCCATGACGGACAGGGCGGTTGAGTTCGTGGCGTGGAGGGAGCACGGCTGCAGGTGGACGGAATCCCTGATGGCGGGTGTCGTCCCCGGGGACCTGAAGCGGCAGTTCGTGGCAGTGCAGCCGGCGTCGTCCCGGGGCCCAGCAAAGGCCAAGCTCTTTATGGAGGACATGGTACAGGTTGGGGAAGATGTGTATGCCCGCAGGAACCATCGGCTCGCCCAGATCATGCAGCTGCCGATGCAAGATCGGAGGAGGGCGTTATATGCGTTCCTGCGAGGTGACACGCCCTTCTGCCCGCCGGCAGGGAGAATCCAACGGCGACCGCCGTGGAACCCGTTTGCCGGCCTCCCCGGCGACCTGCAGGCGAACATTCAGAGGGCACTGCTACACGCGCTGCTGGTGCCACGGTGGTACATCGCGCACGAGGAAGCCATGTCCTTGTTCCCTCACTGGATGGCGGCGGTGGCGCAAGCCTTCAGCCTGTGGCTCGGTTCCTAGGTAGCTCGGGACATCCCGGCATTTAGGGAGTGGTCCCGCGTGGTGTCCCCGCAATCGTGGGCCACAGTGCGTGGTACCATGGTGAGAGACCCCGACGGCCGGAATGATCCCTAGCTCCAGGTGTACTCCAACCATCCGGCTGTAGGGAACGTCATGGGGTGGCCTCGCGAGGTGCTGCCAGTCTTTCAGCATCCTCTGTGCGGTCTCCCAGTCCTGGCGGTAGCAGTCGTGCTTGACGTGGGGACGTTGTGGCTGTATCACCGGCAGCTGCGGCGACCCATACCGGCGGTCACGGGGCGGCGGTCCATGGCGGTGCTGGTGGGCTCCAAGCAGCTTGCACGGGTATAGGGCGACGAGGCGCAGGGCCACGTCACGGAAGCCATGTTCTCTCCGCCAGAAGGGGACGAACACGTGGCTGCCGATGCCCGTCACACCCTTGACACCCTAGCCCTCGAGGCGGTCGTTGAGGCACGGGCGGGAGGACAACGCTTAGTTCTCGCGTCCGCCAGGGGCCCGGGACGAGACGGGGTCGATGTCATCGGGGAGGTCTTGCGGGACTATGGTTGGGAGCTCCTGACGCATGGCACACGCAGCTCCAAAGTTGCGCGGTGGCCCCTGGCTGCTTGAGAGCTTGCCGATGCTGCCCGACGGGTGACCGATACTCCGCCCGGTGTCTACGTGGGAGGATGCGAGGCGCAGCCTGCTCAGTTGTGCCACGGCACGCGCGCTGGCAGGTGCTTTGCTCGGTCTCCAAGAAGCGTGCTGCCATGTTTGGCATGACCTGTGGTCGCAGTGTTGTGATGGTAGCTGCGTTCCGTCACGATCTGTGCTTCCGCAGCGATGCCACGGGTGCGGGGAGACAGCGTCGGTTTGGGTTCATCAATGTGCCTCCGCCCCTCTATGCGGGACATGTGGAGAGCGTGCCGATAGGGGGTGGCCTAAGGCGAGGTGGGCACTGCGGCACTCAGGGCAGATGTCCTCGAGTGCCTGGAGGACAATCCAGAGCGAACTGAAGGGCGTCGGAGTGGAAGGGGTACGGTGCCCCGAAGCGCCGTCGGCAGCCCTGCCCCTGCTGCTATGGTGGGCGGCTCTGGAGGGCGACTCGCGGGTACTCTGGTTGTTGCATCACGGAGGAAATGGTGATGACGTGGTGGGGGCCGGGGTAACGCAGATTGACAGGGTATGGGAAATGTGGGTGCACTTGCCACCGTCCCCACGTTGGACGCAGCGGAGGGGGTGGCGCCTGAGAAGCAGTGCCCTCATGGCCTGATTGTGCGGTTCTGACAGGCGGAGTATGTGCGGCGTGTCCTCCGCCCAGGCCCAAAACCGGTCCTTCTGCAGCTGAAAAAAACGTACAGAAAACGGATAGCGCAAGACGTGCATCCAGAAGCAGGGGTGGAGGCAAGAAACCGGAACGCGCAGAACGCGGATAACGCGCGGAACGCTCCCAGAAGCGCGTTCGGAGGCAATGATGTAGCACGTCATGAACGCAGAAAACACAGCCTAGGCCCCCCTGAAACTAGAGGCACACGTGCAACGCATTGACATACCCTCTTGTACTTGAACCACTGATCTTGCTTGCTGCGACAGTCGCAGACCTGGGGCAGGGCCCCCTTCTTTGCGGCCTTCGGCACCTTGACGTGGTACAGTTGCACCGTGGTCAAGTAGAAGGCCTTGCCGTCTTCCCAACCATCCGGCAGCTTCTTCTGCTTTTTGGCCCTCTGCTCCACCCACCCGCACCAGTACCCCGCTGTGCAGAAAAGAATGCAATCAAGAGAGCAGAAGCATGGGGAACCAAATCAATTAAAACAGTTAAAGGGGCAATGTCGAGTAAGCATGTGACGGACAAAAAGAACGAGGACAACGAAGGTTGCATGTTGCGGGCACATACCTGTTTGTGCTTTCAACTGGAAAACAACGAAGCTCATCTGGCCCGCCTCCTTATGCTTCCACTTCTCCAACGCTCCATCAGCCTTCAGCCACTGCTTACAGTTGTTGGGGTACAGCGGGGTGGTCATTTTGTGAGAAGAGGGCCTCTGGGGCAACGGGGAAGACGAAGAGAACGCGGCGAACGCAGCAAACGTACCTCCAGAAGCACGGGCGGAAGCACCAAAGCGGACACGGAAAACGCGGCCAACGCGCGGCACCTGTACAACGCTCAGAACGATGGAAGCAGAGGCAGAGGCAACATGCAAAGTGCTTCTCTCCTTGAAAATGGATGAACCGCATGAATACTCATGCGCGAGTGCGTCGGGCCACCTCAAAAACCCCCGGAAGCGTCGTAAAAGCCAGGGTGTTTTTCCCGACCCCTAGAAGCGCCCATTTCGCCATCTACGTCGTAGACAAAGGAATATATATATATATATATATATATATATATATATATATATATATATATATATATATATATATATATATATATATATATATATATATATATATATATATATATATATATACATAGTCATAGTCCTAGTCATAGTCATAACCACTTATCATGCCGTCTACTGGAGTTACCGGGCATCTCGCGCCGACAGGTGGTTCCTGCCTCGCTCGATCCCGTGGGTCCCAGGGCTGCCTAAGGTGGCCCACAGCATGACGGAGGACCCAGAGGACCGGGGATACCGGTCGACCAGGCTTTGGGGGCAGTGGCATCTGCAAAGCTTTAGCATTAGCAACGGCGACGGACGCTGGCCCGTTTGTTCGCCGGGGGTATGGGGGCAAGGCACAGCAACGCAGCAGCAACGCAAGTAGCAGAAAGCAAGGGCTTCTCCGTCCAGCGCAAAGCGGCAACCAAGGCACAAAGCAGCACGCATGCGGCGAAGCAAGAGCGGACTCTCCGTTGTTCGCGTACCCCCGCCACCGTGGTGACGTCCACTACCCGTGACCCCACGTAGTCCTTTGCCCGCAGCGTACACGTAAATGCCCACCACCCCTGACTCCACGTACCCCTCTGCCAGCACGCAATAACCCGTATATGCTTAGCCACGATTTCTGGGAGGCTCCAGCCTAGCCTAGCCCTCAGCTTTCATCGCCCCCATGTCCCCACAATGTACGCCGCCGACCCACCGCATCAGTCCCCTAGCAAAGTACAGAAACACGGCATCAACTCCACGTCCCCGAGGCACTGAGCTGCACCCACACCCCAGACATATACCATGCCGGCACTCCATGTCAGGGGCTAATGCCCAATCAGCTTCGAGGCATCCACTTGCCCATGTATAATATAACTTGAGGGTCTACAGGGGGGACGCCGGCCGCTACACGACGGGAGTGGCACAACCCGTGAATATCGCTGGCTGCGACTCGAACTGGTGGGTGCCGTAGCTTGGCTATCATCCCCCTGCAGGGGTACCCACCAGAGGCTCGCCCCGGGCTGTGGTTACCAGGTGCACCTCATCTGGCCCACATACATTGCCCTGGCGCCTACCCTTGTCCCTTACGTGCACTGATTGGCCAGCTCCCGTGGTTGCGCCACTTCCGCCACAGCAGCGGCCAGGCCGCAGGTTGGGCCTCCACCGACGATGTGGCGAGCCTACTTATAGCATTAGCCCACGTGTCACCCCCCGGACCACTCAGCATGCCGCTCCTCCTCTCTCCCCGCCTCTAGCCGACCGGACTGGCGCCCCCCAGGAGTAAGTCGCTACAATGGTGAGGCGACCGCATACTTAGCAATACGACGCCGCGCAGTACCGCTGTTGCCACGCCGATGCCATCTGCGAGCCGCCACCACACGCACCACCGCAACCGCAAGGCCATGGTCAGAGGTTAGACTATGTACATGCCCGCACGCACGGTCCCTCCAGTTTGTTAACGGGGCCAGGGGATGCCCCCACGCGCCCCCTGAGTTGTTAGAGGGGTCAGGGGGACACCCCAGTACCGCCATGCAACCCCGTAGCGCCCCCACAGTACCGGTCTCCAGTACCGCCGCGTACTCCCACCATACGGTCCCCAGTACCGCCGCGTACTACCACCATACGGTCCCCAGTACCGCCGCGCATACCCCCACGACGCCAGTACACCGTCATCTTGAACGGCGCGTACCCCTCGTGAGTGCTCCTCCGAGGCCGCCATGCCGTCTCAAGTACGCCCGCCATTCGATCCACCTGACGACCACGCCGTCACATTCCTCTACGCACACATCATCGCTGCGTCGCCGCTCCCGGGGTCTGCGGGATGTCCCCGCAACCCCGTGTTACACTCCCTGGGGGCGCCGCAACACATGCACCGTAGTGCCGGCAACAACGTCGCCCGCCCCCACACATATCCGTGCACCCCCGGTGTATCCCGAGCAACCAACCCCAATACTGCCGTAGCCAGGCCCCCAGTAGAGACCCCGTTGCCATGGGATTACCCTACAGGGGTTTGGGCCTTATTACCCTGGTCGGAACGACCCATGACACCTCACTGTTGTATGCGGCGACCCGGTGCAGGCGGGTGAAGCATCCCTGTCCGACCCTCATGCACGGGGGCAGTACGGCTCACCATCAGGCCGGCACGACCTGTCACATCGCGTTGGCCGTAAGAAGAAGAGGAGGAGGAGGAGGAGGAAGACGACTCCTCCAGCAGCAGCAGCAGCAGCACCAGCAGTGCCAGCGCCAGCGGCGCCAGTGGAAGTCAGCGGGCCCCTCCTCCGGAGAAGAAGGCCGCAAGGAGTACCGTTTTGGAGAAAGAGAAGGAGAAGCACAAGGAGAAGGAGAAGGACAAGGAGAAGGAGCCAGAGGCAGAAGGAGAGGCCATTGGGCAACAAAAGCAGGAGCTGGCAGCGGCGGCGCAGGACGTTGTGGTGGTGGAGGGTGCAAAGGGGAAGGAAGGGAAGGCCAAGGAGGGGAAGCCAAAGGGCAAAGAGAAGGGCAAAGAGAAGGGGAAAGAGAAGGGGAAAGAGAAGGCGGGCGGAGTGGGCAGCGTGGGATTCAAGATTGAAGGAGCGGTGGGTCCCCAGAAGTCCATCCCGGCGAAGACGACGCGCTTCGAGCACTACAAAGACAGCGCGCAATACGCAAACGACATGCAGGTGTTCTTCACGTCCCATGCGTTGTGTTTTGTGTGCCTCCGACCATGCTTCTAGAGACGTCCGCCGCGTTATGCGCGTGATCCGCGTGCCGGTTCTCTGCTTCCGGACATGCTTCTGGAGGACATTTGTGTGTTTTTCGCGTTCTTCAGGTTCTAGAGTCCGGACTGGCGGAGTATGGGGTGACACTGGGACGGCTGGAGAAGCACTACGGAGTGTGCTTGAGCGCGGACGCCAGTGGTCGGAAGGATGCTGCTGCTGCCACCCTGCTGCACAGCCAGGTGCGCCGACCGCGGTGCAGGGTCTGCTGGCCTGCGGCGTTAAGAACGCGCAATCCGCCTACGCCGCCCGTGAACACTCGGACCGCGTCTACCGGACGTCGGGGCACCGGCAGGCCACGGATGGGATCCTGAAAGGGATCTCCGTTTGTACTGGCTGCGTGGAGGCCCCGGAGAGGCCGCCCAGCGCGCTCGTGGGGACAGAGGCACCGGGCCCGGAGCTGCACGGGGTCCCCTTGGCAGCGCTGAAGGGGCAGCACCCCCTTGGGGAGCGGAGGCGACCGCCGCCGTCCCTTGCGAGCCTGGCCGCCGAAGATCTCGTGGACATGAGTACCGACGACCTCAAAGAGAGATACAAGAGAACGGTCACAATGGCCGGGATGATGGCGTATACCCTCACCGAAGACCGCGAGGAGGAGCTGCCGGCGACGGGCGCGTGGACGATTATCAAGAAGAGGGAGTTGGCGTCGATGCGGGTATGCTGCGTTATGTACGTTATGTACGTTCCGGTTTTTTGCCTCCCAACGCGCCTCTGGAGCTGCTTCCGGTTGTTCTGCGCGTTCGCCGCGTGATCCACGTTGCCGAAATCATGCTTCCGGACGTGCCTCCAGGGGTAATAATCCTCGTTCCGTGTGTTTTCGTTGCAGATGGCAGCAGATTACGGGGACGCTCGGAGCACAACCCAATTCCGTCCGCCACCCCCGTTTGTGTACCCCCATCTCCCGTGCCCGGTGCAGCCCCACCACCACCACCATCACCCCTACGATCACCACCATCAGCTGCAACCCCAACCGCAACCGCGGATGTTCGAGCCGGAGCCGGAGCCGTACGTCAAGATGGAGCAGGAGTGGGAGCAAGAGTGGGAGTGGCGGGGCAAGCAAGAGTACGTGGAACCGGGAGAAGCGGAAGGGGAATGGTGGGAGCAGTATGAGCGGCCACCGACGCAAGAGGAAGTCCAGGAAGAAGAACCGATGCAAGCCGAAGGTAGGGCCACTGTGTGTTCCATGTTCTGCATGTCCCCCTAATGTGATTTCGGTCGTGTTTCCAGAGGCGTCGGCCGCGTTTTCCACGTCATCCGCGTCCCGGACCGGTGCTTCCGGTCACGCCTCCGGGGGCAGTTACACTGTCCTGCACGCTTTTGGCGTCCCTTGTACGGAGCCCCGCGCCGACAGGGATTGCAGCATCACGCCGGTGGAGCACAGGAGGTCGCCGATCAACGCGAAGGTGGAACAGACTGGGGAGGAATCCGCCGACGAGAATGTTATGCTGGAGGTAGGTGTGAGTTCGTCGTTTGTCGCCGTTCACGTTCCGCGCGTTGCGTTCCTGTGCCTCCGACCATCCTTCTAGGGGCGTTCGCCGCGTTATGCGCGTGATCCGTGTCATTGTTGGTTTGCTTCCGCCGTGCTTCTGGAGTCATTCGCTGCGTGATCGACGGTATCCGCGTTCTTTTTGCCATTCAGTAACGCCCCAGAAGAAGATGCCGGCCGTCGGAACCGACTTCGAGAGCCCGGTGACTTGGCCAACGCCGGGTTCAACGCAGTCCACGGCCTCCTGGCCGGATGCCGACGAGGCCGTCGGCCGTAAGGCCTCCCAGCCCCACCCGGTGGCGCCCGCCTGGGCTAACCCAACGCCAGCACCCCTTACCCAACAGCCCCCCCACTGGTGGCAACGCGGTGGTGGCGGTTCGTGGCCTGCCCCTTGGACCGGCCACAAACGACCCCACAGCGCTGTGAGTTGATTCCTACACCACCAGCCGACCCGCATGGCGGGAAGGTGGAGAGAAAACATTAACAGATACACGGTTTGATTGGAAAAAGAATACGACCCACCGTTTTCTGCGTTGCCTGCGTTCTCCGTGCTCTGTTTCGTGCGCCTCTTGCATGCTTCTGGAAGCATTCCCCTGTGTTTTCCGCGTTCTCCGCGTTCTGCGCGTTCCGGTTAGCGTGCCTCCGAACGTTCCTCTAGAAGCTGTGCACACTGTGTTTCGCGTATTTGGTGTGTACTGTGTGTCCCATCATTGCTACCAACATTTTTTTAGAGCACTTTGAAATGCCTCTTAATCTCTCGGCTGGTCGACTCCGCAAGGAGCACTGTGCCACTTCAATTGAGTATGGGTTACGACCCGGGGAGTCCAAACTCGGTGAGCTAGACACGGATGGAATATGGGACTACATGATGAAACCCATTGTAGATGCCCAAGAGGCCATCCTCCGAGCCCGGGAAAGGGAGGACCTCATCCCCTTAGTACCACGGTACAACACCTTCGTGCTCTCACACGCCACCGCACAACGGCTTGCGCGTGAGGGCCGCCCCTTCATCGCCATGGTGCGAAAGGACACGGCCGGTGTCCTGCAAGCCGGTGACCGCATCCAGGCCGGGCAGACGGCTGTGGCCACGGTTGACGGCCACAAGTACGCCCTGCAGGTGTACAAGCAGCCGAAAACCGGAGGCAAACCTCCCAAATTGGTGCCGATCTTGTCCAACGTGTGGTACGCTGCGCGGGGCCCCCTGCACCACACGGGCCGGGAAATCCACCCCCTCGTTGCTACGTACCGCCAACTGGCACGGGGGGTGGACTCTGCCAACCAGATGGCGTTGCAGATGCGCCTCTTGGGAAGGCAGATGTCCTGGTCGCAAGCCGTGCGAGGCTTCTTGCTGCGATACGCCGCGGCCAACGCGCTTGCAACCTGCCGCGCCCTAGAAAGGTGCCGTGGCACGGATAGCATGTGGGAGTGGCAGTGGGCCCTCCTTCGCCGCCGGTACTGTACTGATGCGCAGCCGCGACGCAACATCCACGTCCCCGTTGCCGGCGCCCAACGGCGCACTTGTGCACATTGCGGCAAAGGCCGCACACAATACGTGTGTAGCGGATGCCCGGACACCCCGTTGCATGTGCAATGCTTTGCACCCGCGCACGGGATCACTACAACGGGCACGGAGGACGCCGAGGGAAGCGAGCCGCCCCTTAGCCAGGAGACTCAAGAGGAGGACGCCGGGGAGGACGACCCGGAAGCGGACGGCGAGGACGAGGAGGAGGCGGATAGCGATGAGGAGGAAGAAGAGGAGGAAGCGGAGGACGCTAGAGGGAGCGTAGAGGACGATACGTTGGAGAACTTCTCCTTGAGCGTGCAGTAGACGGGGTGGCGGAGGCGGCCGTGGTGGGATCGAGAAGGTCATGGCCGCCAAGCCTATGCCATCCCCACCCGTGGGGACCAGTGCGAAACCTGGGGGGGACCAACCGCGTAGGCTGGATACCCAACTGTGAGGACGCGGCCCCCCCCAACATAGGTGTGCTGTGTTTTACGCGTTATCCGCGTTCTGCGCGTTCCGGTTCAGTGCTTCCGCACATGCTTCTGGAAGCGTTTTTCGCGTTCTCCGCGTTATCTGCGTTCCGGAGCGTTCTGGAGCGTTATCCGCGTTCTGCGCGTTCTCCTAGCTTACGGGGATAACGTACTAGCAGGTATGGTGAGTGGAAGCCCAAAAATGGCGCTTCTGTAGACAAAGGAATATATATATATAGATAGATAGATAGATAGATAGATAGATAGATAGATAGATAGATATATATATATATATATATGTGTGTGTGTGTGTGTGTGTATGTATATATATATACCACGGCCCTTGACACCATCAAGTCTGTCTGCGGATGCAACCTGGCCTGGAGACCGCATGCGGTGTATCGGCCGAAGGTGGTCCTGTCCCCGGAGCTCACGGCCTCCAGCGCGGCGTCCCTTGGAAGAGTCATGCAGAGCCCCCACTCTGACGTGGCATGGCTGGAACCCCACTGATACTGCTGGGTGCCGGTGGCGACTAAAGTCACATCGTCTGACGCGTCGCCCCAGGGAGACAACGCCACCAACGTGGCGGTGGCCAGCCACGAGAGCCCCACGTGGACGGGTGCCATCTACAGCACGGTCCCGGAGGCGGAGATCATCGGCGCGGCGGCATACCTGTTGCACACGCCCCCGTCAGCGTGCATGCTGCACGTGGTGGATGCCTCCATCATTGGAGCGCATCTCCGCAAGGCCCAGGAGGCCCTGTATCGTGGCATCAAGGGGCCGACCTCACATCTGGTCAACCAGCACGCACTGAGCTGGATAGTGGAGGGGCTGCGGCGGCTGCCACGCCGAGTTGGGGGGCCGCACCACTGGGTGGTGAGGCAGAGCTTGCACTTGGCGGCGGTCCCGCTCGAGGCGCCGGACTCTGCCGCGGCCCGTGCAATAGCTCCGCATGTTCATCTCGTCCTACCAAAGGAGCAGCCATCCTCTTGGTGCCGGGGGATGATGGAGAGCTCGAGCCGCGTGTGCCATCCATGCAAGCCCTTCAGCACGTCCGGGAGATGGAGTGGCGCTCGCTAGCGGCACGCACCAGGGCGCACACGCCACTGGCTGGCGCCTGTGAGGCGGTGCCCCCGGGAGCTGTGCACCACGGCCCAACGCACAGAAATATGCTGCGGGCACGTGACGGTCGCTTATCCACCATGCAGGTCATGCGGCGGTGGAGGCAGAAGCTCACGCGTGTGGCAATACCGGCCCACCCCTGTATCTTCTGTGGGGGGCCGGAAGAGGACATTGGCCACATGCGCTTGCTGTGTGCGCGGGACGAGGAGGTGGCAGGGCTCCTGTGCAGGCGTGTGGAGGAGTTCACGGCGGAGCTACCCCTGACGCACAGGGCGGTGGAGTTCGTGGCGTGGAGGGAGCACGGCTGCAGGTGGACGGAATCCCTGATGGCGGGTGTCGTCCCCGGGGACCCGAAGCGGCAGTTCGCTGGGGTGCGAGCGGCGTCGTCCCGTGGCCCTGCCAAGGCCAGGCTCCTTGTGGAGGACATGGTCCAGATTGGGGAAGATGTGTATGCCCGCAGGAACCATCGGCTCACCCAGATCATGCAGCTGCCGATGCAAGATCGAAGGAGGGCGGTATACCTGTTCCTGCGAGGTGAAACACCCTTCTGCCCGCCGGCAGGGAGGATCCAACGGCGTCCGCCTTGGAACCCGTTTGCCGGCTTCCCCAGCGACCTGCAGGCGACCTTTCAGAGGGCACCGCTGCACGCACTGCTGGTGCCAAGGTCGTACATCGCGCACGAGGAGGCCATGTCCTTGTTCCCTCACTGGATGGCGGCGGTGGCGCAGGCCTTCAGCCAGTGGATCGGTTCCTGGGTTGCTCGGGACTTCCCGGCATTCAGGGAGTGGTCCCGCGTGGTATCGGCGCAATCGTGGGCCACGGTGCGTGGTGCCATGGTGAGAGACCCTGACGGCCAGAGTGATTCCTGGCTCCAAGTGTACACCAACCATCGGGCTGTGGGGAACGTCATGGGCTGGCCTCGCGAAGTGCTGCCGGTCCTTCGGCAGCCTCTGTGCGGTCTCCCAATCCTGGCGGTACCTGTCGTGCTTGACGTGGGTACGTTGTGGCTGTATGACCGACAGCTGCGACGAGCCATACCAGCGGTCGCGGAGCGGCGGTCCATGGCCGTGTTGGTGGGCTCCAAACAGTTGGCACGGGTACAGGGCGACGACGCGCAAAGCCATGTCACGGATGCCATGTTCTCTCTGCCCGAGGGGGACGACCACGTGGCTGCCGACGCCCGTCACACCCTTGACACCCTAGGCCTCGCGGCGGTCGTCGAGGCTCGGGCGGGAGGACAACGCTTGGTTCTCGCATCCGCCAGGGGCCCGGGGCAAGACGGGGTTGATGTCATCGGGGAGGTCTTACGGGACTATGGTTGGGAGCTCCTGACGCATGGCACACGCAGCCCCAAAGTTGTGCGGTGGCCCCGGCTGCTTGAGAGCCTGCCGATGATGCCCGACGGGCGACCGATACTCCGCCCGGTGTCCACGTGGGAGGAAGCGAGACACAGCCTGCCGATTTGTGCCACAGCACGCGCGCTGGCAGGTGCTTTGCTCGCACTCTAGGAGGCGTGCTGCGATGTGTGGCACGACCTGTGGTTGCAGTGTTGTGATGGTAGCTGCGTTCCGTCGCGGTCTGTGCTTCCGCAGCGATGCCACGGGTGCGGAGAGACAGCGTCGATTTGGGTTCATCAATGTGCCTCCGTCCCACTATGCGGGACATGTCGGGAGCGTGCCGATAGGGGATGGCCTAAGGCGAGGTGGGCACTGCGGCACTCTGGACAGATGTCCTCGAGTGCCTGGAAGACAATCCAGGGTGACATGAAGAGCGTCCGAGTGGAAGGGGTGCGGTGCCCCGATGCGCCATCGGCAGCCCTGCCCCTGCTGCTATGGTGGGCGGTATTGGAGGGCGACTCGCGGGTACTTTGGTTGTGGCATCACGGAGGAAATGGTGACGGCGTGGTGGGGGCCGGGGGTAATGCATATTGACAGGGTGTAGGAACTGTGGGTGCACCTGCCACCGTCCCTACGCTGGACGCAGCGGAGGGGGTAGCGCCTGAGAAGCAGTGCCCTCATGGCCTGATTGTGCGGTTATGGCAGGCGGCGTATGACGGCCAACGCGATGTGACAGGTCGTGCCGGCCTGATGGTGAGCCGTACTGCCCCCGTGCATGAGGGTCGGACAGGGATGCTTCGCCCGCCTGCCCCGGGTCGCCGCATACAACAGTGAGGTGCCATGGGTCGTCCCGACCAGGGTAATAAGGCCCAAACCCCTGTAGGGTATTCCCATGGCACCGGGGTCTCTACTGGCGGCCTGGCTACGGCAGTATTGGGAGTGGTTGGTCGGGATACACCGGGGGTGCACGGATTTGTGTGGGGGCGGGCAACATTGTTGCCGGCACTACGGTGCATGTGTTGCGGCGCCCCCTGGGAGTGTTACACGGGGTTGCGGGGACAACATGCAGGCCCCGGGAGCGGCGACGAAGCGGTGATGTGTGCATAGAGGAATGTGACGGCGTGGTCGTCAGGTGGACTGTATGGCGGGCATACTTGAGACGGCGTGGTGGTCTGGGAGGAGCACTCACGAGGGGTACGCGGATTTCAAGGTGACGGTGTACTGGCGTCATGGGGGTATGCGCGGCGGTACTGGGGTTCGCATGGTGAGGGAGTACGCGGCGGTACCGGGGAGCCGTACTGTGGGGCCGCTACGGGGTTGCATGGAGGTACTGGGGTGTCCCCCTGACCCCTCTAACAACTCAGGGGGCACGTAGGGGCATCCCATGGCCCCGTTAACAAACTAGAGGGACCGTGCCTGCGGGCATGTACATAGTCTAAGCTCTGACCATGGCCTTGCGGTTGCGGTGGTGCGTGTGGTGGCGGCTCGCAGGTGGCATCGGTGTGGCAACAGCGGTACTGCGCGGCGTCGTATTGCTAAGTATGCGGTCGCCTCACCATTGTAGCGACTTACTCCTGGGGGGCGCCAGTCCGGTCGGCTAGAGGCGGGGAGAGAGGAGGAGCAGCATGCTGAGTGGTCCGGGGGGTGACGCGCGGGCCAATGGTATAAGTAGGCTCGCCACATCGTCGGTGGGGGCCGAACCTGCGGCCTGGCCGCTGCTGTGGCGGAAGAGGTGCAACCACGGGAGCTGGCCAATCAGTGCAGGTAAGGGTCAAGGGTAGGCGCCAGGGCAATGTATGTGGGCCAGATGAGGTGCACCTGGTTACCACAGCCCTGGGCGAGCCTCTGGTTGGTACCCCTACAGGGGTTCGATAACCAAGCTACGGCACCCACCAGCCCGAATCCCAGTCAGCGATATTCACGGGTTGTGCCACTCGCGTCGTGTAGCGGCCGGCGTCCCCCCTGTAGACCCTCATGTTATATTATACGTGGGCCAGTGGATGCCTCGAGGCTGATTGGGTACTGGCCCCTGACATGGAGTGCCGGCACGGTATATATCTGGGGTGTTGGTGCTGCTCAAGGCCACGGGGACGTGGAGTTGATTCCGTGTTTCTGTACTATACTAGGGGACTGATGCGGTGGGTCGGCGGCGTACATTGTGGGGACATGGGGGCGATGAAAGCTGAGGGCCAGGCTAGGCTGGAGCCTCCCAGAAATCCTGGCTAAGCATATACGGGTTATTGCGTGCTGGCAGTGGGATACATGGAGTCAAGGGTGGTGGGCATTTACGAGTACGCAGCTGGCAATGGATTACGTGCGGTCACGGGTGATGGACGTCTCCACGGTGGCGGGGGTACGCGCACATCGGAGAGTCCGCTCTTGCTTCGCGACATGCGTGATGCTTTGTACCTTGGTTGACGCTTGCGCTGGACAGAGAAGCCCTTGCTTTCTGGTTGTTGCGATGCTGCTACGTTGCTGTGCCTTGCTCCCTTACCCCGGCGAACAAACGGGCCAGCATCCGTCGCCGTTGCTAATGCTAACGCTTTGCAGATGCCACTGCCCTCAAAGCCTGGTTGACCGGTATCCCCGGTCCTCTGGGTCCTCCGTCATGCTGTGGGCCACCTCAGGCAGCCCTGGGACCCACGGGATCGAGCGAGGCAGGAACCACCCGTCGGCGCGAGATGCCCGGTAACTCCAGAAGACGCCATGATAAGTGGTTATGACTATGACTATGACTATGACTATATATCTATGTATATATACATATCTATATCAATATATGTATATATATATATATATGTATATATATATATATATATATATATATATATATATATATCTATATATGTATATATATATATATATATATATATATATATATATATCTATATCTATATAGATATATCCATATATATATATATATATACATCTATATATGTATATATATATATATCTATATCTATATAGATATATCTATATATATATATATATATATATACACATCTATATATGTATATATATCTATATCTATATAGATATATATATATATATATATATATATATATATTCATCTATATATGTATATATATCTATATATATATATATATATATATCTATATACACACATATATATATATCTCTATATATATGTGTGTATATCTATATAAATATCTATATCTATATATATCTATATCTATATATACATAGATATAGATATATATATATATATATATATATATATGTATATGTAAATATGTCCGGAATCTATCTATATATATTTTTTTTTGATTCTTGCAGGTTTTTGTGATGGATCCCCCCCGGCGACCGGGCGCCGCGGGGGGTACAGCGAAACCCGGGCGGGGGGGCAGCCGGGGCCTGCCAGGGCCGCGCCCCCCGCGGCATTTGGAGTGGCTGCCCGCGGCGGCGGCTCCTGCGTGGGCTGTGGCAGCGGCGGGCGGCCGCAGCGTGGTGCCACTCAAACTGACGACACCGACGGTAGAGGCCTGGTGCGTGCCTGCAACATGCGTGCAAATTGCCTACACAGTGTCCTCCATAGTGTCAGGAGGGGAAAAGGGCAGGGGAGGTAGGGGGAGGCAAGGCCAGCGCGGGGCACCAGAGGGCGAGGGGGCCAGAGGAGCCCGCGGGGCACGGCGTAGAGGGAAAAAGGCCGCAGGCGGGTGCAGTGCAACGTGCGTGCAACTTGCCAAGAAACCAGGGCACCAGGGGGCAGAAAGGTATAGCGGGAGTGGGAGGGTTGCCTCGCACATTGCCCTGCACAGTGCACGCCAGGGGGGTAGAGTTAGGGCGGGGACAGAGAGACAGAAGGCCAGAGACCCTGAAGCCCGGAAAGAGGGGCAGGGGAGGGTGAGGGAGGACGAGCAGACAAGGGGCAAGACAGGGCCAGGGAGCCGGAGCGGAGAGGGGGAGCGGAGAGGGAGGGTTGCCTCGCAAATTGCTCCACACCGTGCTCGCGCTCGCCGGAGGGCAGAGGGTAAAAGGTGGCGGCGAGGGGAAAGGGGCGTGCTTGCACGGACTAGTGTATGCACATTGTATGCCCCGGGTTGTTAGAGCGGACAAGGGGCAAGAACAAAAAGAGTGCCCCACAACCGAGCTGGCCACCCGCGGCGCGCGGGGGCTCTGGACACGGCGGGACGCCGCAGCGTGCTGCCACTAGGCAGCCAGCCCCCGAAGGTACAATGTGCAACGTGCCTGCGTAGTGTCATGCAACGAGGGAAGGTAGGGACGAGGGAAGAGGAAACGGGTAGGGCGAGAGAGGTAGGGCACACAAGAGACGAGAGAAGACCGGAAAACCGGAGAAGAGAGGGGGAGGGACGAGAGGGACAGAGGAGGTTTCGCACATTGCTCTGCACCGTGCGCGCACAGAGGGAGGGTGAGGGAGCGGAGGAGAGCAGAGGGGAGGTTGGACGCACAGTGCGCGCCTCGGAGGGCAGATGAGGAATGGGTAGAATAGGACAGGGTAGGGGATTGGGGCGAGTTTGTCACGCACCGTGTCGTGCACAGTGCGCGTCCTGTAACACGGTCTGACCTCATTCGTGCCTGTGTCATGTCGAGTCATCCATGCCTGGAGACGGATACAGGAAATGGCACGAGGGGGACGGGCACCTGCGGCGCCATCCGTTGGGCCTCCCGTGCAGTGACCCAACTTGTAGCGCAAAGGGGACGCGCACCAGTGGCGCCATCCACTGGACCCCCTGCGCCTGTTGCAATTATTGTGGTTCAAGTGGAATGCGCAGTGGGGACAGGCACCAGCGGTGCCATCCGGTGGGCCCCCTGCGGCAGCGATTATGCAGTTTAACTAGGTGGCCAGGGGATGCCACAAATGAATCCCCCGCCCGTCTCCCCGCGTCACTGCCATGGGACCTCAGGGGCCTCCATCGCGCTCGGGGGTGGCAGTGACCCGGGGGACGAGAGCGTCCGGCCGCTTTGTAGCCGCCACTTCCAGCGGACTTATACCACGGCACCGGTATCAGGCCGCTTGGAAGTGGATACACAAACACCAGGGAGGGGATGGGCAGTCAGCCCCCTCCCCCCCCCCCGGGCTGTTGGGTGCCGACACAGGGGCCCTCCCCTCGTCCAGGGCAGCGGATTACGCAAGAAGCCTTCGAGGCGTACGGTAAGTCCTCCCCACTACCCGCACTTCCTCATCTTCAGATTCCACCCAGGTATGTACCTCCTCCAATAAGTATGGGCACAGGAGGGAGCAGGCACGGGACACTGAACACCTGGCAGAGACGTGGCGACTACCGCCAAGGGGCAGCAACGGCCGGAGAACCTGGGGTATACTGCCGCAACCCAAGGAAAGGGCATCATCGTGCCACACGTGCTCGCAACGTGCATGTACTTTGCGCCCCCCCCCCCCCCACCGCCCGCACCCCCAGACCAAGGACAGGTCGGAGCCCCATTGCCATGCACAGTGCGTGCCCCCAATAGACAGAGTGGCCTGGTGGGGAGGCAGCAGGGAGAAGAAGAGGTACAACAGGACCGTGCCTCGCAGAGTGCTCGCACAGTGCTTGCCCCCAATGGAAGGAGCATGCTCGTTGCCAGAGGCTGGGACGCAGGGTACGAAGGGCGCCGAAGAGGGCCACACGGCTAACCCCCCCCCCCCCACAGAGGGGGACAGAGAGGAACCAAAGCGGGCGGGGAGGCCCCCCACCGCAGACAAGTGCCGCGCCTCGTGCTTGCATCGGGCTCGTAGCGTGCATACTCCGGAGAAAAGACAACAAGCCCCCCCCCCCCCCCCCCCCACGCCCCAACCCCCTGAGGAAGGGGACGAAGACGGCGTGCCCCCCACGGACAAAGAAGATGGGTGGGGAGGCAGCAGGGAGAGGACGAGGTACAACAGGGCTGTGCCTCGTAGAGTGCTCGCACCGTGCTTGCCCCCAACGGGGGGAACATGCCAAGGGTAGGGACACAGGGTACGAAGGGCGACGAAGGGAGCCACACGGCTAACCCCCCCCCCCACAGAGGGAGAAAGAGAGGAGCCGAAGCGAGCGGGGAGGCCAAGAAGGGGACAGCCCCTCCCCGCAGGCCAATGCCGCGCCTCGTGCCTGCATCGTGCTCGCAGCGTGCATGTTCCGGAGGACAGACAACAAGGGCGCCCCCCCCTCCACCTCACCCCCACCCTCCCAGGAAGGGGACGAAGACGGCGGGGAGACGGCATGGGGACATGGGGGGGACGCAGGAGAGACCACAAGGCCGGAGGGAGAGACGAGCGGCAAGCGGTGGGGGCGCCAGGCAGCCTGAACCCGGCCCTGGAACCGACGAACAAAGTGCCAGAGCGGGGAAAGAAAGCAGGGGGCAAGCAGGGCACGGCAGGAACTTGGGAGAGCAGAAAGGAGCGCGGGAAGGGGGAAACCCCAGAGTGGAAAGCGGGGGGGCGAGGGCCAACACAGCGGACGGGGGGGGGCCGGGGCGACAAGAGCCCGAAGGAGACGCTGGCGAGGGACCCAACCCCAGGAGTTTGCCCCCCCCCCCCCCGGTGACCGTATCGGCCCCACCTGAGCGCACGCAATAAGGTGGGATACGCCCGGGACCGTTGGCCAGCGGCCCGTGGTGGCACCAGCCTGGGGGGGTGGCCAATGGGCCTGACCAGGAGCACTCCCCACGGCTCGTACTGCGGTTCGTGTCCTGTGAGGGGCTGCGGGTAGGGCACACCGTCCGTCGGGGTAGGCAAGAGACGCGTCTATCCCGCAAGGACTCCCCTGCGACCCACAGTGTACCCGACCCCGGTGTGGGAAACGGCCGATGTACCTGGTTACGACGCAGATCCATTTGTACGAAGCGGGTACAAATGGACGGCCTGTACAACAGAGTTACACCCTGACGGGGAGTGCATGCCTCGGCCCCCGCAAGAGGAACTCACGGGGGGGGGGGACCCGAGCCAGCGTCAGGCAGCCCCCCCCCCCCAACCCCACCACACTACACCCCCACCAAAACCCTTGTCCAGAGGCGAGCACAAAGGGGGCAACACCAAAGGCAACGAAGCAAGAAAGGGGAGGGGGGGGAGCGCGAAAGAAGGGAGAGCAACTGTGTCGTGCAACGTGTCGTGCATCATGCGGCCAGCAGCAAGCGGGACGGGCCACCGAGTCCACCCGTTCACCCGTATCCATAGCTCGCACGGTCTTCGATAGCTAAATGTCGCTACCTGTCCCCACCAATCCCGTGGAGTTCTCGGCCTTCCGGCGACGTGCCCGGCGCCTGGTAGACACGGTGTCCGATCTCGTCAGACACGGGCCGCACACGTATGGGGCGTTCGAGGCGCGCGTGGACGCAGATCGTCCGGCCAGGGACAACGGATGGGACCACTTCGTCGACGTCTGCTTGCGGCAGATGTTGCCTCGCAATCTCCCCCCGTACAATGCGCCTCACATTCAGGCGCAGTTCGCAGCAGGCATGGTGCCGGTTGGGGTACACCTACTCAACCGACTACTCCAACGTCTACAAGATGATCTCGGACAGCTCGAGGACGCTCAGCGCCGGCGGCCCCCGATGGGGCCGGTGGCGGGTTGGCCAGGTTATGCGGCGCCGGGTGCGTTTCCGATGCCGCCGCCCCGAGGCTTCGTGCCCCTGCCGTTACCGCCTTTTGGGGCTCACCACCACCACCAACTCCATCACCATCACCTCCTCCACCACCCCATCGGGTTCCCCATGATGCAGCATCACTTCCCACACCAACACGTACACCCAACTGCTTTGCCACAGCTCCCTGTCCACCATCACCATCACCATCACCCCCACCATCGCCTTCCGCACCAGCATGTGGCGTACCCGCATCCCTTGCACCAACAGCGGCATGCGCATCCTCAGCCGCCTCAGCATGCGGTACCGGTTCCCCCCGCGGCGTTAGTGGGGGGTCCGACGGTGGCCGCGTAATCTGCATCATCTGCGACATCTGCGCCCCCACTGGTACCTGCGCCAGGGCCGGGAGTCCAGCAGCTGGGGTTGTCGCAAGGGGAGGCGCATTGCGTGCCCCAAGGCGCGGCGGGGAGAATGGCTCCCGTTCGGGCCCCAGGGGCGCAGGCGGCCGAGCCACCCCTGGCGGTGCCCGTGGCGAGGCCTACTGGAGCGGGACCTCCACCGCAGGCGGCCTCGGCGCCGGATCCAGCCGTACCGCGAGGGGCCCCGCCCGTGGTGCCGGGAGGGCCCGTGCCGGTACCGAGTGGTCCGCCTCTGACGCATGGGGTGCAGGACACGACCCCCATGGGGGGACCTACAGCGGGGGTACAGGCGGTGGATGCGGCGCAGGAAGCGGCAGTGGCCGGCCCCGCGGGACATAAGCGAGCTGCTCGCGCAGGCTTTGGATGCGTACCGGCGGGAAGCCGCGGGAAGCGAGGGAGCCACGCAGGCGGCACTCCTGAGTGAGGCTGACGTTGGCGAGTTGATCGCGCAGGCACTCGCAGCCGTTGCCCCGAGGACGGAGGAGGCCAACGAGGAGCCGTCGGAGAGGGCTGAGTGGGGGGGATAGGATACAGGGCGGGGAGTACAGGAGGCGCACGCACAGGCGATGGGCAATGGGGTCGTGGAGCCAAGTGGGGAGCTTGCCAAGGTGGAAGGAGTGGAGGACTGGATGTGGGAGTGGCAGGATTGGCCCCAGGTGGAACCCGGTGAGGCGTGTCCGGCGGGACTGGTGTACAGCATGGACCTCCATGCGGGCATTAGCTGGGCCCGGCTGCCCGACAACCTGCGGGCACGGTTGGACGCGGTGGAGGCGGCAAGGGGCAGAGGCGCTGACGAGCGGCCTCTGGCGCCCTTCCCACCGCGACCGGACACGCCGCCGGTGGTGATTGCAGCCGGAGACGAGGCGCAGGAAGAGCAAGAGGCGGAGAACAAGGGGGACGAAGAGGCGTACGGGCCCGGCGAGTTGGCACTGGCCCTCGTGTATGAGGACGACGCCGGGCCCGACGTCTACGCCGGCATGGACGTGGACCCGGCGAACGCGCCGCTACTGCCCATGCCCACCGCGGTGCCGCCCCCTCCCCTGGGGAGCTGTGAGCAGCGGCACTGCAGGTACCATGCGGCCGAAGGTGCCCACAGGCACCGCCTCATGGGTACGGGGCAGCGGGAGGCAGGGATGCTGGCAAGCGCCCTGGAGCGCTACGAGCTCCTGCGCCCAGCGCAGGTCGCCCGGGAGATGGACCTGGTGGCCGGGTCCCCGGACGACGGCCAGGTCCGCTGCGTCCAGCTGGGGGATGCGGCAGTCCTGGGTCACCACCCCGGTGATGTCCGGGCAGCCGAGCCCCACGAAGGCCTCCCCCTGTCGGTGCGCCTGTCGGTGGGGCGCCTGCTCGACGAGCGGGCTGGAGGACGTGTGGCGGGACGAAGGCCTGTACGTGGCCTTGTGGCGGGCTGGGGCTGACGCTTGGCATCGCGAGCAGGCTATTAGGCCCCTCACGCCCCAGGCGCTGGGGTCCCATGTGCTCCTGGTGGCGATGCACCCCAAGGGCGCAGAGGTCGTGTTCGGCACGGACCGCCTGCTGCTGGCCGGTGCTGGAGTAGTCCTCGTCCCCACCTCCAGCAGCTACCGCCTTGAGGGTCGCGGCGGCGACCTCAGGCTGCCGGTGGTGGTGGGCACGCGCCTCGGCACGGGCACAGACCCCCAAGGGTCGGAGCACGCGGTCCCGGTGGGGGGGGAGAGGAGGCAAGCTGTGACGGTGACGCGGTGGGGCAGGAGCAGCCCACGGTGGCCGGGGAGGAGGTGGACGTGCAGGCCCTTGTGGCGGTGGCCCTGGCGAGGTTCACGGCTGTAGCGGGCCCGCCACCGACGACGGAGGCGATGGAGGAGGAGGACCAACACAGGAGGAGTGACGAGGCACAGGACCCCATGGAGCAGGACGAGGAGCCGGAGTTCGTGGGGGCGAAGGAGGCACGTGAGGCGGGTCCACAAGAGCTGGGAGTGGCGGACAAGGCTGGGCCGAAGACGGGGGAGGTGGAAACCTGCAGGCGCTGGGCCAAGGGGTGGTGCATGCGGGCGGATGCCTGCCGATATGCCCATCCCCAACCGCCGGTGCCGCGGGGAGTACCCCAGGATTTGCTCCTGATCCTCCAGGCCATGGCCCGTGTGGGGGCCCTCAGCCTGGACCGGAGCCGGAGCCTTAGCCGGAGCCACGGAACGCTGCTGCGTGAAGTGGTGGCAAAGGCGCAAGGAGGAGGGCTCCCGGCGCTGGGTTATGCGGTGGAGTGCGGGGGCCTGACCGAGTGGGCGGTGGCGTTGCCATGTGGCATGGCGGCCCTGCTCACCCCGTTCCCGGTGGTCCCGTGGAGGGACATGGTCGCCGTCCAGCAGGCCAACGTGGGGTGGGTGTGCACGTGGCACACACATTCTGCCGGCATGGACCCACGCGAGTGGCAGGCTAAGGCGGTCATGACGTACCTGTCCTGGTCGCTGCCGGCAGCGCCGGGTGCTTGGGCGCAGTGGTGGGACAGGGCGCTCCACTGGGCGAGGCATGGCGGTGCTGTGGCAGCCTGCCCTGACCTCCCGCGCGAGCCCGTCTCCGTCCATCCGTGGACTGTCTCCCTGCACCTCCCCACAGTGGCGGCCCGCCTTGCGGCCACGGACCCGGAGGTCTTGCTGCTAGGGGACGAAGAGGGTTCAAGGCTTCGCCTGGGACAGGGACTGGAGGTTCGCACTGCCCGCCTCCCCAGCCATGTGGACACGGACATCCTGGAGGGACTCCAGTTCACACGGGCTGACGGGGCTGATGTGTGGACCGCCGTCCATCGCCAGCTCCCAGACGCATGGCCCCAGGTGTTCCGGCCCCCTGGCCACGAGCGTCTGGTAGGGGTGGAATGGCGCGTATGGGCCGCCAACAGCCCATGCCCGCCGGTAGTGGTCCTGCCCAGGAGAACCAGCCACCCCAGCTGGGAGACCGTGGCAGTCTTCTGGGGATGGGTGGCGGTCCGTGGGACTGGTGGCCACGTCTTCATTGCCCCGCGGGGCACGGTGATCGAGACGGACGGGGGGATGGGGTTGCAGCTCACGGCGGAGCCCCTGACCACGCATGTGGTGGTGGTTGTCCTCCAATGGGGAGCCGTCAGGCCTCAGCCATGGCGCGATCCGGTCGCTCGGGCCGTCTGGCGCGACCTGCCGGTCCTTAGGGCGGCCGTCTGGTCAGGAGGAGCAGGGCGGCATCTCCCGGGCGCACTCCCCTGGCTGCGGGACAGCGGACACGCCTGTCCCCCACCAGCTGAGTTGCGTGGCGCCCTGGAATGCTTGTACTCCAAGCCCAGGCACCACTTCCTAGTGGCCGCGGACCATGGGGTGGAGCTCAGCGACGACGTGGTCGCGCTGGCAGCCGACGTGGTGCAGTGCCTTGCCCCCCACACCGTGATGCCCCCGAGGGAGGGGTGGGAGGGCCAGCGGCACGACCAAACCCCGGCTGCCCTCCTCATCACGAGGTACGTCGAGCTGGGCGGCTAAGCGGCGGTGTACCTCGACCGGTCAGAGAGGCCGAACATGCGGCAATGGACGGCCCACCACCTTCTGGCCCCTGACATGCAGTTGACCATGGACCCGCTAGGCCAGCGTGTGATGTCAGGGGCCCCACCCCGTGGCCACACACATGAGACATGGCGGTCCGGGCGATGCGCATGGCATCCAGGGGCCAGAGGGCGCGGTGGCCGCGTGCGGAGCATCTGCTGGTGACGGCCCGGGCGGCACAGGTGCAGCAGCCAGCCGGCAACAACAAGGGCTGTGGCGTGTGCGCCCTCATGTCCGCCGTCGGTACCCTCTCAGGGTGCCGAGGCCGGGCAACCTCCTGTCCACGCTGGACAGGCGGTGGGTGGCAACGGTGGTCGTCAATAGGGACATGGGGCCCATCGCGCGTGTGCCGTCCCTGGGGGAGCTGCCCGCAGCGGTGCTGGATGCCCTGCCGGCGCCCCGCACACCCTTGGACGTGGCGGACGTCCCGCACAACGTGGGGTTGCCTAGGGCGCACATGCAGCATGCCCTGCTGTGTATGGCGGCGGCGGCGGACGGGGGGATGTCCATGTTGATGACAGTGTCCCTGCAGCATGTGCAGGACGCGATGCAGCAGCAGCGGATGCATGCCCCCCAGCCGTGGGAAGAGAGCGCCAAGCGGTCGTCCATGTGTGGAGAGTGCCATATGAGGCGTGTATTCCCCTGAAGTATGGAGATCCAATTCACAGACTGAACCAACAGATCAAACAATCAATTCCTGGGACCAAACTGTTTGCAGTCAACCGTCCACAGCCAAATCTCAGGAAGCACTGGCACAGAGCGCTGGTAAAAACCCTGAATGATTTGGGGAATGTCCAGCCAGCTGCAGACAGTTTGTCTAGGGATGCCAGCCTGTTGTTGAATTGTCGGGCAGCAGCTGAAAATGGCAACTGCAGCCAGAGTAAGCGCCGCCGCGTCGCCTGAACAGGTCGCGCACACTGCCAAAATATCATGTGTTTTGAATATTTGTGAATGCAATTCCTGCGCTATGCACATGTATTTTCAGTGAAGTCAGTGAACCAGATGTATAATACACCAGATGGAACACGCCAGTAAAATGACGGATGTCTGCATGTGTGATACACGCACTGATGTGAGATAAAGAATGTCTTTTTGAATATCCTTTGTTATCTCATGCTCAGACTGATGAGGGCCTAGTGTTGGGCCGAAACCGGTCTCGTTTTTTGGCTTTGTTTGTGGACGCTTGCATGTGAGCCGTGTGTGAAGTAGCCCGTGACCACCGCTGATTTTCTGATTGAGGACCCCTTCTCAGGATTTTCCGGCGAGGACAAGCTCAAAGCTCATCCCAAAAAATTCAAAAAAAAATGGGTCGTCCTCACCGCGTGCCGGGTCAGGAGGCAGCAGTCCAGGGGCCCGGCCTGCGACAGGGTGTTCCGGGAGTGCCTCAAGGAGCTGGGCCCGGTGCGCAGGGCACACAGGTGCACGGCCGGGGACATCCCGCAGGCGCCGGCGCTCTTCGTGGAGGTAACGCAACCGCTGACGGTCCAGGGGCAGGACGTCTGGCCTGTAGCCCCGAGCAACATGTGGCACGCTGAGCATGCAGCTGTCATGTGCAGGGCGCTGCAGGGTCAGGCGGCGGCCCTCCCCTGGGCACCGGCGGCGCAGTCCTCCAGCAACAGGCCGGCAGCCTCGCTGGCGCTGCTGCACAGTGTGTCGCGGGCGTGGTGCTGGGTCGTGGTGGCGCTAGAGCCCCACTCCTCGGCACTGCGCCTTTCCGATCACGGGGAGGGCACGGTGCTCACGGTCCGCCCCGCCGACCTGGAGGCCCTGCACCTTGGTGCTCTGAGTGGCGACGGAGGCACGGCGCTGTACCTCCAAGGGACTGTGGCAGGCTCGGCCGCGATGCGCTTCCGCCGGCAAAGCGGAGGAGATGCCCTCCGCCTGGTCATGGCGGAGAACATGGGGCCGTGGCTCCGGGCGTTGTCCGCATCCAGGTGGAAGGTCGAGGGCGACCGGGAGAAGTTCGCCGACGCTTGGCGCCGCTGGGTGGAGGAGCAGTTTCCCGTGAGGGGGATGCTGCGCCTGCCGCAACCACGAAGCGTGCCGCCGGTTCGGTTTGCGGCGCCCCTGGCCGCTGCGGCGAGGCCGGCCCCAAAGGCAGCGCCCAAGCCGCCACCCAAGAGGAGCCCCCCACCTGAGTATGGCGACTATGCCAACATTCGGTACGTGCTGCAGCACTTCGGCGGCGACCTGGCCACGGAGCAGTGTGGATCGAAGGCGATCAACGTCTGGCCGTGGTCTCGGCTGGATGGGGCTGGTCACTGCTCGTGGAAAGCCGGCAAGCACTGCCGGCCCGCCCACCTCCACCCCAAGGACCCGCTGGACCACCTCCAACGGGACCACGCGGCTGATCCGGCATAACGGGACCACGCGTTGGCCATGCTGGCCGGCATTATGCCGGGAGGCCAGGCGAGGCCTTTCGCATCGGCCCAGGCGAGGTCCAGAGCGCTCACGCTGCCCACGGGTGCCCGCCCTGCAGGGGGGCAAGGAGTGTCGCAGTCAGCGGCATACCCTGGGGTAGTTGGGTCTGCGGCACAGAGTGGAGCGACGACTTCTACGGGGAGCGCAAAAGCAAGTACGTCCAGCGGAGAGGCTGCGGGGGGGCCCGCCGCATCTGCCGGGTCTAAGCCGGCGGCGGCCACCTCGAGCGGTGACCCATGGGGACAGGTGCAGTCTCGCCAGCCGCCCGCGCCGGGTGCTGGTGGTCCCCCTCCGTCCAATGATCCAGTTTCGGCAAGGGGCCCTGGTCCGCAGGCGCAGCCGTGAAGGTGCCCCGCCTCCGACACCCGAGCGACGGTGTCCTGGAACGTCCAGGGCTCGATGCGGGGGGACGGCGTGCCAGTGGCCCCAGGTATGCTCGACGGTGAGGCGGTGGCGGCGGGCATTATGAAGGCCGAGGGTGCCATCTTGGGCCTCTTCCAGGAGACCGGCCTGCAGGACCCTCAGGGTGTGGTGCACTCGGAGAATCAGTGGCGTCACCATGGGTATCATGCGTTCCGGGGGTGGATGCCCAGGCGGCGTCGGCGGCAGCGGTGCGCGGCGGGCTCCTGATTGCTCTTCGGGCGGACATATTCGCCGCGGAGGAAGTTCGAGATGTTGTGGACATCGTGCCAGGCAAGGCCATGGCCCTTGATGTGGTGACCGCGGGTGGCACCCTCACGGTCATCAACGTCCACGGCCCAGGCAGCGGCGGCGACTCTTGGGTGTTCAAGGCGTCCTTCTGGGCTGACCTGGCCATCTACGCGGTGGCCAAAAGCGCAGGAGGCCGTGGCCGCCAGGGCCGTGCTCCTCGGAGGGGACTTCAACGTATGGCTGGAGTCCCCGTGGCACCCCACCACGAGGAGATTCCAAGCACTGTGGGAACAGTGTGGGTTCCACAGGGCGGGCCCGGAACAGGAGGAGGACAGGAGGCCCACGAGAGCAGGGCATCGGCTGGACTCCTTCATGCTGAACTCGCCGCTGGTCCCGTGGGCGGCGCGTGAGCGCCCGCACCTGGCGCCGGGACGGTCTCCAGCGTCGCTGGGGTCGGATCATGGCCCTGTGGTTCTCGACATCCCGCTGGCGGTGGCGGGCAAAGAGAGGGTCACCAGGATGGCCTACTCGCACGCCCAAGGCAGGCTGCATGCCATACGCCCGGACTCCCCGGGGGTTCGTGAGGCGGCGACAGTGGTACTGCAAAAGGCCTGCGAGGATCGGCGGCTGCGGACGTGGCTCTTGTCGGACCAGGACACTGCCACCATGGGCACGTCGGAGGTGCAAGCGGTCTTTGACCTGCTCTACGCCTTCCGCGATGACGTGTCCAGGGTCACGGGAGTGCGCATGCCGTCGGGCATGGACCCGCAGTACCTGTACGGGCAGGCGGAGACGGAGGCGTCTCTGGCCCAGGTCCTCTCGGATCAGCGAGCCGTGGCCTGGCTCGCCCATGAGCTGTGGCAACGGGACGCGGCAACGGCCGGACTCCACTCCCAGGAACCGGCTGCCTTGCTACGGCACCTCCGGCAGGTGGACCCCGACCTATCCCCTGCCACGGTGAAGGACCTGCGCCGCGTTGGAACAGCAGCTCCACCAGCTAGAGACACGCGTGGAGGAGCTGCGGGGTGTCCTCAGGAGCAACAGGCGCAGGTTCATCAAGGACTATTGGCGGGGCAGGGTGCCGGATCTGCAGCTCCGATGGACGGCCATACGGGGGGCCATCAACGTGGTGAACTATGCCCCGTCAAGCCTGTGGTCTGTACGCGTCCGGGAGTCGGAGAAGGTGCTCTTGGAGGCCTCGGACGTCATCGGCGACGTCCGGAGGTACTGGGAGGCGGTTTACGCCAAGCGGCCAGTGAACCTGCCGGCCTTCGAGAGGCTGGTCCGGGTCCACATCCCTCGGGAGGTGCCGGAGGAATGGAGATCGGTGCAGGAACACACCCTGCAGGACGTTAAAGATGCCGTGAGGCAGGCCGTGGCGGACGACAAGGCTCCAGGGTCCAACCGAGTCACGGCTGCCCTCATAGCAGAGCTGCCTAAGCCGGTGCAGGGGCTCCTGGTGCACGCGTACAGGGCAATCTTGCGGGGTGCGGAAGTCCTGGAATCCTGGCATGAGGCCATTATCTGGCTAATGCCCAAGGGTACGGCCACAGGCAACCTGGACGAGTATAGGCCAATAGCGCTGGGGCAGCAAGACATGCGGATGCTCATGACCCCCCTCATGCGGAGGTTCAGGGCTATCCTAGCACGCAAGGGACTGGCCGCGGACTGGCAGTTCGGGGCCATGCCGGGCTCCACGGCGGCTGCCCCGGTGTTCCTGGCCCAGCGAGCTGCAGCGCGGGCGCGAGGAGAACCACGTCCTGGCCTTCGATGTGTCAAAGGCATTTGACACAGCGCTGCATGGGGCGCTGGCGCTCCTCCTGCGCCACATGGGAGTCCCGGAAGAGCTCATAAGGCTCTTCCACACCCTCAGCCGCGGGTCTCTAGTGCGCATTGTCACTGCGCAAGGCCTAACGCCGAGTATTCGGCTCCACAGGGGCGTGCGGCAGGGCAGCGCGGAGAGCGTTGTGCTCTACCTCCTCCTCTTGGAACCTCTCCTGAGGAGCCTTGCGTGCAAGGCGCGTGGAGATACTTGCCATGCGGTGCCGCCCCTGGTGCAAGCGTGCTATGATGACCTCCTGTTGATAGCGCACTCCCTGCCACAGTTCCTGGAGTACGCGGCAGCGATTGCACAGTACCTCACGAACATGGGCATGTCCCTCAACGTCGGCAAATGCGCCTATGCCAATACTGCTCGCATCCATTCGATCATGGTGTGCCTGAACCCGGGGAACACGGCAGCCCCATGGGTGTGCTTACGCGCCAAGGGCACGGTGCCCTACGTGGGCCTGCGCCTCGATCCCAGGGGGGTGGCAACCATGAAGGAGAAACATGTACTCCGGTGTGAAGCTCTGCTGGGCTGGTGCAAGAACACGTTGGGGCCGGCGTCGGTGCCCCATGGGGTGATGGCGGCTGTGGTTGGAGGCATCGTGCGGTACGCGGCGCCGTACCTCTCCGACACGGCGGAGGCAGTGGTCAAGCTGAATGCTGCCATCAAGGGTGCGGCCCTGCAATTCGAGAAGCTGCCCAAGGACCCATCCAACGTGGCGGTGCGGTCTGGTCATGGATTGCGGCTGGCGGATGTCCAGGTTATCTACCGCGACTCCGTCGTAGGGACCCTGGCTCAACTCGCGCACCACCGTTCGACGACGGTCCGGGATGACCTGCGGGCCATGCTTCGAGACATGCACAAGCAGTACGCAGTGTGCGGATAGTTCATGGTGCCCTTTGCGTCATTCGCCACGCATGCTGGGAATACGTGGGTGGACAGGGTACTCCGGGCGATGGGGACGTTGCGCGTAGGACCCCTGATGCCATCGTCAACGTACTCGTGCGTACACGCCCATCTGCCGCAGGTGCAGTGGGCGGGGCGGAAGTGGGTGTCCCAATCCTACACCTTCAAGGGTAGGGACATATGCGTTCTCTCGGGGCCCCGCACGGATGCAGCGGTACAGTCCCTGACTGATCCCGCAAATGACCTCCTGCATGCGCGACTCCCCTGTCGTGCAACTGGGCAGTGGGCTGTCCAGCTCCAGGAGTGTCATGAGGACCACCTGCACCTTCCACACGCGGGAGTGGGGCCCAATCAGCTGGACCACGTGTGGTTCATGGGGCTCCGCGACGTCTTCCAGCCGCAGCTGCCTAGTCCGTTGACTCACTGTCTAATTCACCCGGTGCGCCGCAAGATGGCCAGCAAACGCAATGGGCAGGCCTCTACGGGGGACGTGTATGTGGTGGGCGGGTACAGGGAGGAAGGATGGGACCCGGCGAACCCGGCGCTGTCCATGCCGTTCGTCCCGCTAGCCGCCCTCCTGTTCATGTTGGGGGATGTCTTTGAAGGATACCGACAGCAAGACGACCCGGCGTCTGCCCCCCTACTCACTCCACACGCCGGGGGCGGCATAAACCCGTCACCACTGTGGGTTGTGCACGGGCGACCCGCGTTTTCCAAGGCATGCGCGGCGGTACACGGGTGCAGCGAGTGGGCAATCGTCCTTCTACTGCCAGCAGGCCCTGTCCCGGACGCTGATGAGTGCTCGGTCCCGGAGGTGGTTCGGATGTCCAACGTGCCACACGGTCCGCATGTCGCCGTCACGTCGTTGCGTGACGGCAGGGCGGTGGAAGAGGGCTCTGTGGTGGTGTACCAGCCCTCCTGCTCCTCGACGGTTTGGGGGGCAGAGTATACCACCGCCCTTAACGCCATCGAGTCGGTCTGTAGATGCGACCTGGCCTGGAGACCACATGCGGTGTATAAGCCGAAGGTGGCCCTGTCCCCGGAGCTCACGGCCTCCAGCGCGGCGTCCCTTGGAAAAGTCACGCAGAGCCCCCACTCCGACGTGGCATGGCTAGAACCCCACTGATACTGCTGGGTGCCGGTGGCGACTAAAATCTCATCGTCTGACGCGTGGCCCGGGGAGACGAAGCCACCAATGTGGTGGCCAGCCACGGGAGCCGCACGTGGACGGGTGCCATGTATGGCACTGTCCCGGAGGCGGAGATCATCGGCGCGGCGGCGTACCTGTTGCACACGCCCCCGTCAGCGTGCATGCTGCACGTGGTTGATGCCTCCATCATTGGAGCGCACCTGCGCAGGGTGCAGGAGGCCCTGTACCGTGGCATCAAGGGGCCGACCTCGCATCTTGTCAACCAGCACGCACTGAGCTGGATAGTGGAGGGGCTGCGGCGGCTGCCACGCCGAGTAGGGGGGCCACACCATTGGGTGGTGAGGCACAGCTCGCACTTGGCGGCGGTTCCGCTTGAAGCGCCGGACTCTGCCACGGCCGGTGCGATGGCCCCGCCTGTTCATCTCGTCCTGCCCAAGGAGCACGCCATCCTCTTGGTGCCAGGGGATGATGGAGAGCTCGAGCCGCGTGTGCCCTCCATGCGAGCCCTTCAGCACGTCAGGGAGATGGAGTGGCGCTCGCTGGCGGCGCGCACCACGGCCCACACGCCACTGCCTAACGCCTGTGAGGCGGTGCCCCTGGGAGCTGTGCACCACGGCCCAAGGGACAGGAATATGCCGCGGGCACGTGACGGTCGCTTATCCACCATGCAGGTCATGCGACGGTGGAGGCAGAAGCTCACACGTGTGGCAATACCGGCCCACCCTTGTATCTTCTGTGGGGGCTGGAGGAGGACATTGGCCACATGCGCTTGCTGTGTGCGCGGGACGACGAGGTGGCAAGGCTCCTGTGCAGGCGTGTGGTGGAGTTCACGGCAGAGCTACCCCTAACGGACAGGGCGGTGGAGTTCTTGGCGTGGAGGGAGTTGGGCTGCAGATGGGCGGAATCCGTGATGGCGGGTGTCGTCCCCGGGGACCTGAAGCGGCAGTTCGCTACGGTGCGGGCGGCGTTGTCCCGTGGCCCTGCCAAGGCCAAGCTCTTTATGGAGGACATGGTCCAGGTTGGGGAAGATGTGTATGCCCGCAGGAACCATCGACTCACCCAGATCATGCACCTGCCGATGCAAGATCGAAGGAGGGCGGTGTACGCGTTCCTGCGAGGTGATACGCCCTTGTGCCTGCCGGCAGGGAGGGTCCAACGGCGTCCGCCGTGGAACCCGTTTGCCGGCCTCCTCGGCGACCTGCGGGCAACCTTTCAGAGGGCACCGCTGCACGCGACGTTGGTGCCCAGGTCGTACATCGCGCACGAGGAGGCCATGTCCTTGTTCCCTCACTGGATGGCGGCAGTGGCGCAGGCCTTCAGCCAGTGGGTCGGTTCGTGGATGGCTCGGGACTTCCCGGCATTCAGGGAGTGGTCCCCCGTGGTATCGGCGCAATCGTGGGCCATGGTGCGTGGTACCATGGTGAGGGGCCCTGACGGCCAGAGTGATCCCTGGCTCCACGTGTACGCAGACCATCCGGCTGTGGGGAACGTCATGGGCTGGCCCCGCGAGGTGCTGCCGGTCTTTCAGCATCCTCTGTGCAGTCTCCTAGTCCTGGCGGTGGCTGTCGTGCTCGACGTGGGTACGTTGTGGCTGTATGACCGGCAGCTGCGACGAGCCATTCCAGCGGTCACGGAGCGGCGGTCCATGGCCGTGTTGGTGGGCTCCAAGCAGCTGGCACGGGTACAGGGCGACGACGCGCAGGGCCACGTCACGAAAGCCATGTTCTCTCTGCCAGAGGGGGACAACCACATGGCTGCCGTGCCCGTCACACCCTTGACACCGTAGGCCTCGAGGCGGTCGTTGAGGCTCGGGCGGAAGGACAACGCTTGGTTCTCGCGTCCGCCAGGGGCCCGGGGCAAGACGGGGTTGATGTCATCGGGGGGATCGTGCGGGACTATGGTTGGGAGCTCCTGACGCATGGCACACGCAACCCCCAAGTTGCGCGGTGGCCCCGGCTACTTGCGAGCCTACCGATGTTGCCCAACGGACAACCGATACTCCGCCCGGTATCCACGTGGGATGAAGCGAGACGCAGCCTGCTCAGCTGTGCCACAGCACGCGCGCTGGCAAGTGCTTTGCTCGGTCTCCAGGAAGCGTGCTGCGATGTGTGGCAGGACCTGTGGTCGAAGTGTTGTGATGGTAGCTACGTTCCGTCGCGGTCTGTGCTTCCACAGCGTTGCCACGGGTGCAGAGAAACGGCGTCTGTTTGGGTTCATCAATGTGCCTCCGTCCCGCTATGCGGGACATGTCGGGAGCGTGCCGGTAGGGGGTGGCCTAAGGCGAGGTGGGCACTGCGGCACTCTGGACAGATGTCCTCAAGTGCCTGGAAGGCAATCCAGGGTGACCTGAAGAGCGTCCGGGTGGAAGGGGTGCGATGCCCCGATCGCCGACGGCAGCCCTGCCCCTGCTGCTGTGGTGGGCGGTATTGGAGGGCGACTCGCGGGTACTTTGCTTGTGGCATCACGGAGGAAATGATGAGGGCGCGGTGGGGGCCGGGGGTAATGCAGATTGACAGGGTATAGGAAATGTGGGTGCGCCTGCCACCGTCCCTATGCTGGACGCAGCGGAGGGGTTGGCACCTGAGAAGCAGAGCCCTCATGGCCTGATTGTGCGGTACCGGCAGGCGGCGTATGACGGCCAACGCGATGTGACAGGTCGTGCTGGCCTGATGGTAAGCCGTACTGCCCCCGTGCATGAGGGTCGGACAGGGATGCTTCACCCGCCCGCCCCGGGTCGCCGCATACAACAGTGAGGTGTCATGGGTCGTCCTGACCAGGGTAATAAGGCCCAAACCCGTGTAGGGTATTCCCATGGCACCGGGGTCTCTACTGGCGGCCTGGCTACGGCAGTAACGGGGGTAGTTGCTCGGGATACTCCGGGGCCGCACAGGTTTGTGTGGGGGTGCATGCGTTGCGACACCCCCTGGGCGTGTTACACGGGGTTGCGGGAGCAGCCTGCAGGCCCCGGAAGCGGCGAAGTGTCCATCGAGGATTGCGACGGCGTGATCGTCAGGTGGACCATATGGCGGGCGTACTTGAGATGGCGTGGCGGTCTGGGAGGAGCTATCAAGAGGGGTACGCGGAGTTCAAAGTGATGGTGTACTGGCGTCATGGGGGTATACGCGGCGGTACTGGGGTCCGTATGGTGGGGGTATAGGGGATACGCGGCGATACTGGGGAACTGTACAGTGGGGACAACGCGGGGTCGCAAAGCGGTACTGGGGTGTCCCCCTGACCCCTCTAACAACTCAGGGGGAACGCAGGGGCATCCCGTGGCCCCGTTAACAAACTAGAGGGACCGTGCCTGAGGGCATGTACATAGTCTAACCGCCTGATCATGGCCTTGCGGTTGCGGTGTTGCGTGTGGTGGCGGCTCGCAGGTGGCGTCGGCGTGGCGACGGCGGTACTGCACGGCGGCGTAGCGCTAAGTATGCGGTCGCCTCTATATGCGTGTAATCTATCTAGTCTTCACTGTAGCGACTTACTCCTTGGGGGCGCCTCTCCGGTCGGCTAGAGGCGGGGAGAGAGGAGGAGCACCATGCAGAGTGGTCCAGGGGGTGACATGCGGGCCAATGCTATAAGTAGGCTCGCCACGTCGTCGGTGGGGGCCGAACCTTCGGCTTGGCCGCTGCTATGGCGGAAGAGGCGCAACTACGGGAGCTGGCCAATCAGTGCAGGTAAGGGTCAAGGGCAGGCGCCAGGGCAATGTATGTGGGCCAGATGAGGTGGACCTGGTTACCACAGCCCGGGGCGAGCCTCTGGTGGGTACCCCTGCAGTGGATCGATAATCAAGCTACAGCACCCACCAGCCCGAATCCCAGCCAGCGATATTCAGGGGTTGCGCCACTCCCTTCGCGGGGCGGCCGGCGTCCCCCCCTGTAGACCCTCATGTTACATTATACGTGGGCAAGTGGATGCCTCGAAGCTGATTGGGTACTGGCCCCTGACATGGAATGCCGGCATGGTATACATCTGGGGTGTGGGTGCAGCTCAGGGCCTCGGGGACGTGGAGTTGATGCCGTGTTTCTGTACTTTACTAGGGGACTGATGCGGTGGGTCGGCGGTGTACATTGTGGGGAAATGGGGGCGATGAAAGCTGAGGGCCAGGCTAGGTTGGAGCCTCCCAGAAATCCTGGCTAAGCATATACGGGTTGTTGCGTGCTGGCAGAGGGGTACGTGGAGTCAGGGGTGGTGGGCATTTACGTGTACGCTGCGGGCAAAGGACTACGTGGGGTCACGGGTAGTGGACGTCACCACGGTGGCGGGGGTACGCGAACAACGGAGAGTCCGCTCTTGCTTCGCCGCATGCGTGCTGCTTTGTTCCTTGGTTGCCGCTTGCGCTGGACGGAGAAGCCCTTGCTTTCTGCTAGTTGCCTTGCTGCTGCGTTGCTGTGCCTTGCCCCCATACCCCCGGCGAACAAAAGGGCCAGCGTCCGTCGCCGTTGCTAATGCTAAAGCTTTGCAGTTGCCATTGCCCCCAAAGCCTGGTCGACCGGTATGCCCGGTCCTCTGGGTCCTCCGTCATGCTGTGGGCCACCTCAGGCAGCCCTCGGACCCACGGGATCGAGCGAGGCAAGAACCACCTGTCGGCGCGAGATGCCTGGTAACTCCAGTAGACGGCATGATAAGTGGTTATGACTATGACTATGACTATGACTATGTATATATATATATATATATATATATATATATATATATCTATATATATATATATATATATATATATATAGATAGATAGATAGATAGATAGATAGATAGATAGATAGATAGATATATGTGTGTGTGTGTGTGTGTGTGTGTGTGTATACATATACCACAGCCCTTGACGCCATCAAGTCTATCTGCGGATGCGACCTGGCCTGGAGACCGCATGCAGTGTATCGGCCGAAGGTGGTCCTGTCCCCGGAGCTCACGGCCTCCAGCGCGGCGTCCCTTGGAAGAGTCATGCAGAGCCCCCACTCCGAAGTGGCATGGCTGGAACCCCAACGGTACTGCTGGGTGCCGGTGGCGACTAAAGTCACATCGTCTGACGCGTCGCCCCAGGGAGACGAAGCCACCAACGCGGCGGTCGTTAGCCACGGGAGCCCCACGTGACGGGTGCCATCTAAGGCACGGTCCCGGAGGCAGAGATCATCGGCGCGGCGGCATACCTGTTGCACACGCCCCCGTCAGCGTGTACGGTGCACGTGGTGGATGCATCCATCGTTGGAGCGCATCTCCGCAAGGTGCAGGAGGCCCTGTACCGTGGCATCAAGGGGCCGACCTCACATCAAGTCAACCAGCACGCACTGACCTGGATAGTGGAGGGGCTGCGGCGGCTGCCACGCCAAGTTGGGGGGCCACACCATTGGGTGGTGAGGCACAGCTCGCACTTGGCGGCGGTCCCGCTCGAGGCGCCGGACTCTGCCGCGGCCCGTGCAATAGCCCCGCCTGTTCATCTCGTCCTGCCCAAGGAGCACGCCATCCTCTTGGTGCCGCGGGATGATGGAGAGCTCGAGCCGCGTGTGCCATCCATGCAAGCCCTTCAGCACGTCCGGGAGATGGAGTGGCGCTCGCTAGCGGCACGCACCAGGGCGCACACGCCTATGGCTGGCGCCTGTGAGGCGGTGCCCCTGGGAGCTGTGCACCACGGCCCAACGCACAGAAATATGCTGCGGGCACGTGACGGTCGCTTATCCACCATGCAGGTCATGCGACGGTGGAGGCAGAAGCTCACGCGTGTGGCAATACCGGCCCACCCTTGTATGTTGTGTGGGGGGCCGGAGGGGGACATTGGCCACATCCGCTTGCTGTGTGCGCGGGATGAGGAGGTGGCAGGGCTCCTGTGCAGGCGTGTGGAGGAGTTCACGGCGGAGCTACCCCTGACGGACAGGGCGGTGGTGTTCGTGGCGTGGAGGGAGCACGGCTGCAAGTGGACGGAATCCCTGATGGCGGGTGTCGTCCCCGGGGACCTGAGGCGGCAGTTCGCTGCGGTGCGAGCGGCGTCGACTTGTGGCCCTGCCAAGGCCAAGCTCTTTGTGGAGGACATGGTCCAGATTGGGGAAGATGTGTATGCCCGCAGGAACCATCGGCTCACCCAGATCATGCAGCTGCCGATGCAAGATCGAAGGAGGGCGGTATACGCGTTCTTGCGAGGTGAAACACCCTTGTGCCCGCCGGCAGGGAGGATCCAACGGCGTCCGCCGTGGAACCCGTCTGCTGGCCTCCCCGGCGACCTGCGGGCAACCTTTCAGAGGGCACCGCTGCACGCACTGCTGGTGCCAAGGTCGTACATCGCGCACGAGGAGGCCATGTCCTTGTTCCCTCACTGGATGGCGGCGGTGGCGCAGGCCTTGAGCCAGTGGATCGGTTCCTGGGTTGCTCGGGACTTCCCGGCATTCAGGGAGTGGTCCCGCGTGGTATCGGCGCAATCGTGGGCCACGGTGCGTGGTACCATGGTGAGAGACCCTGACGGCCAGAGTGATTTCTGGCTCCAGGTGTACACCAACCATCCGGCTGTGGGGAACGTCATGGGCTGGCCTCGCGAAGTGCTGCCGGTCCTTCGGCAGCCTCTGTGCGGTCTCCCAATCCTGGCGGTAGCTGTCGTGCTTGACGTGGGTACGTTGTGGCTGTATGACCGGCAGCTGCGACGAGCCATACCAGTGGTCGCGGAGCGGCGGTCCATGGCCGTGTTGGTGGGCTCCAAACAGTTGGCACGGGTACAGGGCGACGACGCGCAAGGCCACGTCACGGAGGCCATGTTCTCTCTGCCAGAGGGGGACGACCACGTGGCTGCCGACGCCCGTCACACCCTTGACACCCTAGGCCTCGCGGCGGTCGTCGAGGCTCGGGCGGGAGGACAACGCTTGGTTCTCGCATCCGCCAGGGGCCCGGGGCAAGACGGGGTTGATGTCATCGGGGAGGTCTTACAGGACTATGGTTGGGAGCTCCTGACGCATGGCACACGCAGCCCCAAAGTTGCGCGGTGGCCCCGGCTGCTTGAGAGCCTGCCGATGATGCCCGACGGGCGACCGATACTCCGCCCGGTGTCCACGTGGGAGGAAGCGAGACACAGCCTGCTGAGTTGTGCCACAGCACGCGCGCTGGCAGGTGCTTTGCTCGGTCTCCACGAGGCGTGCTGCGATGTGTGGCATGACCTGTGGTTGCAGTGTTGTGATGGTAGCTGCGCTCCGTCGCGGTCTGTGCTTCCGCAGCGATGCCACGGGTGCGGAGAGACAGCGTCAGTTTGGGTTCATCAATGTGCCTCCGTCCCACTATGCGGGACATGTAGGGAGCGTGCCGATAGGGGGTGGCCTAAGGCGAGGTGGGCACTGCGGCACTCTGGACAGATGTCCTCGAGTGCCTGGAAGACAATCCAGGGTGACATGAAGAGCGTCCGAGTGGAAGGGGTACGGTGCCCCGATGCGCCGTCGGCAGCCCTGCCCCTGCTGCTATGGTGGGCGGTATTGGAGGGCGACTCGCGGGTACTTTGGTTGTGGCATCACGGAGGAAATGGTGACGGCGTGGTGGGGGCCGGGGGTAATGCAGGTTGACAGGGTATAGGAACTGCGGGTGCACCACCTGCCACCGTCCCTACGCTGGACGCAGCGGAGGGGGTGGCGCCTCAGAAGCAGTGCCCTCATGGCCTGATTGTGCGGTAATGGCAGGCGGCGTATGACGGCCAACGCGATGTGACAGGTCGTGCCGGCCTGATGGTGAGCCGTACTGCCCCCGTGCATGAGGGTCGGACAGGGATGCTTCGCCCGCCTGCTCCGGGTCGCCGCATACAACAGTGAGGTGTCATGGGTCGTCCCGACCAGGGTAATAAGGCCCAAACCCCTGTAGGGTAATCCCATGGCACCGGGGTCTCTACTGGCGGCCTGGCTACGGCAGTATTGGGGGTGGTTGCTCGGGATACACCGGGGGTGCACGGATTTGTGTGGGGGCGGGCGACATTGTTGCCGGCACTACGGTGCATGCGTTGCGGCGCCCCCAGGGAGTGTTACACGGGGTTGCGGGTACAACATGCAGGCCCCGGGAGCGGCGACGAAGCGGTGATGTGTGCATAGAGGAATGTGACGGCTTGGTCGTCTGGTGGACTGTATGGCGAGCATACTTGAGACGGCGTGGCGGTCTGGGAGGAGCACTCACGAGGGGTACGCGGAGTTCGAGGTGACGGTGTACTGGCGTCATGGGGGTATGCGCGGCGATACTGGGGTTCGTATGGTGAGGGTACGCGGCGGTACTGGGGAGCCGTACTGTGGGGCCGCTACGGGGTTGCATGGCGGTACTGGGGTGTCCCCCTGACCCCTCCAACAACTCAGGGGGCGCGTAGGGGCATCCCCTGGCCCCGTTAACAAACTAGAGGGACCGTGCCTGCCGGCATGTACATAGTCTAACCTCCGACCATGGCCTTGCGGTTGCGGTGGTGCGTGTGGTGGCGGCTCGCAGGTGGCATCGGCGTGGCGACAGCGGTTCTGCGCGGCGTCGTAGCGATGAGTATGCGGTCGCCTCACCATTTGTAGCAACTTGCTCCTGGGGGGCGCCAGTCCGGTCGGCTAGAGGCGGGGAGAGAGGAGGAACAGCACGCTGAGTGGTCCGGGGGGTGACGCGCGGGCCAATGCTATAAGTAGGCTCGCCACGTCGTCGGTGTGTACCCTTCGTGAACCGGCCGTTTGAATCCGAGATTCACGGTACCGTGAATTTCACCTAATTTTGCTGTGTTTTGCTCGTAACTTGGTGCTATCGTGTGCTTTTGTCGTGCTATCTTCGCCCAAAGTAAGATCCAAGAAATGTGTGCAATTTACAGTGTTGAAGTAGCCGCATGGTTCAACACATTTCGTGAGATTGGCGTGAATGTGAAATTCACGCACCCAAATTCACGCATAAATTCACGCTAGATTCACAGATTCACGAGAATGTGAAATTCGCACGAATTTCGTACGAATTTCGTACGAATTTCGTGCGAATTTCGTGCGAATTCGTACGAATCGGCCCCAATTTTGTCTTGTCACTGCTATTTGTTGCACACATTGGATATTGAACAATTTGTTTTGTAGATCAAATCAAAACATTACACATTACATTTCTTAATCTTTGTTGCGTTGCTCACAAATTTGTTGGGAAGGGCATAGGTTATAGGTGATAGTGGATGCAGTGGTGGGGGGTCCATTGGGGTCGAACCATTGTTGCCTTGCTCACACAGTTGTTGGGAAGGGCAAAGGTGATAGTTGCTAGTAGATGCATGAGGGTGGGGTGGGGGGGTCCATTGGGTCAAACCATAGGAGCGTAATCAACCACGTCTAGGGTTTGGAGGGGGGGGGGGGGCAAGGAGACCCCCCACTTACAGCCCCTGAGTGTCTGGGTGTGGGGTTATGAGGGTGTCTTGCTTGTTGCAGTGCGGTTAAGGTTAGGGAGGGTATCCTTTTTCTCTTCACAGGTTTTGTGTATGGAGTCGCTTCCCAATGGTGTTGCCTGGCTTCTCACCACAGTCAGCCGCATCGCGTCGCGGCACGGCCTGGCTCTGCAGGATCCAGCACGAGCATTCTGTAGAAGGGGTGATTGGGAGCACATATTGTGGGGTATTGAGAGGCCTCTTCTTGTGCACTTTCCAATGTTGAACACGGACGGCATTGCTATTTCAGGATTGCGTACAGATGGGGTGTAGCCTGTGCTGATATGAAAGCAAACAGGTATGTTTGTGTTGGTGTTTGTGTTTGCTCGATAGGGGGAAAAATCAGTATATGTCCTCCTCGACCAACGCAATTTACCACTCTTCTGTAATGCGAATTTGATGTTGCGAGCTGGGGTTTGCCTTTGTGGTAGCCGAACAGTCCATTCAGTGAAAGTCTGTTTTGAACACCAAGGAGCAAAGCGGCTTGGTCAGGGCTGGTGGCCATTTTGTTGTTTGTGACGTTCGACAAATGTGATGGCGTAGCCGTTGCATCTATCTGCAGAATGTTGGCAGCAGGTTGCGCGCCAATCCCCAGTCGCAAGAGGGCATCATTTGCTGGGTACAGAACCCCACGCCCATTTACAGCTTCAGATCCGCCAGAAGGTCCGCGAGATGCAGAATTCATTCCAAAACCTGCAATTCCTTCCGTTCCATGGTGATGATGTTGAAGTGAAAATGGATATCCAGATTACTCAATTCATTCGTCTGGTACAGGTGCCCTTGAGTTTTTTGGCTTCAACCAAGCAGTTGAAGACGCCCCCCCTATTTTGAGGGTGCTGGATGCGAAAAAGCATGTTGCAGGCAGACACAGATCACGAAAACACAATTTACAGCATCCGTATGCACCAAAAGTTGCCATTTTTCATTAATGGTCACCTCACGCCGTGTGTGTGTGTGTGTGTGTGTGTGTGTGTGTGTGTGTGTGTGTGTGTATGTGTGTGTGTGTGTGTCTGTGCGGTGTGTGTTTGTGTGTACATTGCTGCACTGTATGTGTGTGTGTGTGCCGGGGGGGCAGGTATAGGGAAATGTGTGTGGGTGTGGGGACTCCGGTACATGCATAGGTGGTGTTGGTGTGGCTCTTCCGCCAGTGTCCTGCAAAAATGGTGCAAAATTCGTACGTAGTTCGCACGAAATTCGTACGAAATTCGTGCGAATTTCGTACGAATTTCGTCCCTCAATACGTACCGTGAATGTGGTTGTTACGAAATTCGTACGAAATTCGTACGAATTTCAAACAATTTGCATGAATTTATGTCATTTTTGTGTGTGTGTTGGTGTGCCTGGTCGGAGGGGTTGTTGCTTGTGTGGGCGTGGGTGCATGGTGTGTGCGTGCCTGGGTGATATGTGCATGCATTGGTGGTTCTTGGGTTCTTGGGTGGTTTTGTTGAATCATGTGGGACAATACTTTTGTGTTGTTTGTAGTTTGTGACTGTCTGTCGTTTGTGTTTGTTGCTGCTGAATGTCATTATGTGTGTTTAATGCCTGCTTTTCGACTGCGTTGGTATCGCTGTTTTGCTTGCTGCTTGTTGTGCTTCGTCTGTCTGCTGCTCCTCACTGGTGACTGTTGCTGATGACCTGACTGTGTTGTTCTTCTGTGTTGTTGTTGTGTTGCTGTGCTGTGTGCTATGAGTGGGTGTGGATGGTTGGATGGGTGGCTGCCTGTTGCTGAATCATGTGGGACAATACTTTTGTGCTGTTTGTAGTTTGTGACTGTCTGTCGTTTGTGTTTGTTGCTGCTGATTGTCATGATGTGTGTGTAATGCCTGCTTTTCGGCTATGTTGGTACCGTTGTTTTGCTTGCTGCTTGTTGTGCTTCGTCTGTCTGCTGCTCCTCATTGGTGACTGTTGCTGATGACCTGACTGTGTTGTTCTTCTGTGTTGTTGTTGTGTTGCTGTGCTGTGTGATATGGGGTGACTGTGTTGTTCAAACGGCCACTTAACGGCCGTTCACGAAGGGTACATGGTCGGGTTCTTCGCCAGCGTCCCTTGCAGGCCCATGTCGCCCCGGCCTCCCCCCGTTCGCCGCGGTTTTGGTCCCTGTCTCCTCCCTTTCTTCCCTTGGCGCGTTGGTTTGCTTTGTTCGTTGTTTTTTTTTTTCGTCTCCACCGCTCGCCGCCCGTCTCTCCCCCTGGCACGTCGGTCTGTCCTCTGTCCCCCCCCCATTTCCGCTCGCCACCTCCTCGCTGTCCTCACCCCTTTCCTAGGTGGGTGGGGGAGTAGGGGGTGGGGGGGGGGGGGGGCGCCCTCGCTGTCCGTCCTCTGGCGTAAGCACGTCGCAAGCACGGCGCAGGCACGAGGTGCGGCACTTGTCCCTCTGCAGGGGGGGGGGGGGCTTGCCGTGTGGCTCCCGTCGTTGCCCTTCCAACCCTGCGTTCGCACCCCCGGTGCCCCCCCCGCTGGGGCTTGCACGCCGCGTGCTTCCTTCGGGCACGGTCGTGTGGTCCGTCCCGCACCCTCTCTCCGCTGCCTCCCCACCTTGCCGCTTTGTCCTGGGGGGGGGGGGGGGGCGCTGTCCGCCCCTCCCTTCCTTCATCCCCCACCCTTGGGGGGGCGGAGGTGTGTGGGGGGGGGGGCATTGTCGTGTTCCCTTCGTTGCACGCATGTCGCAGGCACGACGCAAGCACGGCGCAGGCACGAGGCGCGGCACCTGTCCCTCTGCAGGGGGGGGGGGGGGGTCATGCCTTGTGGCTCCCGTCGTCGCCCTTTCTACCCTGCGTTCGCACCCCCGGTGGTCCCCCCGCTGGGGCTTGCACGGCGCGTGCCCTCTACGGGCACGGTCGTGTGGTCCATCCCGCACCCTCTCACCGCTGCCTCCCCACCCTGCCGCTTTGTCCTCGGGGGGGGGGCGCTTTTCGCCTCCCCCCTACGTGCATCCCCCACCCTTGGGGGGGCGGGGGTGTGTGGGGGGGGGGAGGGGCGCCCATGTCCTCTTCCCTTCGTTGCACGCATGTCGCAGGCACGACGCAAGCACGGGGTGAGGCACTTGGCTGCTGCGGGGGAGGGGGGGGATTTCTCCTTTGGGCCTTCCCGCCCTTCTCCATGGTATAGGCTCCGCTCCCCAGGATCTCCAGCTGCTTTTGCCCCTTGGCGGTAGTCGCCACGTCTCCGCATGGTGCTCAATGTCCCGTGCCTGCTCCCTCCTGTGCCCATACTTACTGGAGGAGGTACGTACCCGGGTGGAAACGGATGATGAGGAAGTGCGGGCAGCGGGGAGGACTTACCGTACGCCTCGAAGGCTTCTTGCGCCATCCGCCGCCCTGGTGGAGGGGAGGGCCCCTGTTTCGGCACCCAACAGCCCGGGGCGGGCCGACTGCCCATCCTCTCCTTGGTGCTTGTGTATCCACTTCCGAGCGTCCTGATACCGGTGCCGGGGTATCAGTCCGCTGGAACTGGCGGCTACAAAGCGGCTGGGCGCTCTTGTCCCCCGGGCCTCCGCCACCCCCGAGCGCGATGGAGGCCCCTAAGGTCCTGTGGCAGAGACGCGGGGAGACGGGCGGGGGATTCATTTGTGGCATCCCCTGGCCACCTAAATAATCAGTTCAGCACAATCGCTGCCGCAAGGCCCCCACCGGATGGCGCCGCTGGTGCCCGTCCCCTCCGCGTCACCATAACTGCAAGAGGTGCAGGGGGTCCAGTGGATGGCGCCACTGGCGCGTGTCCCCTCTGCGCCACAAGTTGGGTCACCGCACGGGAGGCCCTACGGATGGCGCCGCAGGTGCCCGTCCCCCCGTGCCACTTCCTGCCTCCGGCGCCAGGCTTGGTTGACGTGACATGACACATGCATGCATGAGGTCAGGGTCGGTTTCAGGACGCGCACGGCGCACGGCACGACGCATGGCAACTATCCCCTACCCTGCCCCCTCTGCTCCCTCCCTCGCCCTCTTTGCTCGCCTGGTGCTGAGCATGCCCCTGTCTCCCTCGTCGCTCCCTCTCTCTGCTCCGGCTGTCCTGCCTTCGCTCACCTCCTAAGTGTCCTGCCTCTTTCGCCCTGCCCGTGCCCTCTTCCCTCGTCCCTGCCGGCCCTCGATGCATGACACTACGCAGGGACACAACACACTGCACCTTTGGGGGCGGGCTGCCTTGTGGCAGCACGCCGCGGCACCCCGCCTTGCCCAGTGCCCCCGCACGCTGCGGGCGGCTCGCTCGGTTGTGGGGCACCATGTTACCCCTTTCTCTGCCCTGCCATCCCGGACCCTGTGCCCTCCGGCCAGCGCGTGCACATTGCGGAGCAATTCGCGAGGCAGCGCTCCCTCTCTGCCCCCCTCTCTGCCCTGGCCCCCTGGCCCTGTCCTGCCCCCTGTTTGCTCGCCCACTCTCGCCTTGCCCTGCCCCTCGTCCCTGGTTGCAGGGTCTACGGCCTCCTTTCTCTCTGCCCCTTTCCCTCTGTTCTCTCGCCTCCTCTTCCTTACCTCTGCCCCCTGGCCAGCGTGAGCACTGTGCGGAGCAATTCGCGAGGCAACCCTCCCTGCCTGCTCCCCCCCTCTGCTCCCGCTCCCTGGCCCAGCCCTGCCTCTTGTGTGTTCGTTCTCCCTCGTCCTCCCTTGCTCCCCTTCCCAGGCCCCTGGGCCCCTGGCCCTCTGTCTCCTTGTCCCCGTCCTCTCTTTACCCCCCCGGCATGCACACCGCGGAGCAATACGCGAGGCATCCCTCCCACTCCCTCTTCACCTTGCCGCCCCCCGGCGCCCTGGTCCCTGGGCTTGTGGCACGCACGTCACACTGCACCCGCCTGCGGCCTTTGTCCCTCTACGGCCGCCCTGCCTCCCCCTCCCTCCCCTGCCCTTTTCCCTCTCCACCCCACGCAGGACACTACGCAGGACACTGTGTAGGCAAGTCGCACGCATGTCGCAGGCACGCACCTGGCCCTCGTTGCATGACGCTACGCAGGACACTGCACATGTGGGGGTGGACTGCCTTGTGGCAGCGCGCCGCGGCGCCCCGCTTCGTCTTGTCCCCTCGCGCACTGCGGGCAGCTCGCTCGGCTGTGGGGCACCTCCTTGCTTCTGCCCCACGTTCGCTCTTTCATGCCGCCGTGGCACGCCCTCTTCCCTGCCCTGCCATCTCTGTTCCCCTGCCCTCCGGCCAGCGCGAGCACCATGCGGAGTAATTCGCGAGGCAGCGCTCCCTCTTTGCCCCCTCTCTCTGCCCCGGCCCCATGGCCCTGTCCTGCCCCCTTTCCGCTCGCCCTCCCTCGTCCTCCCTTGCTCCCCTTCCCAGGCCCCTGGGTCCCTGGCCCTCTATCTTTGTGTCCCCGTCCTCCCTTTACCCCCCCGGCATACACTTCGCGGAGCAATACGCGAGGCACCCCTCCCACTCCCTCTTCACCTTGCCGCCCTCTCGTGCCCCGGTCCCTGGGCTTGTGGCACGCACGTCGCACTGCACCCGCCTGCGGCCTTTGTCCCTCTACGCCCGCCCTGCCTCCCCCTCCCTCCCCTGCCCTTTTCCCTCTCTACACTACGCAGGACACTACGCAGGACACTGTGTAGGCAAGTCGCACGCATGTCGCAGGCACGCACCTGGCCCCTATTGGTGGCGTCGTCGGGCTGGTTGGCACCGCGCTCTGGCCGCCCGCCGCTGCCACAGCCCCCGCGGGAGCCGCCGCCGCGGGCAGCCACTCCAAATGCCGCGGGGGGCGCGGCCCTGGTAGGCCCCGGCTGCCCCCCGGCCAGGGTTTCACTGAACCCCCCGCGGCGCCTGGTCGCCGGGGGGGGATCCATCACATAAATCTGCAAGACATCGAAAAATATCGAACATCGAAAAATATTTAAGGGGAGAGGGGTGTAGTAATATATATATATATATATATATATATATATATATATATATATATATATATATATATCCACCACACGGCTCTAAGGTACGGGCGAAGGGCACAAAGTGCCGCATACATGTGATGGAAGGGGCTAAACTCGGTCAAAACGGGCTCAAACTGGGCTAAAAATACTTGTTTGAGCATCCCAAATGGTCCGGGATCACTTTTGGAAAAACGCGTTTTTGACCCATTTTTGACCCATTTTTGGTCCCAAAATGGCCCATTTTCAAGGCATTTTGGGATTTTCCATGAGCCCAAACCTGTCGCCACGGGCTCAAAATGGGCTAAAACCACTTGTTTGAGCATCCCCAATGGTCCAGGATCACTTTTGGAAAAACGCGTTTTTCACCCATTTTTGACGCCTTGTTGGTCCCAAAACGGCCCATTTTCAAGGTATTTTGGGATTTTTCATGGCCCAAAACGCGCCACCACGGGCTCAAAACGGCCTAAAAACACTTGTTTGAGCATCCCAAGTGGTCTAGGAACAACTTTGGAAAAAATCATTTTTCTCGCCCCGGGGACCCACCGTTGGCCCCCACCGTGTGCGTGGGCTGGCCGGGCCTCTGGCTGCACCAAGTGACCATTGGTACGGGGGTCTACGTGTCTCGTTGGGCGATTCTGAGGCTTGGAAACCACCAAAAGTGGGAGGTTGCGGGTGGACTAGGTGCCCTCGGAATTTGTTTTTGAGCCACGTAGCCCAAGATACGGCCCGTTCTTGGTTTCGGGGTGCTGGTGCACATTGCGCAGTTTTTGGGGCTTTTTGGCGCCTTTTTGGGCCGTTTCTGGGACATATCGTGGAGTTAGAGGGCACCAAAGGTCCCTTGGTCACGAGGAAGTCAAGCCGCACGTGCAGTGTAGCAGCCGTTTGCCTTCGTTTGGCTGTTTTGAACCCTTACTAGGGCCGTTTTGGGCGAAAAATGGCTGTTTTTGGCCCAAGACTGCGCAGATTTGGGAGGGCACCTCCCGACTCGGCGCCCCCGCCCCGGGCCGCCAGCGGTGAGTTTCTGGCTCAAAACTTGGATTTGGCAAGGGCACCACCTAGGCTCTAGGATGGCTAAAGTAGAGTCAAGCCCGAGACGTTGGGAAGGTGCAATGGCCAAAACGGAATGGTGACGTGCTAGTTGTTGTTGTTGTTGCTTGTTAGCTAAATTTAAGGGGAGAGGGGTGTAGTAATATATATATATATATATATATATATATATATATATATATATATATATATATATACATATATATATATATATATATGTATATATATATATATATATATATAATATATATATAATATATATATATATATATATATATATATATATATATATATATATATATATATATATATACATATATATATACAGATATATATATATATATATATACAGATATATATATATATATATATATATATACAGATATATATATATACAGATATATATATATATATATATACAGATATATATATATATACAGATATATATATACATTCAGATATATATATATATATATATATATATATACATACATATATATATATATATATATATATATATATATATATATATATATGTATATCCTCCAATCTACACCCCTCTCCCAACTCTAGGTGGCTCCACCACACGGCTCTAAGGTACGTGCCAAGGGCACAAAGTGGTGCATACATGTGGTGGAAGGGGCTAAACTCAGTCAAAACGGGCTCAAAACGGGCTAAAAACACTTGTTTGAGCATCCCAAATGGTCCAGGATCACTTTTGGAAAAACGCCTTTTTGACCCATTTTTGACTCATTGTTGGTCCCAAAACGGCCCATT